>OZ038486.1:86398403-86563403 GCA_964036315.1 Acanthosepion esculentum
CCAAGCCCTTTTCAAGAGACATGAGTGCAAGGTGAAAAAACAAGCTTTAAACTTTAAATTTCTCTTAACCATTAAGTCACATGCATCTTGATTAAGTCAAATGCAGAAAAGTCAGTTCTTTCAAATTATTCTGTTAAAAAAACAAACTAAAAAACCTCATTTTTTGGCATTTTAATCGTGTACAATTGTTTCTCTTGAGAACTTTTAGCTAACTAGTAAACGATCCAAACTATGTTGTCCTTGAAATTTCCTGGTATTTCTTTTGTCATGTTTCTTACTCACTTGATAACTATGCTTTCCTGCCCAAGCAACTATTCATGATTTACAAATTATGAGTTTACGGAAAGAATAAAATGAAAATTACAATACTGTGTTCCCACAGGTCAAGTAAAAAAATATACACAGACTATCTTGATCATTTTTTAAATATACAAAGATTATCTTGATCAATTTTATATAAGTATACATGGATATTTCCTTAAACTTTTATTTCAAGTAAAATAAAATAGAGCCAAACATTGCAAAGTTTTTATCTATTTTTTTCCTTATATCTACTCCCAGAAGTTACTCATTAAAAGGTTTTTGAACATTTTGCATCTCTTGCAACAAACATCTTAACTTCTTGAGCAAACACTCTTAATATCAATAACTTGAAATTCATGAGCTATTTATCTACCCACACACACAAGATGATATGTTTGGCACAAAATCATAACATGCAACCCTGCAGGTGTTTTTGTAGATGGTGTGAGGAAGTTGTCCAGTTTCCCCTTGTAAAGTTTGGTTTAAAATAGTTGGATTCGGTGACCAACGGAAATACAACTGTTTCCAAACATCTCGAGATGTGTTTGGGCATCAGTCAACATTGTACATTCTTATGAAATCTCAATGTAAGAAAGGATAAAGACCTATTAATCAACAGAATATTTATTCAAGAGAAGTAAATATCAGAGTTCTTGGTGACTATCACCGAATATTGTATTACTTCTGTAAAAGAAAAAAAATAGATAAAGAAAATTAAAAAATATTGATAATTACTAAAACTAAATTTATCATTACCTAAAATATAACATGTTTCTGGTCATGTGATCAATTAGTGGGAAATACTTAAAAAACGTGTAAGGGTTACACATGCTAATATTTCACCTATAAAGAATCGTAATTTAACATTTAAGGATTTAGCATCTTAATTTCCAGTCAGAAAAGAACACAATATGTTTGCTATTGTTTCACAAGTTAACATAAATTTCATGTTAGTGATATGATTGTCTAAATCCTCAGATACAAAGGGACATAATTATACTTGTATTTAAAAAAATGTAATTGTTTTATTCCAGTTTTTCACTGGTATAAAACAGGAAAATAAGCAAAATAAAAATCTTTGCAAACAGTTAGAGTTGCACAGAAACAAAGTTAGAATTGATTTTTTTTTTTATTAGCTTGTCTAGACAAGACAGCTTTGCATACAGAATGATTTTCAATGTTTGCAATTAAGATGTTTGGTTCTATATTTCATGTCAAGGTTACACAAAAAGGTATAACTTAACTCATGGCTACCAGTTTTTGATGGTTCCTGGTTGAAATATGCAGGCAACAATTGTCCTATTTCAACTAGGAACCACCAAAATGTAGCAGCTGTTAAGAAATGGAGGGCAGGTCATTCAAATATTTGATCCTTACACCCTCTTGGAGCACCTCAAGTATCATGAACTGACCCTGAGTGCAATGATGAAAGTGCAGATGATTTTATAAAGAGGCTGAGTAGTAGTAATAAGTATACCATAAAATACTAGATAAGTAAAAATTATAACTTCTTAAAAGGTAATTCCTTATTCTAGTGATCAATTTCACATCTATACTTATCTAAAGTAGATGTAAAAAATTGTCAGTTTTTCTTTTTCTATAAAGCACACACATTTTTTGCATGAGTTCATATATAATTATAAATCTTTGTAAGTACATTCCAGAAATGGGAAGCTGTAAGAATTTACTTCAGATCTCATATAAATCTTGTGTAAGTTCAACTTGAGCTCAGCCCTCATCATGCACTGTTCTAGCCTGTTCTATTGGTAGTAAAACCTCCAGATATTATTTTCTAGTAAATAGATAAATATGCATGTGGATATATCCAACAGTCTGTATGCTTGATAAATTTAGAATTTCAGGGATATTTTATAGGTTTTGTATATCAAAAAATAAATCATCTTAATATTTTAAGAAGGAATTAAAAAAAATAATATGTAAAAGATATAAAAGTGAAAATGACTAATTTGGAATTCCAGCAGTTGTCCAGTTATCAAAGAATCTTTTTTATGGAAAACTTGAATGGTAATTTCAATTCCATCTGCACTGATTATAAATCTATTTTCAAAGGAAGAAAGAAAAGAAAATTAGTCTTATTTTTGTACAATAACAAAATAAACACATTAATCACAATCCTATAAATGTTTACATGCTTGTCAGTTTAGAAGTTGAGGAGAGAAACCTACAGCAAGCTATGGATCAGCTTCCAGAAATACCCTTGGAGATGCTTTAGAGGGAGGGTAAGACACACCAAAGGGCATCAACAAGTATTACAGATCTCAAGAACTTTACTTGGTGAGACACAATACAAGTCTGGTATAGAGACACTTTACAGTTCCCAGAACCTCCAAATGATGCAAGAGTCATACTAAGTAAAATATTGTTGGACCAAGTGGCCCTAAGCTTAGAAGAAATTTGATAAAGACTGATGCAATCTTAGAAGCAATGTCTAAAGATGGAGCTGATCATTGCTTCCAAGCAATAGCCACCATTATCATCAGCTGAAAGATTTAAACAAGAGCTGAAATGCTTGTCTACTATGAAAGCAAGAGTGAGAGATCCACTTACTCAGGCAGGAGCTGAAGGAGGCAGAGAGGTGAGGAAAGAGGAGATGGGCATCTCACATATAGCTTATAATCATGTAGAGGGCCAATAAGGAAAAAGCCAGTAAGGAAACAATGTTTCCTGCAAAACATCTGTTAAAAGCAGAAGCCTGCAGTCAGCTCACCAATCCCAAAATGGTTGACTGCAACGTCAGAGATGTCTTCAATAAAGAATCCAGAGAACCAGATCTAGGTCACTGGAAATCCTTGATCAACCTCTTTGCACAAACTCTGAAATTATTCATGAATCTTGTGCAAGCTCAGCTCCAGTTTTTAATAACTAATCAAGGTTACTCCACAGGCTTTTTAATGATGAAATACAAGAGAGATAAATTGGCTTAACAGTGGAGGTATGTGAATTTAAAAAGATCAATCAGTTCAAGATTATCTTGCCACTTAGTGTTTGACATTGTTGCCAAGTGTCTGACATTGGTAACTTGGTCCCAAAATGGAGTGATCCAAATGGCACTAGGGTATCTGGAGCACACAGATTTGGTTACCTAGTGGGATTGTGACTGAACATTGGCCTATTTGCCAGTACCCCACAAAAAGTTTGAAGAGGGACTGAACAGACAAGTTTGCTGGCAGCTTCACTGATTAAGTTGTTTTTTTAAGAGATTTTCTTTAAAATAGTTTTTACTTATAGAAAAGTTGTTTATATGATAGAAAATGAGACTTCATTTTCTCACCAGAACTAATAATATTTGTCAATTCTAACATATTGCTCTTTGTAAAAACTGAAACTGAGATCATTATATATTTACCATCTGTATTTTTCAGTTAAGTATTTTTATTATAAAGTGATCTAAAAATAAAAATAAGTGTTATCTCAGTCCATTTTAGCTTCAATAAAATGTTGGTCAATCTGTAACAACTGTGAGTTATTGTACAGATTAAGAAAAGTGTTTGCCATTTGATCAAAGATATACACTTTTACTTAATTATTAACAGATTAATAAAGTACATGCCATGAATTAATAAAGTACATGTCATAAACAGTTATGTATTTGATTCAGTCAAGATATTACATAAGAGTAAATGGTAGGGTCACTTCTATTTGGATAAGTGATATCTTGCTTATCTTGAAATTTAGCTTTCAATGCTGGTCTTATAAACTGCTGTCAGTAAACTAAAAAGAAAAATTAATTAAATATTTTTTCAACACATTCTAAAATTTATCATTAGAATTTAAAAAGTCAAATATCATGATTTGATGGTGTTTGTGAGAATTTTAACCTATTTTTTTTAAATTGGTGAAAAGATTTTTTTAATAAAAACATTTAATATTTACTGTATATATTTATGCAAATGTTGATCTAATCTCATTTTTAAACATTATAATTTTAAGGAAATTTTAATTTATCCTAAAGGGAATGTAAATTTCAATTTATGTAACAAATTCATTATCCAGCTATCAAAGTACATTCCTTAGCTTTCTATAACTTTCTGTCATCTTTCAGATAGAGAGAATTCTCATAGGTTTATAAGGGTTTATTTCCTTTTTTTTTTCATCTTCACCAGCAACAGTAGCAGTAACGTCAGTAATCTTTTATCATCCCAAGTAACAGGTTTCTTGTGGGGCCTTTTCCACAGCAGAGTCCTTTCTTCTTGATGACAGCTTTTCACTCGAGCGTGATCTATTCTTTTCTGACATTGCAGTGAAAACTTTCCATCTTATATAGCAAAAAGTGACTCCAACTGGATCAAAAAACAGGTCCTAATATAGCATATACTTTTTATCCTCATTGGTTAAAAAAAAATTGAGAATCACTATCTAATCAGACTACATCTGTTAACAATTTAAATTTGGCTGGTTTTTGACAACATTAAAGCCAAGCCTCATGCTGTAAATCTCAGCCACAGAATGTTTAAACTGTTTAGTTTCATTTTGGTGGTTTCTTTTTCAAAGAAACCATGTTAGTAACATTCTAATTTTCTTAAGTTTTTCATACAATTTAATATTATCTGTTTTATTAAAAATAATTATATTTTTCACATTCCAACATTTTTTCTCATACAATATTAATATTATTGTTTTTATGCAAAATAATTTTATATTCTCCATCAAAAGGAAGTGAAATAAACAAACTTAGTTTATTGCAAAGTTTTTCATATTTTATCCTTTAACATATATCCATTAAAACTATTTTTTTAATTTTAAAATAAAAAAGTATTCATTTTCAATTTTAATACCAAACATAAGGGTCTTCAGTACATTATTTCCTGATTCTTAGTGCAGTCTTTTAGGCCTTTCAAAATTAACTGTATTATTAGATTCTTATCAATTTCAGGAATCTACATGAATAACCTTGCATTTCTGTCTTCATACTCAAAATAAACATCATTTATACTTTCTTTAAGTGAGCCTAAGACTTCTACCATATATTTATGGATGCTTCCTGCTGAGAAAAGGAAGTCCCTATGTACATTTTCATTAGCTTTCAAAAAGTTAATTACTGCTGTAATTTTTATAAGAATGTCTACATTTTTTTTTTTGTTTACATGTAACGGACATTTTTATCTTTTTGAAAAAAATAAGCCCCTTTGAAAGTTATTGTTTATTTGTATTAACTTTATTTTAGTTTAAAGTTTGATTTGATTTAATGACTTAATTCAAAGTACTTCTTAAATTTTTTTTATTTTTTGTTGAAAAGTTTAGTTTTACTTTTATCATAAAATTTCTTTGCATATATTTGCTAGATGGCAGTTACAATACTTCCCTCCAAATTTCATGATAGAAAGTCTTGCCTAAACAAACACAAATTTATTTTCTTTGTATTCAGGTGTAACAAGGTATTGGCCCTGATTCAACATTAAATTGCTTTAGAATGCAAAATGGTGATTTGAGACAATTAAAAATTAGAAATTAAGTTAAAAATCCCTGAGGGATATAATAATTAGGAGGAAAATGAGAAAAGAAATAGAATTAAAGATAAGCCAAACATAAAATGAAGATAAGGGAATCAGAGAGAGTTGGACTCCAAACAAATTTGTTGAAAAATCATTAACTTTTGATAACGAAAAATATTTGCTAGGATTTCTGAGCTGAAATCTTATCTGAGAAAGTTAAATTCCTTAATACTACCATACTAAACCATAATGTATTTTTCTCATTAAAAGTTGAAGAAATGTTGTTTTTGCTGAGGTCATGAACACATTGAGATAATTCAGATGAAGATGGAAATTTACACAATACATCAATTTCAAGCTGGGAAACAGGGTGCCCAGGGAGGGATCACTTATATAAACCAGCATTTGGCTTCAGGAGTCACCCACCAGCAGATCTTGAGACAATGTGCTTAGAAAATCCATGCCACTCAAAGACAAGAGAATATCTGCTTTCTGTGGACAGAATGTACACACAGATGCAAAGAGAGAAGATTGTGGCAGATTTGCTGTAAGGCAAGAATAACTACTACTAAAATTGGCAATAGCAACCAGGAGAAATTGAGAGGCAGCAAAAAACCAAAAACTGCTATAATTTGCTGAAAGTGAAAAACAAAACCCAAGCCTCAAAATATTCAGAATTAACATTTTGCTACTCAGTTATGTAGACAATACATGTATAATATTCCCTGTACTGTTACATTTTTTGTAGCGGTTGTTTATCTTGAAGGGATCTTCCACCTAACTTCAACATTGAGGGCCAGCTTTAGGATCATGTGAGAAACAAGTTACCACAATCCCCAGAAAAAGTTGATAACTCCTACAAGGGGGACACAATGAACCACTAGGTAATCGCCATCAAAATACGGATTCACTTCAGAGAGTGTGAGACAAACTGGAACAGCCGACAAAGACACATAATTATATATGGCTTGCCGAGCTTACCAGATGAAAACTAGCATTGATCACATGTTCAGTCCTTGTTGTTCTCACTATCATTCTGTAGAACCCCATTTCTGTTGCTTCAAATTTCTTTGTCCAGTATTCACTGCCACATAAAAGAACTGATATTAACAAGTCAGTACTCTTTTCTTTATTTCTAACAAAATTTTCCTGTTTCTTAATACTTTGCTTAGCTTTTGGAAAGCAATTTTCACTATCCAAATGTGCCTTCAGTGTGTCATTTCCTTCCCAGACATTTAAATTTTTGTACTTGTTTGATTTTGATATCTCGAATTTATAATTTCCATGTTAGGCTGTTTTACCATGCATTCTATCTTGCAATTGATGTTTAGTCCTTCCTTTCTTGTTTTCCTTCATTACCTTCTGTAGGAATTCATGTAGTTTCCTTTCTGTGTCTGCTATCAACACTGTCATCTGTACGTCTTATGTTGTTAAGATTGTGGCTGCCTAAAATGAATTCTGGTAGGGCTTCTAATTATTTCAGAATCACCTGTATAGATCTGGTGAGAAGACATTCTTGACTTACACCCCTGTCTATTTTTGTATATTGATTGAATTCATTTTATATCCATATGCAGGTGGTTTGCTGTCAGTATAGGTTCTTATATACTTCCCAAATATGTCATGGTTCCGTAGCAGAAATTGATGACTGTTTGAAAATTAATATATCTTTTATTTTTAATTTGAAAAAAAAAAATTTAATGGTTATATGTTACAGGATAAAATAGGAAAAGTAATGCAATAAACTAAGTTTGTTTATTGCACCTCCTTTGAAACAATGAATCTAAAATTATTTTTAATAAAAATGATATTAAAATTGTATAAGAAAAAAATTAAAATGTTGCAGTTATGTAAAAATTAATCTAGAGACTATTTTAATAAGAAAGATAATATTGAACTGTATGAAAAACTAATTAAGAAAATTAGAATGTTACTAGCAAAAAAAGAAAAAAAGAGTAAGTGATATGAGCTGATTATCAAGCTTTGTCTTGAGTTGAAATGAGATGATATTCACAATAGAGTAGACAGAGCAATTACAAAAGTAATAATCTTCAATTTCACATTAAATTAAATATAGAGTTAGAATGAAAGAACTAAAGAAATCATACCTGCTCCATCAGCATTTTGGGAGAATAGATACCAAAAGTGAACAGCAAGTAAGTCCACCATCAACTTTGTTAAATTCTTTCCATGACATTTCAAATGTTGGACAATTTACAGTTTCCTTTAGTGTCTACAAACAAAAACTAACATATATTCAGTTTCAACAAAACCTAAACATGATTCTAGCAACTGTTAAATTAGTTTCATTTTTCGAATGTTGCCAAATTTAGTAAATAAGTAAAAGAAAGAAGAAAATAAAAATACTTAAAATTAAGACAATCTGCCAAATCAGGTCACAAACAGAAAAGTTTCACAAACTGATATACAAATCAATAAGACTTGATAATAAACAGGTATTATCAATCAAAATCTTAATGTCTTGTCAAAAAATATTAATTAAAAATTTAAAAAGTGAGTTAGGATTTTTCATCCATAGAATTGCCTTGATGTTACAATTATTTTATATTTATTTATTTACAATATCAAGTTCTCTGTCAATCAGGTAACAATGATTGTGAATATCTGCCAATTTAAAGAAAAATTTTGACTTTGTTGCTATTTAATTAATTAGATCTTATTTTTTCATTGTGAGACACAAATTTCTGCACTTATGTTTGTTTTCATTACAAACATAAGTGCAGACATTTGGTAGTTGCTACCTGATTGACAGAAAATTTGATATTGTAAACAAATAGCTGTCTATATCCCTGAGATAATGATTATTTACATTATTCGGACTGTTATTCTCATCTTCATTGCCATATTCATAATGTTTCAGCCATTGTAGTCTCTGGCCTTCTTCGGGTGATTGGAATTTCGAACCGAACCCTTTATTTCGCCCACTGGATAGATTGTTCTAGTTCCACATGCCATGCTTCTTCCAGATTTTTCCCTTTACCTAAACTCTCCAAGATTCTGGTATTGAACTCACAACTCTTTGGGTCTAGTCACTGGATCTAAGCAATGCCTTTATCCACTGGGCCATGTGACTTCCATGTATGAATTTCTGGGACTTCTCAGTTTGTCGAAGCTGTTAGTAGTACCTGGGTATACTAATAACTCAAACAGAACATGGGTTCAAGACATCTGTATACCGCAAACCTACATTCACCGGACAATACCTCAACTTCAACTCCCACCACCCATAGAGTGTAAAGAAAGGGATAATTCGCTGCTTACAACATAAGTGGTGACCCAGAGACATATGATCAAGAAATGGTCAGTATAAGCAGCACCCTACAATGTAACAGCAGCTCTGACAAACTGGGATAGAAGGGTACAAGAGAATAACAATACACAGAAAACAGCTTCAGCTTACCCTATGTGAAGGGATTACCAGAAAAAAATACAAAAGATCTGTGGTCCATATAACATCAGGACGACCTTCAAAAGCTGTTCAACCCTTTGCAGACACCTCCTCTGAGCAAGACCTCCCATAGAGGAGAACATGATTAGGGATTGTGTGTGCGCCATCTCATGCAGCTGTGGTAAGAAATATAAAGGAGAAACGGGCTGCCCCCTTAAGGTAAGACTGCAAGAACATCATAAAGTGGTAACACAAGGGTAAATAGAAAAATCAGGCATAGCTGACCACATATGGAGGAAGCTCAACCCCCCTCTGTAGGATGAGGCTGAAATAATATATAAGGAACCTTACTATCACTGGAAAATACAAAAACTTAAGGAATCAGCACATATGCTAGGCCACAAAAATCTCCTGAGCTAACCAAGCATAGAAATGAATACAATAATAAGGAGTGCTAGAGAAAAGCAATGAATGACAACACAAAAATTGCAATATAAGCTCTGGTAAAAAAAAATAAAAATAAAAAAGATACAATAATAATAAAAACAACAGAAAAATATGCAATATGAGCACTGGTAAAAAATAGTTGCTAAGATATTAGGTTTATAAGTCCCAGAAATTCATACACAGATGTCCATAGCCCAGTGGATAAAGGCATTGGTTAGAGCCAGTGATTAGACCCAAAGTTGTGAGTTCAATACCAGACTACAAAAAACTTGGAGAGTTGAGTTAAAGGGAAATAACTGAGACATCCAGAAGAGTCATGGAACTAGAACAAGCTACCCTGGTGGACAGAATTAAAGGGTTCTGTCTGAAATTCCAATCACCTGAAGAAGGCCAGAACGTTGTGATTATGGCAGTGAAGATGAGGATAACATGTAAAGTAAACAAATAGAGATAAAATCATAAATCAAGACAATTCTCTGGAAAATAGTTACTTTAAGTCAATTCAACTATGCCAAAAATTTGATTTAAAAAAAAACATTAAAAATTCATTTTATTAACACAGGTGGCTCACATCAGTCAGTATGAATGAAAGATCAATTTAGATGGGTGAGGTGATATTTGTATCAGGGTTGTTCGATTTAAATCATATTTTTTAAAATCTTTATTTAAAGCAAAAGATTTAGAAATAAAAAAACAATTTTTTTTATTTTTTTTTCATGTAATTTCTTGAAGGAAGAAAAGCATTAAACATATTGAATTAAATATTTATTAATCAACTGAATAATTTTTTTTTTTACTATAAAATAAAATTTTAACCAATTTTTAAAATTCAACATGAGCAGTGTTTGTATTTATGGATTTAAATTTTTGTTTTGTTGCTTTATCTGTACCAAAACAGTTTAGAATGCACCAGTCCATAGGACAAGAAAACTTGTTCAATGCCAAAAGATAAGGCCACTGCTGAGTGCAAAAAGTATATCACTTGCATGTGAATAACTGAGACCATCTTGCTTATGGAGTCTGCAAATTTAAATGCCTGGAAGTGAGAAAACCTCACTTCATAATAATAGGAACAAATATATGCTAATATCACAATGGCATATTCCATTTCAATATTGACTTCCTCCTGGCTTAATGATTTCCTTGAAGATAAAGATGAACAATGTTGGCAAGGCAGGCAGGATTTGGTGATGACTTTGTTGTACCTTTTTTTTTCAACATTTCTATATATCTTTTTTCCCTTTTTTTTTTTTAAGCATTTCACCCCAAGCAAAGCGAGAGTGCCACTAGCACGCAAAGGGTTACAGAGAGAAAAGTGGGGTATTTGAGGAAAGGATAGAAAAGAAGGACAGGGATCAAGATCAAGGCATTAGATGTTGATTGACATCACATTTAAATTTTTGAAGATTATAGCTATCAGGGAAGCAAGTAAGAGGAATGGAGTTCTACTGTTGGGAAGTGCATGAGAAGCTGTTGGAGTAGAAGAGATGGTTACATTTAAATGTTTCGTCAGTAAAAGGTGGGACTGACATGGCAACCTACTAGCATGCTTAAATTCATGCAGTTGGGGCACCAGCAAAAATAGTTCATCAGAGCAGTTGCCATGAAAATATTTGTAGAAAAGACTGAGAGAAGCCACATCACGTCTGAGAAAGTGACTGGAGTTGAGATGCTAGGTCAGGACCTATCATATTGCATATACGTCTTTGGATTTTGTTGAGAACCTTGAGATGAACAGCAGGGCCACCTGACCATATATGGTAACAGTATTCAATGCAAGGAAGAATGGTAAATTTGAAGTGCGACACAGAGAACCAACTTTCCTTACGGTAGATGTAGCTATTGATTCGATGTAGTTGTCCCACCATGGGTCAGTGAAAAATGTGAGACCAAGAAGGCACAGAGAGACACTCTCATGAAGTTGAGCATCAGCCATGCTGATACGAAGCAGGGAGGGTTCTCTATGATGGGCAAATGAGAGCAGTTTCGTTTGAGGCATTAAAGTTTACAAGCCATTTCCTGCCTCAGTCAACCACAGATTGGAGATCCTTTTCAAGACCAACAGACAGGTTAACTTTGTCATTGAGACAGGAGTGAATGGTAATGCCATTTATGTAGATGCCTACTTGAAAACTGATGACATCAGGAAGAGTGTTGATGAAGATCAGAAACAGTGTAGGACCCAGGATAGAGCCTCGGGGAACACCAATACTCGTATGTAATGAACAGGAGGAGAACCTGTTTAGGACAATCTTCATTTCACGGTTTGACAAGAATGGTTGGATTAAATCAAATAATCGTCCTGTAATACCGTATCCCTGAAGCTTACATAGGAGGCCAGCATGCCAAATGAAATCAAATCATCATCTGTGGAAGTTAGGGCTTCAAATTGATTGAATCGAGGAGGGATTGTGAATTTGCTGCTGTTGTTCTCTTGCACAGTCACCAATAATCTTTAGGACCAAACTTGTGAGATGCAATATGTTGTTTCATTAGTAACTTTGCTTCATTGAGAACACACTTGCACTCATTACAAGCAGAGACAAAAAACATCTGTTGTAATCAGGCATGTCGCTTCAGTACAGAGGAAAGAAGTGATTCCTATGGTCTATAGCAGCTGAGCAAGCAGCTGAGAACTAAGGAGATGAGCGTGATTTAACTTTGTATATTCTTATTGGGATGAAAGCCTTGATGCCAGCTTTTACCCAGGAGAAGACCTCAGACACACAAACGAGATGATTAAAAACACATCCTAAGGGATGTTGCAAAGGAAATCACGGAACGAGTCCCTGTCAGCATGTTGATAACAGTGATTAGACCCAAAGAGTTGTGAGTTCAATACCAGACTACAAAAAACTTGGAGAGTTGAGTTAAATGGAAATAACTGAGACATCCAGAAGAGTCATGGAACTAGAACAATTTACCCTGGTGGACAGAACTAAAGGGTTCAGTCTGAAATTCCAATTACAAGGTCCTTGGCTGGAGGGGGAGTGGAAAGAGATGTTAATAGACACTATGGCATGATCAGATTTGCCAAGAGGGCAGAGCCGCGTAGTGCAAGGGATGACAGTAAAATAGAGATCGAGAAGGGAAGCGTTACCATCAGGGTTACTGGGAAAACGTGTAGGAAAGTCAACCACTTGTGTGAGGGATTGAGTGATTGAAAAGTTAAGGGTTTGGATGCCAGTGAGGTCAGTTATAGAGTTTTTAAGCCATGTGGTATGGTGGGCGTTAAAATTACTGAACACGAATATGTGTGCAAACAGATGTAGAGAGATGGCCTTGTCTATATTATTGGAAATGCTATGGTGTACACCATAGTTTTGAGAGGAAGGGGAACAATAGAGAAAGAAGAGACAGCTTACTGAATTGAGGAGAGATAGATGGAGACACATACAAATGGTCTGGAGATTCCAAAGATAGCTCCCTAGCCAGCAGGAGATGAGTGCAGACATAAACTCACAGGCCATGCATGTTGATTTTAGAGTCTTTTCTAAGGAGAGTAAGGTAGCTGGGAATTGAGAAATCAGAGGAAGGGCTTGACGAGTTAAGGTTAGTCTTGCAGAGAGCTAGTATATCAGGAGACTTGAGGAGGAATGATTCCACACTGCAGAAGTTGGTATGAATGCCATGGATGTTGGAGATTTTTCAAAATTCTTAAACAACTCTTCCCAAATATTCACTGCTTTAGTAGTGAAAATAAATTAACTAACAAATTTTATTCAAAAAACATATTTATTATTTAATTTATGGTATAATGTTAAAATCTATATGCATTTCTGCATAGAAAGTTTCATGTGCTAATTATCATACTGGGGAAAAATGACAAAAAGAAAAAATAATGGGGCAAAAATTGCATTAATATATTGAGAATGTAAAAATGAGTTATTTAATTTTTACAAGGGAGTTCAGTTTGTGATGTAAGTTTATTGTAAATGATTCCTCACATTTAGAACCAGTGCCAATAAACAATGACTTCCCAATACAGATGTATATTTTTTGTTACATAAGACAATGTAATTTGTCAGAATCGAAAAATAGTAATTGAATTTATTTACAAATAAATATCTAAAATCAATTAACTAAAAAGTTAAAAACATATTTTCAAAATGATTAAAGTCTTCTATTATTAAAACAAATTATCTATGCCAGCTTGTTTTTTGTTTGATACTATTACTGTAGACTGTACAGAAAAAATATAAATTAAATAATTGTATAGGAAATTTAATATTAAATTTAAATAATCATCTTTTAAAAAGATGTTTAACAATTGTGTTTTTTGAAAACACAATTGTTAAACATCTTTTTAAAAGATGATAATTGTTTAATATATATGGTTTAGCATGACATTCATGTGACACCCAACTCCTCCTCTGTCCTGGTCAGGGCACCGTTTGTGACACCCGTACTGGTCGCGGCGCACTTGTGACACCCGACTTCTTTTTCAGTCACGACGCCAAAATGTGACGTTGGTCCTTTGTGACGGGCTAACCCTGGGACATCGGTTGAAGTCTTGCTGGGTTCTAGCACCAACTTGTCGTACTCGGCTCGCTTCCAACGCCTGGTCACCGAAGCAACTGCTTTGATCTTGATTCAACCTACCCACGTTGTGATTTGATCTTAGGTTGACGAGATCAATCAAACGTCGGGCCGTAGTGCCAGCCGAATCCGGGTCAAGGTGATACTGCACAATAAATGTAGACAAAAAAAACAAAAACACAAACAACAACTTCAAGGCGAGCGACTGGTTAGGAATAGTGATTAATTTTATGTCGGTTTGTTGAGTTACAGGAGTGCGTATCTCTCTTTCTCTCCCAGCCCGAAGAAAAAAAAATGTGGATTGTAACACTTTTGCGTTCCTTAACTAGTTCTGGATATCTGGATGGCGAATATAAGTCAGACTTCTATAATTTGTTCTTGGTTAGAAGTCTAAGTTGGAAACTTGTTTTGGTGGAAAATCTAAAGTCGGACTTCAACAAATTTGTCGGAAGGCATGGAATCAGGCGGTCACCTGTGCAAGGCGCGTCTCTCTCTTACTGTACTGGCTGTACTCTTCACTCACTGACTGGACTCTCTCTGTCTCGACTTCTGACTCACTGTCTGGACTCGACCCGACTCGACTCTACTCTACTCACTGAAACACCCGTAGATGTTTGCTTATATGGACGCCAATCAAAACCTGGCGTGGGGTCAGACGTAGTGTGGCCACCACGTTGATTTCAAATCCCCAATAAGGATTTTCTTTGTTTTCGGCCAAAAATAATTATCATTTTCCGTATTTGGAAATCTTATTCCACTCCCACCCTCTTCTGCTCTCATATGGGTATCTCACCAAACTTTAGAGGGCGTCAACGGTTTTCCCACTTCCTCGCAGTAACATCTCATACCTATCCTCTCAATGGGCGGTGGCAGGCCTCCTCTCTGCGTCACATGATCCTCTCCGCCTGGCTATTCAGCCAATAGGCGTCAACTGATAATCTCAATTTTTATCCAACTTCACGGGATATGTTTTTTCTCAACCAAGTTTTTTCCGTCAACATTAAGTGGACAATTCTTTTTGGCGAAATTGGGTTAATTAAAATACCCTAACATAGCCTTCGTTATCACAAACGAACTTAAACAGAATGCAGATGTCCTGTCCAGGCAACATCTCAATCCAGGGCCCTGTGTGCGGTCGGCAGACGACCCATCAACTACTGATAACACAAGTTCGTCATCCTGACACAGCCAATGTTCTATCTGCCCAGAAGCTCTGGTATCCCTCAAAAAATGACCATCAGAATTTTCCTCATTCCACCACCCAAAACAACATCGCTTTTGTGGGTGGCATTTTTTTCTTCTCTTATCATCTAAGTTGTTAAGTCTTGTCCCTCTGTTTCTTTCTCTTCTTTCTCTCTTTCCTTCTTTCGTCCTCGCAGATAATTTGGCATATCTCAGCATCACACTTCCGCGAGAAAGTAAAGTGGTTATCTTGAATCGCACTTGAAAATAACAAAACAAAAAATCTTTTTTTTTCACCGATGCTCTGTTTGGGAAAATAACAAAACAAAAAGAATATCGCTCAGTATGTCTTTCGTTATATCTATCGGTGTAAGTAATCGCTCAGTATGTCTTTCGTTATATCTATCAGTGTAAGTAATCGCTCAGTATGTCTTTCGTTATATCTATCGGTGTAAGTAATCGCTCAGTATGTCTTTCGTTATATCTATCGGTTTAAGTATCCCCGTAATTAACTTCTGTGGTTAATTAATTGATTAATTAACCTGCCGTTCCTAAATAGTGTTACATTCATACTAAAATATTATTTATTTAATAAACATAAATTAGAAACTAAAATACTTTTTTTTCTAGCAAAAACTCTTACTTTTTTCTCTTATTTTTTTTTTCATACATTTAGAAAAAGTGACTATCACAATCCATGAGCTACATAACCAGGCTTATTGTCCACTTGTGTGTGCAGCAGAAATAGACTGGAAATAGGACAAAAACAATATGATTTTATTCAAGGCACTAGAAGAAATGAAATATTTATGATAATGATATCAGAGCAATACAAATGCAGATGGACATATGTTTCATAGACTATGCAAAAGCATTTGATAAGGTATGACACAAAAATCTGAACTGATAAGAAAACTTGATTTATCTGGGAAAGATGTTAGGATAATCCAGAACATTCACTGAGAGCAAACCATCTATAGATGAATAGAAAATGAATTCAATAAGTGCCCAAAAATAGAAAGGGGCATAAGACAAGAATGTGTTTTATTACCAAATTTATTCAACTTTTACAGCAAGGCAATCTTAAGCAAAACAGAAGTCCTATCAGGATTTATTAACAGTGAGCACATGCTTAACATAAGATATTCAAATGACACTGTGTTGATGGCAGACACAGAAAAGAGAAGTGTAGGAACTTTTAGACAAGGTAGTAAAAGAAAGCTGGAAGACAACAGAATCCACAGTTGTCAGCAACAGAAATAGCTCAAGATGTGAGCTATGAATTGGTGATATCAAAATCAAGCAAGTACAGATGTTTAAATATCTTGGAAGTATTTTTAACAGATGACAGAAAATGTGACACTGAAATCTGAATAGCAAGACATCTTAAAAAACTAAACAAAGTATTAAGAAACTGAAAAATTTAATTAGAAAGAAAAGAGTTTTTAATTGGCATGTAATATCAATTCTCATATATGTCAGTGAGCACTCGACAATTTCCTCACAGATAAGGAGGAAAGTTGAGGTAACAGAGATGTGGTTATACAAAAGGATGCTGAGAATACTATGGAAGGAGTATGTAAGCAACGAGGAAATTTTGCAGAATATGGAAAAATTATACTAAGACTCAGAGAGAGAGAGAGTAAAAATTTCTTATACACAACAAGGAAAGAAGGCTTGGAAAAATGGACTATCACAGAGCATATTGAGGGAGAGAAGGAAACAGCAAGTAACCTACCTAATGAGCTTGTACTGTGTAAATGGATGGCAAAACAAGGTGTGGGAGAAATAGTAAAAAGACAAACATTGCAGAGAGAAGAAGACTCATAGGTCTTATTTTGTACTCCCTTAAACTGCACATTGCAAATACCTAAACTTCATGTAAGATACATGTCCCCATTTACAATACTACCTTGTAATATATTGGTTAATTCTTCTACAAATTCTACAGAAAATTCTTTTGAAAGTGATGATATAGACATTTATTTGTTCTTTCAATCAGTGTGTCTACCTACGACGTAGCTAGTGCAAGAATGATGACAACTGAAAAGTGGAAATGATTACAGGTTTGTGCACCCATAGTTAATAACACTATCCCATCAACAGCCATGTGATATTAAAAAAATACTTTGAAAACAGTTGGAGACAATATTTTCCCAATAACTTTGTATATTTATTTATTAAAGGACATCATGCCTTTTAAAACCAAAGCCCGAAAAGAATAAAAACATTTTTTAATACCAAATTATAAAACTGATATTACAGAAATTAAAGAAAACTATATAAAAGAAAATTTGTTTTTTTTGTTACAAACAATAACCCTAGAATATAAATTTTTTTTAAAAATCTTCAAAAAGGGCCATATATTTTATTTTTTAAGAATTCCAGATTAAGGTATGCATATCAATTTTTCTTCTGAGTTCCAAATTTTCAATTTTTTTCACTATTTTTCATCAACTTAGCTTTAAAAAGTGTGAACCTCAAGGTGATACACCACAATTAACAATTTAAAATCATTAAATTAAATAGGTGGGGTGCAATCCCATGAAAAAACATTTTTCTTTAAAATTTTCAAGAGAGACTGCTTTTTAATAAAAAGTATATTTTATATAAATGCCAATTTTTTTAATTAAAATCTAATAATTAGATGAATTTTGGAATATTTTTTAAAACCAATATGCTTTTACAGCCCAAGAAAGGCAATGATATTTTATGGTGGTAGTGCTTACACAAAGGAAAAAACATTTTTAAGTGCAAATATACTTAGTTCTCCTTAAAATATAGAAATAATATTTACATTAAAATTTTTCCCATTCTTTCTACTTGCAATTAAACGAAAATTGATCATAAAATTAATTTTTATACATGTCTCATAGCTTCAAGTTTCAAGTAGCTTTTTAAAAGTGAAGTGGATAGTTGGGTAAATGTCACATGGGAACTTTCCAATAAAAAAAAATAAAAGATAGATGTTGTATATTTGTATACTGTATTACCTAGTAACCTCCTTTAATAGAACTCTCTGGAAGCAGGAGTAATTAGCTCCCTTAGTCACTAACGGTACTAACCCTCTTACTACTGTTGACCGTCATGGAATAAACATGCGTACAGCTTCGCTCGTCGTCTTGTCACTGTGACATAAGGGAATCTCAGAAATCAAGACATGGTGTCAGAAGGAAAGGATTAAGAAAAAGAAAAAAAACGCAAGGTAGACTCTGTGCAACAGGATTCATTTCTTTTTTTAAAAAAAGAAAAAAAATGGAAGCTTTTCATTGACTGAAATGAACATACTTTAAACAAGTACTTGACAACAATATGTGCATGTCTCCCACCATTAAGGTAAAAATTTTCAAAATTCTTGTTGGACTTTATGAAACTCAGATCTTGACATGGCAACCTCTCATGCTCCACCACCAAGTATTGACTGGACTAGCCCCAATCTGGGGAAGGAAATGGACAAATTTGCATGAAAAGCAAAATTACATTTCAATGGGCAGCTCTGTGATGCTAGCGACAGCATAAAAATTAACTACCTATTAATTTGGGCAGGGCATCCCCTGCCCAAATTAATAGGTAGTTAATTTTTATGCTGTCGCCAGGAAATAAGTGAGATGTTTGTTTTTCAGGGAGATGAAGGGAGAAGTGTGGAAAGCTGCATAAACAAATTTAAAGCTTTCATGAAGCCCAGGCTGAACTTTTGATTCTTCCAACATGAACTAATGAGATATTGACATGAGGCTAATGAGATGTCGCACACCTTCCTAAAGCGGCTCTGGCAACAGATAAAGCTATGAGAATATGACCACGAATTTGAGGAGACCATGCTGGTGGATCATTTTATATTTGGAATAAACATCAAATCAATGCAAAAAACCTCATTAAAAGAAGGAAGGGATTTAACGATTACGTCAGCTCTAAAAGCAGCAGAGATGGACAAAGCTACAACCAGGCAACAAGAAGTTATTCGTGCCTTGGCAGAAACAACGACCACACACACAATTGAAAACAAAAGCGCAAGGAAATGCAGACACTGTGGTATGGAACAAAAGGTCCAGCAAAGGGGATAAAACATGCATGAAATGCAAGAAAATTGGCCACTTCTCACATTCATGGTTCTCAAGTGAAAAAAGAACATAAATGAGGGTGACTAATAAGTTTCCTCGATGCCAAAACAAAGACAAGAGGCATCAGAATGTACATATGGTGACACAACAGAACAGCAGTTGTGGCGAATACACCAATGACATGTATTTCCGCGTGGTGGAAGCAAAAGACACAGACAGAGGAGAGCTACCTAGCAAAGCAAAAGAGGTATATGCAAAATTGAGAGTGGGAAACAAGACAAAACAGGTGGAAGTAAATGCCAAAATTGATACTGGAGCCATGAGCAACCTCCTACCACTCGAGGTATTCAAAAAACTACAGGGTGTGCCACTAGAAAAGACTTCAGTATGTCTATTTGCATTTGGGGATACTGCAATAAAACAAGCAGGTGCATGTTTCCTCGGAGTGAAACACATTCACCAGTGCCACATTCCATGTGGTGAAGACAAACGAACCAATGCTGATAGGGTTACAGATGTCCAGAAAACTAGTCTTGATAACATTCGACCTAGTAGTTCAAACGGACGACCCTTATATAGCGGAATCTGGGAAAGTTTTGAAAAGACTTAACAGTAAAAAAGCAGCAGAACTTCCACCCGAACAGAACCTCAACACACTGGAACAGGTTCTAAAAGAATTCCCTGGCGTATTTGATGGGATAGGATGCCTACCATGGGATTATACTATAAACATAGACCCCAAAATACCACCAGTTGTCCACCCACCACGTAGAGTCCCAGTATCACTAAGAGACAAATTCAAAGCTGAATTGGACTCTATCAACAAGCAGGGCATCATATCGCCCATCACAAAGCCCACCTCATGGGTAAATTCATTTGTACGTGTCCCTTTGCTCAGAAGTTTTCTTCCAATTCAACATTTGACTCTTCCGAGGTACCCATGCTCGATTTCCCTCCCAGAACTGAGGCCCTTTTGAGCGGATTGCACATATCCCCGTCATTGGTATTGGGCATTATTTCTAACTTAGATCACCACAAGGTGGTGATGGGATACCAGCCATTGTCCTGAAGAAATGTGCGCCTGAACTCGTGCCTGCCCTCTCTAAATTATACAACTACTGCCTCAAGGAGTCTTGTTTTCCTGACTACTGGAAGTCCTCATCCATTGTTCCTGTCTTTAAGAACTCTGGTGACCCCTCCGACCCTTCTAATTACCGTCCTATCAGTCTCCTACCCCTCTTTGGCAAAGTCTTCGAAGCCCTTATCAACACCGAAGTGATTAATCACCTGATATCCCATGATCTGCTTTCAGACAAGCTTTGCCCGATCTACTGCCGATGTGCTTACGGCCATCACTGAATTTGTCTACCAAGCTATTCACAATAACGGTGAAGCTCGTGCCATGGCCCTAGACATCTCCAAAGCGTTTGATAGAGTTTGGCATGCCGGCCTTCTTCGCAAGCTTCAGGGTTATGGTATTACAGGTCGATTGTTTGACCTAATACAATCATTCCCGTCAAACCGTGAATTGAAGGTCGTTCTCAATGGATTCATCTCCACCTCCTATCCCACTAACGCAGGTGTTCCTCAAGGCTCCATCCTAGGCCCTACTCTGTTCCTCATATTCATAAACGATCTTCCTGACGCCATAGATTCCCAAGTCGGCATCTATGCGGATGACACCACAATTTACTCCTGCCTCAAAAACAAATCTAGTGATGCTGACAAAGTTAACCTGGCAGTTCGACTCGAAAAGGACCTCCAATCGGTTGTGAACTGGGGCAAGAAATGGTTGGTTAACTTTAACGCCTCTAAAACAAAACTGCTCTCTATTAACCACCACAGGGATCCATCCCTGCATCCCATTAGAATGTCTGAAGTCCAACTTCTTGAGAGCTCCTCTCTGCGGCTGCTCGGTCTCATAACAAATACATTGAGTCAATTGCTTCATCCACCGCAAGGAAAGTTGGCTCCCTGTGTCGAGCCAGGAAATTTTTCTCCCCGGAATCTATCCTCCAAATCTATAAATCAATCATTCGCCCTTGCATGGAGTATTGCTTCCATATATGGTCTGGAGCCTCTGCTGTTTGCCTCAGGGTTCTTGATAAGATCCAGAGACGGATATGCAACGTAATTGGCCCTGATCTCTGCCGAGATCTACGTAATTGGCCGAGATGTCTGCAGTCGCTCTCTCACAGATGCGCTGTTGCCTCACTCTGTCTTTTTCACGGTAATTGCTCTGATGAGCTGCTTTCGTTGGTTCCCAGGCCTCATGAATTTAAACGTCCTACAAGGCTGGCATCCCATTCCCACCCCTTCACCGTTGAAACTGTTAGATGTAGACGTCTCTTCTACTCCAATAGCTTCATGTCTCGCACATCTTGCCTGTGGAACTCCGTTCCTTATTCCTGTTTCCCTGACAAATATAATCTCCAACTATTTAAGTGTAACGTCAATCGACATCTCCAGTTGCTTTGATCTATCCACTTCCCTTCTCCACATCCTTTCACCTTTCATTCCTATCTGCTCACTCCAAATCTTCTGTAACCCCCTTGCCTTGATCGATCCACTATCTTTCTCCACATCCTCTCCTTTACCACTCCTATCTGCTCTTCCTCCAAACCTTATGTAACCCCTTGCGTGCTAGTGGCTTCCAGCCTTGCTTGGGGTCATAAGCTTAAAAAAAAAAGTTTAGGAAGAGTCTATTTGTCATTCAACCACATAAGAGGCATACCGAAGATAGTCTACAGTGGCAACGGACCCTAATACATCAGTGTGGAGTTTGCCAACTTTTCCCAAAGATATAACTTCAGACACATTACATCCTCGCCCCACTATCCTCAATCCAATGGATTCGCTGAGAGAATGGTGGGAGTATGCAAAAAGCTATTAATAAAAGCCAGAGAATCAGGCACAGACTGTTACCTGGCAATGATGGCTTATAGAGTAACACCTATATCAGCTCACCACAAATTGCCAGCAGAACTACTCAACGGCCAACCAATGAGAACACCCCTTGTCTCCAAACAGCAGCCATAGGAGATGAACACACTCAGGACTGCTTGCATCAAAGTAGAGACTGAATGAAGGCAAGTCATGACAAGCTGAACCAAAGACAGCATGCACCGCTGTCAGCATGTCTACACACAGGACCAAAGTACAAAACTGTGGGAACCAGATGTCATTATGCAAACCACAAAAGAACCAAGATAATACCAAGATGAAAACAACACAAAAACCCAGCTGCCGCCAAAAACAAAACCACATGACCCTCGTCAGTCAAGCACTACACTACACCATTCAGACAGAACAATAAAACCACAGAGATTAAACCTCTGAAACAAAAAGTAAGGTCTTTATTTCAGGTATTCCATTGAAACACAGGCTGACCTGAGGACTATAAATATTACCTATGTAGCACTAATCTAAAAAAAAGGGAGATATTGTATTCCCTAGTAATCCCCCTTAATAGAACTCTCCGGAAGTAGGAGCAATTATCTCCCTCAATCACTAACAGTACTAACCCTATTACTACTGTTGACCATCATCGAATAAGCATATGTACAGCTTCGCTCGTCGTCTTGTCTCTGTGTCATAAGGGAACCCCAGAAAATGAAACATTGTACATGATACGTGAAAACAAGTAAGAAATTATGTCTACATAAGATTCACTCTCAATGGAAACTTATGAGATACTCAATTGTATTTATTAGACTCATTTCAAATTCTTACAAGGATGCTGCTCATGATCACTTTCGTCTTTACCTGAATCACTCAATGACTCTTAGTTGTCAAAACAGTCAGCACTAGCACTGTAATATTTGCTAACAAGATGAACCAACTATGCATTTGGGCTTTTTTTTAAATTAAGTTTTTTTTTTTTTTTTTTTTAAGCTTTTCACCCCAGGCATGGCTGAAAGCCATTAGCACGCAAGGGGTTACAGAGGATTTGGAGCAAGAGCAGATAGGAGTGATAGAGGAAAGGATGTGGAAAAGGTAGATAGATCAATGCAACTGGAGATGTCGATTGACGTTACATTTGAATAGTTGGAGATTATAGTTGTCAGGGAAACAGGAATAGGGAAGGGAGTTCCACAGGCGTGAGGTGCGAGATATGAAGCTATTGGAGTAAAAGAGACGTCTACATTTAACAGTTAAATGTCTAAATTTAATGTTTGCAATTGACTTAGTTAATTTTAATTACAACAGTATGTCAAAGGATAGATTTCAAGGACATGTGACAAAATTTGGATCCATGAATATTTATCTTTACAAAAAACAAATAAACATTTGAAAAAAACCTTAAAAAGCATAACTGGTGTTTCTAGAGGGACATTTCTTGAATGCATAAAACATTGGGCTACGAGTAAAATTAAGACTTAATTCATGTTTTCTTATTTTCAATTAGTTACATAAAAAGGTTTATCGATTGGATTCTTTTGCCTTATTAAGCATAAGATATTAAAATGTCAGATGATCATGAGGTAATGTATATGATTATGAGATGATTTGGAATAGTGTAGAACAAGTGACTTTGATCATGAACCTGGAGCTTCCCAAAAGCAATCATCCAATATTTGGAAGCTAAATTTCATGAAACTCAGTAATTAAGTTTATTACCTTGTAACTGCTACTTGCCAATTTTTCCTATGCAAATATTAAAACATTATATCCAAATTCTGAGTCTAATACAATCAAACATTTCTTACATGTGCATTCTCTACTGACAAATGTATTTTAATAATTTCATTGGTGTTAATATCTTTTTCTGACTTTCAAAGTAACTGCTATATATATCTCAGATAGTCTTAAGATTGCATTTGAGCATGGAACTGACTGTCACTATTTAGTGTTAAACTCAGTGTCTATATATATATATATATATATATATATATATATGTATATATAAATAAAAAGGAAAGAACAGTAAGATATAAAATCCGGTGTTCTTATAGATATTTTTATTTTTACACAATAGTGCTCTATGTAAATTTAAATTTACAGAGCATTAATATTATAAATTAATAGATTTAAAATATGGTTTTACCGCTACACAGTGATAACCATGTTTCAGAAATGGAAGCTAAAGCCCCTGAATTTAATTTTGTTATTAAACCAGAGACATTAGTTCCATTTCCTCATCAAGCGAATTTTGGAGTAACTTACTTTTTAAAATTTACGGTTGTTAACGGCACAGGAAAGATTCATAGTTTGAGGGTTTCCAAGGTTACCGATAAATCCATTCAGTTAGACAAGGGGTGGTAGAGGGTTCAATTTTTAATTTTCGTTGTCTCAGTTAATAGTTACATTTGAAAGCGGGGTTATGTTTAGGGATGGGTAGGGATGTATCTTTTAACAAATTCTGACATCCGCTAAATTCATGTCATCTGGGTTTTTTTCTAACGGCAAAAATTCTTATGGTATTTTTTCTATTTGTATATTTAAAGATTTTGAGGGACTGTTTAGGTTAGAATATGTTTTATCCACCTTTCTAAAAAATTATTTTTAATATTTAATATACTATACTCCTAGTTAAAAACCAAGTAAATGTATTAGGATTACTTACAGTATTTAAAATTATTTATTCTTATCTAGTATAAGTAAATATTATTTTATTTTATTTTATTTTATGTAAACTTTATGACAATGACGGCAAAGGTGGTTAAATTATTTCACTAATTCAATAAACTTTTATTTATAAATTTAGTATTATAAATGTATATATGTATGTATAAAGGACATTTAATGTTCAATATTATATTCTAACTTATTAATTTCATGACTTTCGGTGTTCACTTGGATTCTTTTCAGTGTTTGAATTGCTTTGAGAGAGGTGTTATGGTTAGAGTACGTTTTATTTAATTACAATTTTAAAAGATGTTTAGGTTAGAATCTGTTTTATTTAATTTCAATTTTAAAACATTTTTAAAAATTCTACTTTCAAATTTAACTTTTTAATTTTAATCGGCTATATTTCTTTATAAACCAAGTAAATGTAATATAATTATCTACATTATTTAAAATTATTTATACCCATCAAATATGAGTATGCATAATAATCAGGTAATTTTTTTTTTTTTTTTTTAGATTATTTAAAGATTATTTAAAGAAAACTTTTGGCAATGACGACATAAAATAGCTATTTCATTTCTCTGATTCAGTAAATTTTTATTTTTTATAAACTTAGTAATATATAGTTTCTCATGTATGCATAAAGGACATGGGTCATTTAATGACCTACATATTCTAGCCCTTCTTATTAACTTCCATTTCACTGTAGAAATGGAAGTTAATAAGAAGGGCTAGAATATGTAGGTCATTAAATGACCCATGTCCTTTATGCATACATGAGAAACTATATATTACTAAGTTTATAAAAAATAAAAATTTACTGAATCAGAGAAATGAAATAGCTATTTTATGTCGTCATTGCCAAAAGTTTTCTTTAAATAATCTTTAAATAATCTAAAAAAAAAAAAAAAAAAAAAAAAATTACCTGATTATTATGCATACTCATATTTGATGGGTATAAATAATTTTAAATAATGTAGATAATTATATTACATTTACTTGGTTTATAAAGAAATATAGCCGATTAAAATTAAAAAGTTAAATTTGAAAGTAGAATTTTTAAAAATGTTTTAAAATTGAAATTAAATAAAACAGATTCTAACCTAAACATCTTTTAAAATTGTAATTAAATAAAACGTACTCTAACCATAACACCTCTCTCAAAGCAATTCAAACACTGAAAAGAATCCAAGTGAACACCGAAAGTCATGAAATTAATAAGTTAGAATATAATATTGAACATTAAATGTCCTTTATACATACATATATACATTTATAATACTAAATTTATAAATAAAAGTTTATTGAATTAGTGAAATAATTTAACCACCTTTGCCGTCATTGTCATAAAGTTTACATAAAATAAAATAAAATAAAATAATATTTACTTATACTAGATAAGAATAAATAATTTTAAATACTGTAAGTAATCCTAATACATTTACTTGGTTTTTAACTAGGAGTATAGTATATTAAATATTAAAAATAATTTTTTAGAAAGGTGGATAAAACATATTCTAACCTAAACAGTCCCTCAAAATCTTTAAATATACAAATAGAAAAAATACCATAAGAATTTTTGCCGTTAGAAAAAAACCCAGATGACATGAATTTAGCGGATGTCAGAATTTGTTAAAAGATACATCCCTACCCATCCCTAAACATAACCCCGCTTTCAAATGTAACTATTAACTGATACAACGAAAATTAAAAATTGAACCCTCTACCACCCCTTGTCTAGATGAATGGATTTATCGGTAACCTTGGAAACCCTCAAACTATGAATCTTTCCTGTGCCGTTAACAACCGTAAATTTTAAAAAGTAAGTTACTCCAAAATTCGCTTGATGAGGAAATGGAACTAATGTCTCTGGTTTAATAACAAAATTAAATTCAGGGGCTTTAGCTTCCATTTCTGAAACATGGTTATCACTGTGTAGCGGTAAAACCATATTTTAAATCTATTAATTTATAATATATATATATATATATATATATATATATATATATATATATATATTAGATATAGATAGATAATGAATTTGATAGTTTCAAAATGTTACCTGAGCATTTTGGGGTCCAATTTCTTTTGCTGATTGGTGAAGTATATTCCCATTTACAAATATAACATTGGCAGCAGCATCTTGATGCATCAAGGCATATGTATAGTCACCATGAGCTTTCTCTTTCATTTCCTGGGAAAATAAATTCAAATTTACATTGACAATGAAGTTAGTATGACACAGAAATTCAATGATGTCTCTTTCCAAGTTAAGATTAGTTCATATATTTTAAAACTCATAAAAATATTTACTATATATAAAATATAAATCATAAAATATGATAAAATAAGTAATAATATATTAAATAATCACTTAACAATAATCTTAATAAATCTTATAATAATTATAATCTTAATAAAAAAAATCACTGTTAATGTGGTGGAAATGAAATGAAGACGCTTACTACTACTGATCAAAAAATATTTTTAATGTGCTGTCTCTGCAGAAGCAAAACAAATGACTGCCCTGCCAGAACAGAGCTGGTGTGAACCCCAGGACATCTGATTATGAAGAAAATGTCTATCAGCTTCCCATAAAATAGTCAGGACCATGAACTGAGCAGTGTTGGCTATATAAATGAATCATTTTGCTAGTCAACTGCTAAAGTTTTAGGTTCTATAAAAGCAAGCACATTTTCCAGAAAGATGCAGACTGACAATGTGCCATTTGGACCATATAAAGTGATTACTGTGTGTTACTAAGGATTTCTGTGTTACCCAGTGTTATTTGAAATTCATTCATCCTTTGTTTCTGTTGTCTCAGCTGCGTTTGTCTCATACATGAACTGAATGGGCTTGTCAACCCATGCTAACATTTGTGCACAAAAACTGAGAGAGTGGTGAAAAAAGGGCTCCAACATTTCAGTACTTAATCTCTGAAAGGCCTACCTACAGGTGCATGTGAAGCAATCCTTGTGGCTATACCAAACTGTGATCAAAAATAAAGAGGAAAAGATACTGCATGACACATATGGGCTTTGGACTCAATGTAACACCATCTATTATGTGAGCCATTATGGATGCTGTATTATTGAAGGATGAGACTATCCAGTGAGCAACATCAATGTACATTGATGATATATGTATCAATGAGAACATAGCATTCGCAGCCAGTGTGAAGCAACATCTGGTAAACTCTGGGCTAGTGAGCAAAGAACTGGAGCAACTGAAGGACAGTATGCAAGTGCTTGGTTTGCAAGTCTGTGGAGAGTGCAACATGCTCTGATGGGAATGAAGGAACAAGGTTCTCAGCATGTCTCACATTCCAACTTGACGTAGTGTGTTCTCACTGTGCAGAAAGCTGGTTGCGCACTTTCCAGTGAGTGGAGGGCTTAGAGTAGCAACAGCATTACTTAAAAGGAGAGCAGCAGCAGTTACAACCAATTGGGTCAACAAGGCGGATGATGCTCCTCCAACCACAATGATAAACAAAGTCATTGTGAGAGCACACTAAGAAAACCCTGTGCAAGGCAAGTGGTGTGTTGATGGACCCAAGCTCAACATGTGGGTTGATGCAAATTCTCTGGCAACAAGAATCTCACTGGAACATAATGGAGGTACCATGGGGGATGCGAGTTGGTTGCAAAAGAAGAAAGACACCCAGCACATAAATTTAGCAGAGCTTGTATTAAAAAGTGTCAATATGGCATTCATGTGGGCAGCAACAATGTTGCACATCTTCACCGACTCTACATGTGTATACAAATGGATTGTCAGTGGATATAATCAAGTAGATGGGCTGACAAGAGTGCAGCAGTGATGATTTGATTTGATCAAAAAAGCAGCTGAGCCCCAAAACCACATTTGTGCAGCATCAACAAACAAATTCAACTCCGACCAAATAATGTCCATCCATAGATGAAGTGATCATCCTAGCATAAGGCAGACATTGTTTTGTGATTCCTGGTGAATCCTACTCACCACTTTTGTGATTCCTTGCAAATCCTTGTTGCCACTTTTGTGATGTTGGATGGCTTCACTTGTCACTTTTGCTATATCAAGTGAAGCCATCCAACATCACAAAAGTGGCAACAAAGATTCGCAAAGAATCACAAAAGTGGTTTTGAGGATTCCTTGAACTTACATGAATGGGATAAATTAATTTGCAAAAATTTCAGCAGAGTTCAGCAGGAAAACAGAAGAATTAAAGGCCCTTATGGTTCAAATGCTCCAACAATATAAACTACAGCAGGAACTACAATTACAGCAACAGAAACAGTACCATGAACAGCAGTTGTAATTACAATTATGACGACAAAAGTTTTTCCAGCTGTTCACTAAAACGATGGAAACAAAAACTTCTGATTTGTTTACTCCTGATGTTGTCACTAATCACTGAGTTTCTGTACAATCCAGATGAAGGAATAATTTCCCCATCGTACTATAGAAGATATGAGGGAATATTTAAAAGGGATTGTGCACACTGCAGTGATGAGAAAAAAGTTTGATTATTTTTTGGGAAATTATCCCCTATTTATTAACATGAAAAATATGTAAACTATTGCCAAAGAAGCCAGGAAAAATATCTTTTGATAAGACTGTCCTAACACTATTGAAAATATTTGGAGACAGGTGTTCACTGTTTAATATACGTTGGCAATGTATCAATTTAGTGAAATCTGAAAAAGATTTTGTCATGTACGCAGGACTCATTAATCAGAAATGCAAAAAGTTTAAATTGAATGAACTCCTGATCTGTTGAAATCCTTGATATTTGTTCAGGGTTTAACATCTAACAAGGATGCAGAGATCAGATCTAGGATACTTTCTAAACTAGAACTAGATCCAAAATTAACTCTCCAGAGAATAGCTGAAGAGTGCCAACGCATTGTGAATTTAAAGCTTGATACCACGAGGATTGAAGAAAGAGAAAATTCACAGGTTCACAGTGTCTGACCAACTAAGAGGAAAAATTACAAACATTTTCCAACTCCTGATAAAACTATAAAGGAAGACTATAAAGCTTGCTCAATACCTAATATTTTCCATGGCTGTATTGGTAAGCATTTTAAAAAGGACTGTTTCTTCACAATCAAGAAATACTTTTAGTGTGGAAGATTAGGACACAAGAGTGCATGTTGCAGATCAAAAAAATGCAGAAGAAATAAAATGCATATGGACAGAATTAATAAATGCAGTAACAATAAGAAACCCAAAAGGCAAATTAATTACACTTTCCAAAAGAGGTAATATGTTTTCATGCAAATAAATCATGTGAATATCAAGTTGCAATTGGACACAGGATCGGATATTACAATTATTAACAAACAAACTTGGAAGAAAACTTCTGAGAAAATCGCTTATGCAGTCTCAGGGAAAAGATTAAACTTTTTAGGCAAATTCAGCTGTAATGTTTCATTCATCAGGAAAACCAGAAAAACAGTAGTATTTGTGTTGAAAAACACATCTAATCTGTTTGGTACAGATTGGATGGCATTGTTTGATCTGTAGGATGTACCTATTCTCATTTTTGTAATAACGTAAATATTGTGGCCAATTCTAATACAGCAAATGAAAAACTAAAAAGCAAACTGTAAGAAGTGTGGAAGTCTGTTAATGGTTGCGTAAGGGGTAAATGTCGGTTTGTTTTTTTAAGCAAGAGTAATAAAAAATTTATAGACATGCATCAAGTAAAGACCACTGGAATTGAAAACCCGAAAACCGCAAATCAGGGTGAGTAATAAAGTCAGGATTATTCACCTAAAGTCAGTTTTTAGTCTTTAAAAGTAATTTTATTCATAGAATTCATGACTTAGATTAAAGTTTATTAAACTTTCGAATAAATTGTCAGCTATACCATATTTATTAACAAATTGGTAAAATACGAAAGAAATCGTCGCATAAAATATCTATATTTGTGTCTTTGGACAACACATTTTTGAGAGAGAAAAATATAGCTCTCTCCAGGAATTAGTTTATGATGTGGCTTTTAAAAAGCCAATAAATGAAACCCATTATGTTTAAAATAATTAAAAATATGGCAATTCTTTTCCTGGTATGCTAGTCAGCAGTTATTGGAATTTTGCAAATAAATTTCTTCTAAAGAAAATCAATGAGTTATTTTTTTTCCCTAAATAAATTTGTTTTTCTAGCAAATACTACACCTAAAATTAAATATTCAAAATAATTAAAAGCTTTTAATTTCATTTTTAGAATGTGTAAATTCCCAAATCTACGAGTATCACCTGTTCTTTTTTTAGATACACATTTTAAAACCGAAATTAAAAACTATTTTAATTTTAATCATTTTAATATAATCCTACTTAAGTGTATTATTTACCAGATAAAAGTAAAACCATAAAGATATGGTAAAAATAAAATGAATTAATTTTCCTTGTTTAGAAGAATTTTATAGGCAGAAAAATAACAAAAGCTCACCGAACACTAGTGGCTAAAAAAGAATAATTCTTACTTTGAGTTTTAAAAAATGACTTTCTGTTTTGAAAATATAAAGATTTTAAAAGTGAGATTAAAACTTACTTTATTTTTTTAATATCTAACTTTACGTGTATTCGCTAGATAAAAACATAATTTTATTTGTAGAAAATAAACAATTTTACACTAGATTCGCATATCTGGTTATATACACATCTTAAAAGTGAAATTAAGAACTATTTTAATTATTCTTAAGGTGCACACCCGGTAAATTTGCTTTCTAAGCCCTGCACAGAAAATCTATTAAAAGTTTCCCAAATTTTCATATTTCCATGTAAATGTACATGCTGAATTCGAAAATAATGATCAAATTTTGATAAAACCTACCGTTTTGTAGTTATCGACAATAAAAATTCAGACTCAGTTGCATTCATTCATCCGCCATTATGGGTCTTGTTTAACTAAATTCACTGCAAAACATTTTGCATGCAGAAGCTTAATTAACGGCCTTTTACAGTTTTTACTGCTCTTACTCGTGTAAATTACTGTGCACTGTCGGAAAGCAATGACAAGTGGTAAATAAAGCTTTCTTTTTAAATTAAATAAAAACAAATTAGATAATTAAATAAAGCTTTCTTTTAAATTAAAAATAAAACAAATAATAATTAATGCGCAAACTTTGTACAAACTTTAAAAGAGAATGATTCCTACCCCTAACCATTTTACGGTAACCCTCTTTGAAATGAGCATGATTACTAACCCTAACCCAAATTTTGCACATTAATTATTATTTGTTTTATTTTTAATTTAAAAGAAAAGCTTTATTTTATTATTTAATTTGTTGTTTTTTTAATTTAAAAAGAAAGCTTTACTATAAAAAAAAAACAGTTGAAAAAAAATAATACTTGTCATCGCTTTTCGGCACAACTTTTTCAACACATTTTTGAGAGAGAAAAATATAGCTCTCTCCAGAAATTAGTTTTATGATGTAGCTTTTAAAAAGCCAATAAATGAAACCCATTATGTTTAAAATGATTAAAAATATGGCAATTCTTTTCCTGGTATGCTAGTCAGCAGTTATTGGAATTTTGCAAATAAATTTCTTCTAAAGAAAGAAAATCAATGAATTATTTTTTTCCTCTAAATAAATTTGTTTTTCTAGCAAATACTACACCTAAAATTAAATATTCAAAATAATTAAAAGCTTTTAATTTCATTTTTAGAATGTGTAAATTCCCAAATCTGCGAGTATCACCTGTTCTTTTTTTTAGATACACATTTTAAAACCGAAATTAAAAACTATTTTAATTTTAATCATTTTAATATAATCCTACTTGAGTGTATTATTAACCAGATAAAACCATAAAGATATGGTAAAAATAAAATGAATTAATTTTCTTTGTTTAGAAGAATTTTATAGGCAGAAAACTAACTAAAGCTCACTGAACACTGCAGTAATTTAAATGAGTAAGGTCAGTTAAGAGCAGTAAAAAGGCCATTAATTAAGCTTACACGTGCTAGATTTCTGCTGTAAATGTAGTTAAACAAGGACTAATGGTGGACGAATGAATGCGACTGAGTCAGAATTTTTATTGTCGATAACTACAAAACAGTAAGTTTTATCAAAATTTGGTCGTTATTTTCGAGCTCAACATGTACATTTACACGGAAATATGAAGATTTAGGAAATTTTTAATAGATTTTCTGTGCAGGGCTTAAAAAGCAAATTTACCGCATGCCCTAGAAAACAAATTTATTCAAAAAAAAAAAAAAATCTTCATTCATTTTCTTGTTTACAACAATTTTATTTCGTGATTAGCGTAAAATGGCTTACTAGAGAGAAAGCCATTACAAAAAATCCAACTTCATAAAATTTAACATTAAGACGAAACTGTCAACTATTTTTTTTTATTTTTTATTTTTTACTATTTTGTTGTTAACTTAATTATTAATTTTACCAGAAAAAATTTTTTTCTTTTGTCAAAAAAACTGAAACAAATAGATTTCAGACATCATGTCGTATTTCTTTTTCATTTCTTTTGTAAACAAATAGATTTTACATTTCCTAAAACTAGTCAGTTAAATGTTTTTAACGTTTTTGTTCAATCTTTTTCTCTTACAATGGTATAAATGTTGATAAAATTTTATTTTATTAACATCTGAAAGTCTTTTTCAATAGTGTCTCTTTGGATATGGTCACTCAGTGTAGTGAGCACTTAAAAAACTGAACGATTTCGGTTTCGGAAAATATTTTGATGTGGTTTCACGGTGTGAAGATGAAACCGAAAAAAGTCGTTTTTTCGTTTAAACTGCCCATCTCTACTAGTTTGTAGAGTGGGTCTTTATGTAGATGGCTAATTAACCAATGTCTCCTTCCAAACAGTTGTCTTAATAAGCACACAAACATACACACACCACTTTAGCCAGTTTGCACTAGGCAGCATCCAAGACTGCCATTCATTTTCATCAAAATGCTAATGACCACTGGGTGAAATCTCTATAGAATCTTGTTACTTCCCAGCTTGCTGATGTCAACATGTGATGGCCATGAAGATAAAAACACCAAAAGTGACAACAAAAAAGATACATTCTTTGGTAAGTGCTGTGACAGGCAATGACAGATTGACAAAACAAAACATGAGCAGCAGCAGCGACAACTGCCAAAAGTAATTATTCAATTGTATGTTGTGTCTTAGTATGTAAATTAAATTTACAAGGCGATTTTCTTAAATTAATAAAAATTTTTTTCATCTCATCTTTAGTTTTAACTTTTGTAATGAAAGTTACAAGAGAATTATGATTAGGCACAAAACTGGTTTATTTATTTTACTAAGAAAAACAAAATACAATGTACTTGGATTTTAACTAGCAATAAGAAAAGAATCTTGCACACTATATTGTTAATGAAAGAAAACTGGTGATATTAACAAATGAATTTAATGAAAAGGACAAAAAATTTAAAAAGATGAATAAAAAGTGAATTTTGTTATTGGGTAGAAGAGATATTGAGTTGCCAATCCATCAAGTCATGTAAGTTTTAATGGACTTCTCACCTTTGCCATTTCTTGTGCATTTTTCCCACCAATAAGTATGAGATTTTCTCCTCCCAGTGAAATACCACTTTTTAAATGGAGTCCACCAGTTACATGGATGGGTACAACTGGGAATTGCGGGAAGGCCCTTGTCAAGGCTTCAATTCCTTTTTCATTGGTTCGTTTGCTGAGACCAACAAAAATTTCATGACCTGAATGAGAATAATTTGAAAATAAACGTCAACTACAGCCCATAAATAGCATAAATAAGTTTTTAGTAGCTTTTTAAAAGTGGAGTGAATAGTTGGATAAACATCTCATGAATACTTTCAAAAAAGAGAAAGATGTTGTACATGATACAAACAAGAAATTATGTCTTCATAAGGTTCACTCTCAATGCAAACTTATGAGATACTCAATTGTATTTATCAGATTCATTTCAAATTCTTAAGGATGCTGCTGAGGACCACTTTTGTCTTTATAGCTAAATAGATAAAACATTTAACTTTTATTAAATTTGATTGATTTATTTTTTTATGGCTTGTCAACCTTTTGCAGATTATTTAAAGCCAGAAAATATTTTTAGATTGTAAGAATTTTAGGGAGAAAAATAATTTACTGAAACAAGTTCTACTAATTTACCCATAGCTGGAGAGATAAGAGGTGGATGCCTTTCCTAAGTGTACTTGTGCATAAATGAATATAATGAACCTGACTAGAATTGGAACTTGGCTTTTTGATTTCCAATTGCCAGCCATTATCCATTCTACCACCTGTGCAGCCAAACTTACAGCACCTGGTATTCCTAAGCAGCAACCCATCTAGGTACTAACTAGGCTTGATGTTGTTTAACTTCAGTGATCATACAAGAACCAGTAAATGTGATATGGCTGTAATGTTTACTTTTCTTAGATTCAAGAATCAATCAATATATATGAAAAAAAAGAAAAAAAAACTGACATAGTGAAGAAAGATATTTTCATGTTTGTATATTCATGAAGTAATGATAGTAGTGATTGCATTTTAATTCCTAGCAGCCTCCATAAAATAAATGATCGACAGACTATTATTTAAAAAGGAGACTAGGTATGAAATCTATTTATACAAACTCACACTGATTATATATATATATATATATATTATAAATTAACTGATATAACATGGGTTTTTCCCGCTACACAGTAATTACCATGTTTCAAAAATGGAAGCTAAAAACTTCAAATTTAATTTTATAATTAAATCAAAAGCTTTAGTTCCATTTCATCTTCAAGTGAATATTGGGAATAACTTATTTTTAAATTTACTGAGTTTTAAACGTACACATCAATTCATAATTCACTGTTACCAAGGATACAGAAAAATCCAATCATTCGGTAGCGTGTTCGTTATTATTCACTATTTATGTATCAATTATGAGTTACGTTCGAGAAAGTGGTTAAGTTTAGGGAGGGTAGGTGTGTATTTTCCAACAAATTCTGACACCCGTTAAATGCATGTCGTCTGGGTTTTTTTTATTATTAACGGCAAAAAGTCTCAGCATTTTTTCCTAGTTGTAAACTCAAAGATTGGGGAGGGGGGTTTAGGTTAGAATATGTTTTATTCAACTACAATTTTAAAATATTTTCATTTTTAATTAATAATAGACTATATTTCTTTTTAAAAACAAGTAAATGTAACAGAATTACTTAAATTATTTCAAATTATTTTTTTCATATCAAATTTTAGTAGGTATATTACTAGCTCGCATTTTTTAATTTTATTTTTTATTTAAGGAAAATTTTTGACAATGACGGCAAAAAAATAGCTATTTCATTTCTTTGATTCAGTAAATTTTTATTTTTTATAAACTTAGTAATATATAGTTTTTCATGTATGCACAAAGGACATGAGTCATTTAATGATCTACATATTCTTTCTTTTCTTATTAATTTCCATTTTACTGTAGGTGTTTTATGGATTCTTTTAAGTGCCAGTACTTTAAAAGAGATGTCTGATTTCTGTATGTATTTATCCTAAATGAAGTTTGATGTTGACTGAATCGTTTCTTGAACTCATGGCTTGTGCAACCTATATAGATTTTTATGTTTTCGGGATACTCAATGAGATATTGCATTGGTATACTAATGATTCTGTGCGACATTTATTTTGTAGAGGACAGTTATGAGGGTTTTCTACAGTTACATAATTTTTATTTATCTTCATCTGTTTTTATTTTTATTTTTCTATTGTTTAAAATTTTTGGGTTTTGGTCTAAGTGTTTATTTAAGATATTAACATTATGTTTCTTAATAATTTTTTCTAAGTTTTCAGTACAGCTGTAACTTAATTTTAGTGTATTTTTATTGAAAATAGTACTTAGTTTGCTTTTTCTAAGAAAGTGCTTAACTATTAATGCAAGGAATTTTTGTCCTAATTTGTTCTTTACCATTAGGTTGTATGGAGGTGTATACCAAATTATTTTTCTACTTCTGTTTTTTCTATGCTTTCCATTTTCATTTTTTATATAAGTTAGTTTTGGGTTTTTGTAGTCACTATCTTTTAGAGCTTTATTTTAGAAATGAATATGTTCATCGAAAATCTTCTCATTTGTTGAATTTGTACTTATTCTTTTTCGATTAGATAAAGGTATATGCTTAATTATAGAAGGAGGATGATTTGATTTAGGGTGTTTATATAAAGGATTGGTATTGGGTTTCTTATAAGGTGTGTATATATTTTTCATTAAATCTAATGTTATATCAAAGAAGTTAACATTTTTTAATTTAGTGCTTACCATAATTTTTCAGTTTATGCTTTTAAATTCTTTATATAATATTTTTCTCATTTTATCGATTTTAAAGTTAGTAGAGTTCTTTATGACCATAAGACCATCATCTCTGTATAAACCAATGTCAGTTATATTAATTTCATGGTGTGCTGTAAGATTGTATAATATAAAAAGACCTATGAGATCAGAAGACTCAGCTGAATCTAGTGATCCCATTGTGATGTCAAAGTGGTCATATGAATTTTTTATCCATTGCTCACCTTTATGTATCAGTACTGATTTTTTCGCATTTATAATAATGTTCTTTTCTTCTTCTGTAATATCTGTGTACTGGGTAGCAAAGTTCAACGCATTCATGAACAGTTCTTTATATATTGATTGATAATAATTTTCAATATCAGACTGCATAAGTGTACAGTTCGTTTTTTCTTTTATATAAGCAAACCAGTTTGTCACGTCTTTGGTATTAATCCAAAATTTCAGGACTATTTTTTCTTTAATTTGTTGATTTACCCTTTCAAAGATCCTTTTACTAATTTTTCTGATATCTTGTTGGGTTTATTATCCTTGTAGTTGGATTAACCTCGAAATCTGGTTTGTGGTCCTTTAAGGTTGTTTAGCACTCTTTCGTTTAGTTGACCTACTCTGTCACTAATCTTCAGTTTATCTGTGATTTTTTTACTGCTAGTATTAATATTCTCCACCATGTTGAGGTCATTATTATTTGCCTTTTTATAGTTCTTATGTAAATCCTTATGAATTTATGTGTACGTTTAAAACTCAGTAAATTTTTTAAAAGTTATTCCCAATATTCACTTGAAGATGAAATGGAACTAAAGCTTTTGATTTAATTATAAAATTAAATTTGAAGTCTTTAGCTTCCATTTTTGAAACATGTTTATTATTGTGTAGCGAAAAAAATCATATTTTATATCAGTTAATTTATAATATTTATGCTCTGTAAATTTAAATTGAGCACTGTTTTGTAAAAATAAAAAATATCAGCAAGAACACTGGATTATATATCTTACTGTTCTTCCTTTTTTTATATATATATATATATATATATATATACACAAGGTACCTTCATGAGATTACTAAAAAATGAGCATAGTATGATGAAAAAGATGCCAAACTTAACAAAAACAAAATTTTATCATCTAAATGTTTGTTATTATTAAGAGGAAAAACCAAAGTATTTTTTTAAATTTTTTCCTTATTTTTAGAACATTCTAAATTTCCATTAAAAAAAACCTTGATGATTTATATATTTATATGATTTATTTGGAAAATCTTGCAAAAATAAAATAAGTCAGATGTTGATGAAAATTTGAGAAACTATTCACAAATGATTGAAATTATTATAAATACGTTTTCTTTTTTTAAAGTCATGGAAAAAATATTTTTTTTATATTTATTACTCCCCACCCCCATAACTAATTTTATGAAAACTCTAGAAATTCAATACTAGTCAGTTTAGTGATTATATTAGTTAAAAACACAAGGCTTTGAGGAAAGCAAATCATGTATTTTTTTTCAAATTATAGTATTTTATGTACACTTTTGATAAAATTTCATAAGAAAGGTACCTATAAATTAATTAGATACCTTTCTTATGAAATTTGACCTCACTCTCAACAGTCTTATTTTAATTTCTTTATAATATATTTTCCATAAAGGTGAAAGCCGAGTACAAAAAACAATTAGAGCGCTGAAAGTTTTCCTTAAAAATGACAAGGTAAATAATTTGTTCACTTAAATCTAAATAATTTCACTTCTGTCCTTCCATACAATAACTTTCCTCACATAAGCTGTCAATACGTAATGAAATCATCACTCATCACGGGTCAAGTGACGTGAAATGTTATGACCTGCTTTGTTTTATTTTTAAATAGGTGCCTCCATGAGATCGCTAAAAAAGAGCATAGCATGATGAAAAAGATGCCAAACTGGACAAAAACAAAATTTTATCATCTAAATGGTTATGTTATTATTAAGAGGAAAGATCAAAGTATTTTTTGGGTATTTTTTTACATTTTTTAATCATTCCTAGCACATCCGAAATTTTCGTTAAAAATCTTGTTTTTTTTTTTGAGTAAGCAAAATTTACAGATATTGACAATCAATGTCAACCATTTTTTCCATTTTATAAAAAAATGAAAATCTCAGTTTGAAATTCTTTTAAACGTCAATTATAATTTTTTCAAAACTTTATTTTTCATATTTTTACATGAAATATTTCTTTTCATATTTACTAGATACTTGTCCTTATATTTCCGTAAAAATATTTTTAATTATTTTATTACATTAATGGGTTTATTTCTTTTCTTTTTATAATTTTGATTTTGTTTTTAAACTACCGTTTGAATTTTCCTTATTGAAACAAGATATTTATGTTCAATATAGGTCAAGGTTAATTTAACTGGTGTCAGATTTCCAATGTGCTGATGTTGTCTTTCTCTATTTTATTTTTTCTCCTGCTTGTTCTCTTTCCTTTTGTTTTTACGGAAATATAAGGACAAGTATCTAGTAAATATGAAAAGAAATATTTCATGTAAAAATATGAAAAATAAATTAATAGGTATAATTAATTGGAAATATTTATCGGGAAAATTTATATCCTAATAAGAATAAACAAAGAAATTCAAACATAAGTAAAATAGGAATAATTTAAATAGATATTAATTAAAGATTAAAGAAAAAAATCATTTAAAATTATCACTTAAAGTTAACTATTAACTTAAAAATAATTAAGAAAAAAATTGATAAGAGACAGTAACTTATAAAAAACAGTTAACTATTAAAATCATGATTTAAGGAAACTATGAGTATTAGAAATAGAAATATAAAGAATAAAACCCATAAAAAAAAACTTAAAAACCCGTAAAAAAACAACAAATAAAAAATTTAAATAAAAATAATAGAAATAATGTAGCAGGGGCGATATCACCCCCGAAATAATAATAATGATGATAATAAAAGAGAATATGCTGTAATACAGAAAAAAAGGCATTTTCAAAAGAACCAAGATGTTAAAAATGCTGTAGAGACTTTGAAATATAAATGTTACAGAAAGTTAATTTAGAACATGAAATACAATCTTTTTGTAAGTGTACAAAGGATATCAGATTACTAATAGAAAATTACAGGGACAATGATAATTGGAACTTTTAAAAAAAAAGAAATGGATTTTGACACTTCAAGAATCGAGGTTAAAATAAAGGATGTTTTGATTTAGAATTTATTTTTGAAACCGGACTTTATGTAGTTTACAAAGAGCGGCAGAGTGATTGCTAGCGAGGTGATAACAATAGTCTTGTTGTGGACCTTGGAGGCCAATTGGTAAAAAAGTAAACTGTTTACTCGGAGGGGTGAAATTATACTTTGGAAGTATGTTAGTATGCTTGCACTAGAAAAACAGATACGTCACCAGTTCTCTATATAAAGAGGCGAGCCAACCGGAAGAAAGGAGAGTTTTGGCTCATCTGACTTCAAGTGCAGTCAAGTTGGGTGGAGAGATGTCGCAGATTGAAAAAGGAGTTTCGGGTTTGTCTGTTTGTGAGTGCAGTCGAACTGGGCGAAGTGACATCAGAGATTGTAAAGAAAGCGTCCGCTGTTTGCTGCTGAACAGGAGGCGAAAAGCGAATTACTGCCGCTAACATCTAGGTACCACTACTCCTGCTACTATGAATACTACCACTACTATTACATCTACTGAGTATGGGAACATCAAAGGTTGTAGTAGCTGCGCTAAGAACAGACCAAAAAGGGTTAAAACAAAGGCCACATCTCTCCTTACCAAAATTATTTGAAGCATTGCATTTGTTTGGTTATTGTTCACATACAAGAAACATTCATCCTTGTGCAACAAGAATTTTTTTGTGTTTGCTTTTATATATATATATATATATATATATAAAAACTTTAGTCCTTTCAAAATTGAATCAACTTGGTTAATTATTTTTCTGTTAATCCGATTCTCACCCGACGAACTCACAAGTGGACCAACAGAGAGCTTCTGGATTTCTATGATCTGATGACCACTCTCCAGGATCAAAACAATCACATGGCTGGAGGGTGGCTTCGAATTGACATTGGGAACCGGAGACTTGTGTCTAACCTGTAATACTGGACCATATCGGACCAATGGCCGGTCTGGTAGAGTGCATGGGGCCAGTGGGGTAAAGATACAGTGTTACAATAAAATATAAAAAATATATAAGAATAAAAATGAGAATAAAAATATATAATAAAATTTAAAAAATAAATTAATATGTAAAACAAAAATATATTATTAAACTACAAGTGTGTGTGTGTATATATATATATATATATATAAAACATTTTCAAGAAATAAATCAATACATACAGTGTAGTAATGGTCCTCTTACAGTAAAATTACAGAATAAAATTATTAAAGATTTTAAGTTATTGGGGTTTAAGATAGATATTACTCTTAGCCTGAATACTAATACATTTAAACCTTACCATAATGAACATGAAACTCCTAATTACATTAATGTAGACTGTAACCACCTATACTACCTTGAAGCAGATACCAATTATGGTTGTCACCAGAATTTGTAAGCTTTCATCTAATAAGAATATTTTTAATAAAAATAAGGAATTATACAACAATTCTCTCAAAAAAAGTGTATTTAAAAATAATCTATCAGTGTTATAAATAACACTAGTGATGGTAAGAGGAATAGTAAGTACAAAAATAGAAAAAGAAATATAATATGGTTCAACCCCCTCTTCTGTAATTTATCCAGAGTTAATATCAGACAAGTTTTCTTGAAGCTTATAAATAATAATTTCTAAAACAACAACCCTTTAAGTAAAATTTTTAATAGAAAAACTATCAAAATAAGTTATTCATGTACAAAAAACATGTTTAAAATAATTGACTCCCACAATAAGTATATTTTAAACAAATTCAATGGTGTTAATTGTATGGATCCCCCCTGTAATTGTAGAAATAGCAATCTTTGTCCAGTCAAGGGAAAATGTAGAGCATCTAATGTTATTTATCAAGCTAGCAATTATCCCAAAGAAAACAGTTTAAACCACCATATTTATACTGGGATTTCTGCAGGTGAATGGAAACAAAGATTGTATAACTATGGACACTCTTCTTCCAACCCAAGATTAAAGCACCAAACTGCTTTCTCCAAAAGATTTCGGGGATTGAGGGAGAAAGACCTGAAACTTCAAATTGGCTGGAAATTCATAGATTTTGATCAAACTCCTAGTAATTTTAAGGGTAGATGTAACTTGTGTTTAGGATAGAAAATTAGAATCATTAAGTTTGACAATCAAAGTATATTACTTCCAAATGTCATCATAGAAGTAGAGTTAAACTAATATAGAATAAATCTCACACCATCCATTATCATTAATATATATATATATATATATATATATATATATATATATATATAAAAAAGTGAACATAGAAGTCAACACTTAGAGGCAACAGTCTGTATCATGCTAGTGCAATCGTCAGGCAACTATATATATATATATGTTGTGATTATTGTTATGCCTATAATTATTATTATTATTACTACTCCTGTTTCAAAGTATCTACACTATATGTATTAATTTATTTCTTGAAATTTATATATATATATATATATATATATATATATATATATATATATATATATATGTACATGCACACACACTTGTTTAATAATATTTTTTGTTTTACATATTTATTTTTTTAAATTTTATTAAGATATTTAGATTCTTATATATTTTTTATTTTTATTATTTTTTATGTTATTTTTTATGGGCTTTGTTCTTTATATTTCTATTTTTAATACTTATAGTTACCTTAAATCATGATTTTAATAGTTAACTGCTTTTTTTATAAGTTGCTGTCTCAATTTTATCTTAACTATTTTTATGTTAATAGTTAACTTTAAATGATAATTTTAAATGATTTTTTCATTTAATCTTTAATTAATATTTATTTAAATTGTTCTTATTTTACTTCTTTCAGCTGTTGTATTCTCTAATCTTTCTCTGTCAGTCACATTTGGTAATCTTCTGGCAATGTTGAATAAAACAATTTGACCAAAAAAGGCTTCATTATCCTTATTTCTATTGTTGTCTCATCCTTCCTCAGGAATTTCAGAATTTTTGGTTAAATTGAACTTTTCCTTATAATTCCAATGTCCCTCCACTGTGTTAGCATATATTTCTGGAAGATTGAACACATGACTTTTAGAGAACCAGATAAGCAGGTAGTGAATTTGAAGTCTCAATGTCTCTTCATATCTATATATACAGGTGTAGCATATACATCAACTCCTTCAATTTTTATACAGCAAAATTCATTTAAACCTATTATTTCAACTTTGTTTCATAGGATTTTGCAATGTTCAGATCATCCAATCACTAGGCTAAGCATAAATATGAGCAGCCACTAATTAGGAAAGAACTGACATTAGACTTAAAACTTTAAAAACAATTTATCTGAATATTCTACAGTACATAGCCAAGAGGATTAAATTACTGGTAAGGCTCCTCTGAAAGTCAAGCATTCAATCCTGACATCAGATAGTGCTGAAATATACAGTGGCTTAGTAGAGTGGTAGTTAAGCATCACAACAAAGAATTGACAATTACAAAATTTTGAAATTTCCAAGACTTAATACTAAATGTAATATGTAAAGGAATAAAAGACACCCTCTAGTGGATCAAATAAAGCATTATTTTCTTCAAATGCAAATGTCAAAGAAATCTCAAAGTTACAGTGGTTGAAAATTGAAGAAATCAAAGAAACTAGTCTGAATGAATGTCTATTTGGTCATGCATGTTTGGATAATTCTATGATATGCTTATAAAATATTCCAAATGTTTTTCATAGTACTTAATTTTGAAATGTTGGTTTTTCTACAAACCAAAATATGATTATGTAATGAAATCCCAAATAAGTCTATATTAACTTTTTTTTTTTTTGGTCTTCAAATTTAAGATTGACTACACAACCATCAGCAAATTCTATGTTCCTCCTCATGCAACATGTCCAAATTATGTACATAAATAGATAATGAACATAAATATTTTCATCACAATATTACTAATACAATTCAACTTACCTTTACCAAAATGATTCAACAGTGGTAAGTTCACTTTTGACAAATCCTATCTTCAAGTTTATTTGTTGTAAAGTCTGGTTTGCATACTTCTTTAATTTATTCTCTTTATTTACAAATTTTTCAGATACTGATAATCTACTTATATTACTTTAATTTTTTAAAGGTTTCAATGCATTACAAATAATTTTTAAACATCACTGTCTCTTCAACTGAATGTAGGTGTTTTTTCTAAAATGTACATTTCATATGAGAAGAAAATGAAAGATTTTCTATAGACTCTTGACGATAAAACTGAATGTTTTGGAGCAGAGAAAATAGAACAGTATTAAACAAAGAAAATTGCAAACTTACCTGTAAATAGAACATCACCTCCATCAATTATTGCTTCAGAATTCTCAACTTCTTTAATTGTCATATTAAATTTAGTTTTCAAAATTTCCCTTATTGAGTTTACCTAAGATGAAAAAAAGTGACAACGAAAACCTCATTATTTAATTTATATATTCAACCAAATAAACCAACAATGTACAAAATTCTTTTCTGTTTGATTTCCTCATTTGATGAGCACAAATTTATAAGCAAAAAGAGAAAGTAAGTACAAATTCTGTTGAGAAAAACATGTGTCTCCTGGAATACCCACAACAAAAATGGTGGACTTGGTATGTGAGTCTAGGTGAATAAATGAAAAGAAACAATAAGAACCAATATATGTACAAACAAATGATAATGTACTAACAAGAAAGATATACAAGTGACAAAGACAATGATGTGTGTAACAAAAGAATATGAAAACCTTTTTGATCCAAAGGATGTGAAGTGAGTGAATCTGTGTTTTGTGTGTGTGTGTGTGTGGGGGGGGGGTTCATGCATTTCCCAATGAGAAATACGTTTTCCTATGAGAGACTTGCAAGCAGAAAAAGTAAGAAACGGATACGAAAAATTATTGCAGAGTATTTATAGTACCAGAGAGCCATGTAGTTGTTTCAAGAAAGCGAGTTAACCCCCACAATACATTAACCATGTGTTAGCATTACAATTTGATTCTTTTTGTTGTTTATGCAATGTAAAATTAGACTACTCTAGATAGGTAAGAAAAACAAAACAATGTCTATTTTTCAACAGCAGTTACTTAAATAATTTATTTTTCATATTAGGTACTACCAAAATATATGCGTTTTTTTCCAAAATGAAAGTAAAAATTGCTACCTACTATCTTTAAAAATTTGCCAAAACTCAGGTAATTATCCAATTCAAATGTAATTTTCTGTACATATTCAGTAATGAATCTTATTAGAAAAACACTGTTTCAAACCCCACTTTTCAATATCTTATGCATACTATTATTTTTTTTTGAATCATGAGTGGAATCATGAAAATGTTTTACAGTTTATATAACTGCAAAATCCCTGAAATTGTTATTTCGGTAGAAATTTACACAATATCGAGTGTGAACAAACTGAAAATTTGAATTATTTTGACATGGTTCATCCTTTTCAAAATAATTCAAGAAACTCAAAAAATAATTTGCTTTGAGAGTTGTTTATTAAAACACATTTTCTTTCCAACTGAATATGTACAATAATTGGCCATGGTTAAGCATAATTGACAAAATTCTCAGTAAACAATAATAGTTGTAAGAAGAAAAGAACAGGGAAAAATAATAGGAGACTATATATATATATATATATATATATATATATATATATATATATATATATATATACAGGGTGTCCATAAAGTTCGTGTGCACTTTAAAAAATTTATAACTTTATTTGTATTTGCGATAGAAATAATTTGTAAAAAGGATTAGAAAGAAGTAAATCTATATTTTTTAAGGTTTTATTGAAATTTTATTTAAGTTTCCATATGTCCTCCATCATTAGCAATACAGAAGTAATACGATTTTGCAGTTCACGGAAAACATTTGCCAAATGATTTACAGTAATGCTTGAAATCACATTAGTTATTTTAGCTATACTTAAAACTAGGTACATTAAACTTTATAACATTTTTTACAGATTATTTCTATCACAAATAAAGTTATAAATTTTTTAAAGTGCACACGAACTTTATGGACACCCTATATATATATATATATAATGCAAGTCAAAAGTAAAAAGTTCATAAAGTAGGAATGCTATTCACATGCAAAAGGGATACAGTCAAGTGGTTATAGCGGTCTGACTTCAAAACAAGAAAGAACAAAAATGTACGTATAAGATAAAAACATGAACATTTTCTATTGCTTACAAATAAATCTCAGCATGAGATTTGTCTATAAATTTGAGAAGGGGGCAGTTTTAGCAGTCATTCCCAGATTGTAACCAACAGGACAGAAAAATCACATTTATACTTAATATTTTTTTAAAAATTACTTTCAAGTTTCAGTGAAATTTTGAAATTCATTCTGTTGCTGTTCATAATGACTTTTTTTAATTAAATAAAAGACATGTTTGAAGAATCAAAAGTTGTAATGTTTATTGGCATTTTTGTATGTGAAGCTTAAAAAGAATTTTAATTCTTCTTTTCATTTTAGCAATTGTGTTTGGATGAATGTTCAAAATGGAAATAATTCTGAATTTGATTGAATACACTTCCCTACTGAAAGATTAATATGATATATGATAATTCAATAACTTTTAAATTCAGAATAATTAAAATCACTATATTGGATGCAATTAAATATTATATGATATCAAGCAGGTAAAAAATAATCAAAAAATAAAAGCAATGTATTAAACTCAAAAGTATTGTTTAACTAAAAAAAAAATACTTCTAATGTAGTACAAAAATGAAAGTATTCATTCTATTAAGTTTTATAAAAGCATATGGAATAAAAATGATATTCTTAAACTATTGTTTAGATAAAGATAAATTATTTTTAAACATAGATACCAATTTCTTGATTATTGCACTGCTGGATTACAGTAAAAAAATTACCATTGTGACCTATGACTTAAAATATGACATTGGCTTAAAAAGATGTTAGTAATTTCCTAGTTGAGTGTCCCAAATTATTGAATACAGGTAAAAAAAAAAAAAAAAAAAAAAAAATCACAGGAAAAAATGGAAGAGGACAATGTTAGCACTGTTTCTGCTTCTTTCTTTAATAGAAAGAAGAACTTGTAACACTTCAGGCTCGATCCTGGTTCACAGCAAATGGCAACAAATGTAACCTTTCATCACGGTCAGCCTGGGGTGGATCATGGTTTGATCAATAGAGCGATCTCTTCAATCCTGACCTGCCTTACTCCATGTTGTGATTGATTGATTATAAGGAGGCCAAGATCGATTTGTCACAGATATCTTTGCATTGGGCTGATCCAAGTTGAGCAAAGTCATACAATATAAATTGGAGAAAAAAACAGCACTTGAAATATATATAAAAAGTAATTACTATTTTTATATAGAATAATGCATTCAATGGTTCGTTAGCAGTTGTGTTTGCATAGAGGTGTTTGCCGACCCAACGGATTCCTAAATCGGGTGCAACACTTGGGTAAGCTGGTAAGTTTTGGCTTGCGGAGTTAACAAAATTTGTTTTACTGCTTTGGTAGGTTTGGCTCAAGGCTGAATTCGGAGGTTCTTGTGTTTGGCAGGAGTTGTGGAATCTCTCAGTGACCTCCGTCACTTCCCTTCTCAGCTCTCAACTGTCAACTCACAACTGTGTGAATGGCTTTAGCGCATTCTTTTTTATAGACGCCAACTAAAAACCAGTGTGGGGCAAGATGTAGGTTGGGTTACAGTGAATCCCCTGATTTCCAACAAAAGTCTATTGTTTTTAGGTTTTGAAAAATTAAATTAATTCATAATTTTGGGGAATTCTCCTTCTCTCATGGGAGATGGGTGCAGGAATCACTGCCTGGTTACTTCTACTTTCTCTTATTACCATCTCCCACCAGTGCTTTCCAGTGTGCATGGGCAGCTCCCTCAACTTCCTAATTGTGTCTTCTGTGTCTGCTACCCTTCAGTGGGTGCCCCTCATCCTTCCTCGATCGCTCTTCTGTGTCTGTCACCTCCAGCATCAGGTCAAAGATTAATTAAAAAAAAAAAAATTATGGTTTCAAAAGCTATTATCTCATAAGTGAATTGACACAATTGACTGTCTCACCTTTGACCCAAGAGACACTTTCCCAGGGAAATTTTTGCAACTCCCATTATTTGTTCAGGCAAAGGTCATCATTCTGCAGGAATTCAATTGTTTTCCATTCCAACATTTTGGCAAAATGAATTCATTTAGTTTAACCCAATTTTTCTCATGTTAGATCCAGGCATTGTTTGCTGAAGACTGTCAACACTTGACCTGTTCGCACAAATTGAGCACTGATTTTAACCGGTCATCTGGTCTATTGTATAAATCTTGATTCTCTGGGAGCCATTTATTATCAGTCTATCGTTCTTGATATTTTTTAACCCTTTTCATGCTATGTTATTCATCATTATCTCATTTTCGTTGATATTCCAAGTCATTATTATTAATTACCAGCAACCCAAATAGTGTTAAAAACTACCAAATTCTCAATTATCAACAATACTTGGATTTAGTGAAAAATAATTTAAGGCCTTATAAGGTGTGTTTTTAAAGTTTGGGCCAAAAATGTACACAAATAATGTACACTGTATACAAAGATAGTTTATGCCAATTTAAGGGCTTAAATAATTTTTTTATTTGCAAAATTACCCCCAAATTGGGTTTGTTCATGTACTGAATTGAACTATAATTGAAGAAAGTTCAAATTCAGTATGAATCTGGCAGACTGGTTGACCAGGGTGCCAAAGAGGTGGTTAAACCTACACAAGGAGGGAACGAAGCCAGTGCAGTCAGTATGCGCTACTGTAAAGACCAAGTTGGACGCACACCAAGTGGCTAATATCCACCGGAAAACCGGACATGAAAAGGACCCTGTACTTTGTCAGGTTGATAGACCCTTCAGTATCGTCAGGAGTTGTAAAGGCAGTTGTCAAGGAATGTGAGGCGTGCCAAACCATTGACCCAGCTCCAGTGCATTGGCGAAAAGGGAAGCTGAACATGAGGGACAACTGGAATAGGTTGGCAATGGGCATCACTCACCATGGTGGTAAACACTTCCTGACAATTATTGATTGCGGGCCTTCTCGGTTTGCGATATGGCATCCACTACGTCAACAAGATTCTACTAGCGTAGTTCGGCAGTTAGAAGCAATTTTTTATGAAACGGGGCCTGCCACTCGAGATATTGACTGACAATGACACAGCATTCACATGCAAAAATTAAAAAAATTTTTTGAGTAATTGGGGTGTACGTTTACGGTTCCGGTGTGCCTATGCTCTTGCCGGGAATGGTATAGTAGAAAGAAGTCACCAAAGCATCAAAACCATTGCAGCTAGAAAGCAGTGCTCTATACTGGAGGCGGTTTACTGGTATAACGTTACACCTAAAGATAATCATTCACCTACTACTGCACCAGTTGATGCAATTTATAGGTACCATACCCGTGTACGGGGCATCGAGGCTATATCCCCCATTGAACCTCAAAATACTCAAGGAGTATATGAAGTGGGGGTGAAAACTCCCCATAGGAGATGCATGACTAAATTTAGAATGTGTCACGTGACTCAGGTTAATAGCCCACAGTCAGTGCACGTCGATGGAGTTCCACGTCATGTCATGTTTATGGGATCGGTCCCGACGGATACACAGGACAGCGATTTTGAAGAGAGTGAGCAGTTAGTAAATTTGAGATCAAACCCATTAGGAGAAACTGATCACTCTCTTGATACTGACGACACAAACAAGGAAGATGACTCCCCAAGAACATTAAGCTTGTGTTGCTCTACTTCCTCGGCGAAGTACCCGGCAAAAGCGACCGGCTCGCAACTGTATGTTTTGTGATCATGAGATCAGGGTGGAGTGTGGTGAACAGCCCCGTAGAAGCAAGCAAGCCAGAGTGGCTTGTATCTGGTGTATAGGAAAATAAAGGTTTTACCTAAACATGAGGCACGTGACATCAGCAAGTTTGCTCCGTGAAAATGGCATTACTCTCCCGTCCAGCCATTCTAGCAGTATGTGCAGTAATGAGGGTTTTTGTAGTTTGGCGTGCTTCCACCGATAGCAAGCCGTGTGCTGATTGGTCGAACTGGAGGAGGCAATTTGCCTGTGTAACTGAGAATAGAAGCGAAGAATGCTGATTGGTTGGCCAACCGCAGTGTTGGCCTGATAAAAGAGGGCTGGAGCAGTGAAAACGGTGGGGGAAGCGACGGCTTTACGTAGTGACATTTTCAGAAAGCATGGACAGTGAATTGTACCAGCAGTATTTTGATTTGACTTATTTGATTTACAAAATAAATGCAGTGCCTTTAATATCAGTAGCAGCCCTGAAACATTGTAGCAGCAGCAGCCCTAAATAAATCTTGTAGCAGCAGCTCAAATATAAATACATGTGAACCTTAAAGTAACTTTCTCTTATGAGTTTTTCTTTCAAACTGGTGACATGAACTTTCCACACTGAAGCTAAGAGGGCTGTAAACACTTCACACTAAAACATACCAACACAGTAAGTCCCACTTGAATATATTCATGAACATTTTATTGTGTATACAATTTCTAACAAAAGAAACTATTGTTTTTAACTTTCCTTTCGTTAATTTTGTTTTAATAAATGTTATCTTGCATTGTAAATCAATTGATCAGTTATTTTGTCCATGTACTCTTTTTCACCACCATTATTTCATGTACTATAAAATGTTCTCATAAAGAAATCTTACACATTTAATTATTGAAGTAGCCAATCACTAAACTGGTGACTATGACAAAAAAACTTTTATGCTAAGAAAAAAAAAAAAAAAAAAAATAGTGTACTAAAAATTCACACTAGTAACGTTTCACAAGCAAGTTTTAATTCAAACCAATTTTTCTTTAAAATAAATAAAATTGTGCTACATTATGTAAGTATGACTTACAGTAACTACAGATATTTTGCTTTTTGTATTTCAATTTCTAAATCTTTTCATACAGGATTTTCACTTTTCAGAGAAAAACAAAAAAAAACATCTTTCACTTGATTTGACTTTGAATTAACATTATTTTATAAAATATTTTATAAACTCTAACAGTGACCCATAAAAACAATTAAAATAAATATATATTTTTATCACAAAGCTTCTTAGTAAGTCATGAAATAACATGAATAACACTGTCACTGACTGACCAAGTGACACCATTTCATTTTTGCCATTTTTTCTTCTAACCACCTCTATTGACTTAATTACTACGATTCAGACACATAGCAAGTCTACTAAATTAGTTAATTTTTTAAAGAAGGCAGTGTTTGAGGTAAATATCTCAAGTTAATAAATAAATAAGGAAAGAAAATTATTTTTTACAAAATGAGCAATGTCTCTGCCTTATTCTAAATCTCCTTACTGTATTATATATTGTTTTCCATTGAGAATTTTTCTCAGTATTTTTTCTGAAATAATATCCATATCATTATGTGGTTAATTAAAAATATTTTTACATGTTACAACCTTTTGATGCTGTATATGTATGTATTTTTACAAAACAGACTTGTAAAATTGCTATAAAAAAAAAACACAATAAAAAAAATGGAGGAACCCAAATTAGCCTCTGCCATTGAGAACATGTCTAACCCTGAACTGCTTTTTTATCTGTATGGAAGCCATTTTTCTGATGAAAAATATTTGATCAGGAAAACAAAAATTTGTTTGTGTAGTTTCTGCATTACCTCAAAAAACTGGCACATATCTACAGTATCTCCTCTTAAACCCATCACAAACCAACCCATAAGGCAAATTAAAAGAAGAGTTAATATTCCAAACGTCATTATCTGAGACAGAGGAGGCTGCAACAATTATTGGAAACAGAAATACCATCTCAACTTCTGCATCATTTACAGACTATCTGGCAATATGTTGGATGATAGTGTTTTACAACACATATTTATAGGAGAGCTGCCATGCAATGGAAAACATTGTCAAATACAGAAGAAAATAAATTGTTGAAAAGGCAAATAGTTGATTTAGCTAAAAAAATTCAACAATTGCACAGACACCAGCATCACAGTTTGTTGAAAAGCTGACAATGATACGAGAGCAAGTCAAAATCTGTTACTACCACAAGAGATTTAGTGACAGGAGTATAAATGCACAATTCTTGCAATTACAAGTCACAGAGAAACAAATAAGCCAACAATCTTTGATGATGGGACACATTGGCATTTCAAACTCAAATTGACTCTTCCATATCATCAAGAGAAATTTAAAAAAATATTCCTGATCAATAGTGAAGCACAAATATCACTAACCCCAGCTTCTCAGTCAGACAAATTAAAGGACTTGGGAAACTCACATTACAAGCAGTAAATGGTTCAATTATCTACATATATGGACATAAATGCATGACACTTAATTTGTCACTATGATGTGATTTCCAATGGACTTTCATTGTGACTGACGTCACTCCACCAATTTTGAGCATGGGCTTTTTGCACCATTATGGATTGTTAATCAATATTAAAAGACAACAATTGATTGACACAAAGACTGAGGTCAAATATATTGGCTGCCTAAAGTCTGTTCTTAGTCCCAAAGTTGTAGCAGCAGAATTTTTGGAAATATTGTCCAATTATCAAGACATAACTGAACCAAAATTCAATACCTATGTGATAAAATATGACATAAAACACTGCACTGAAACAAGTGGTCCACCTGTCTTCTCACAACCTTGTCAACTTGATCCTGATAAACTAAAAATTGCCAAACCGGAATTCCAGCACTTAGCAAAACTTGGAGTAATTTGTTCTATGAAAAGCAAGTGGTCTTCACCTCTATACATGGTACCAAAACAGAAGTCATTCTCATGGAGATTTTGTGGTGATTACCACAAACTGAATGCGATTACTCTTCCTGACAGGTACCACATTGCTATTATTCAAGATTTTACCACCCAACTACATGGAACAAAAATTTTTGATAAACTTGACTCATTCGATCCCACCATCCAATACCCATAGAGGACACTGACATAAAAAAGATAGCGATTACAACACCATCTGGCCTTTATGACTTTTATGTTTACTGCTTAGACTACAGAATGCAGCCCAATCTTTTCAAAGATTCATGAACCAAGTTCTTCAAAGATTCATGAACCAAGTTCTTCAAAGACTAGATTCCATTTTCTGCTACATCGATGACGTGCTTATTGCCAACTCTTCACCAGAAGAACATAAACGGCATTTACAAGATGTTTTTGAAAGATTTTGAAAATATGGTGTTGTTGTGAATCCAATTAAATGTAAATGTGGATTGGCTGAAGTTGATTTTTTAGTATAACGTATTCAGTGCCTGGTCACAGCACCAAATATATAACGGTGTTCCGGGCCACGATCTAGTCACGGCCTCCAAATATGACATTTTTTCCAGGTACGGTCTGCTTCGGTCACCAGGTATGGCGGTACTCAGGGTCAATCCTGGTCTGCTCGCTCGGTCAGGATCAATCCCAGTATCAGAGAACAAGCCCTCAGCCCACTCGTCAGTCGTTGATAGCGTTTGACACAGCAGCTGGTCTCTAAGTTGACCTCTTCAACTCTTATCCACGTTGTGATTTTGATCTTAAGAAGGTCAAGCTGAATTTCCACTGGGGTATCACGGCCTCCAAATATGACATTTTTTTTCCAGGTCCGGTCTGCTTCGGTCATCAGGTATGGCATGTTCAACTCCTTAGTTTAGCGTGGTTAACTACACTAAACCAAGGAGTTGAACACGTGCATACAAAATTGAAAAATAAAATGGACGACACCCGAATAAGTCACGATATGATGTTTATATCAGAATAAAAAAAAAATATTTACAGTTCTTTCTTTGTTCCTTTTCTTCTTTTCCCAACCCATTCTAATAATTGCTGACAGAACGAAAATGGTGGGTAGCTTCTTTGAAAAATCTTCAAGTACTGTGATTTGTACTTTCACAGATGGCACAAGGTTTATCATCAGAGTTTTCTTCAGCAACAACTGGTTTTAACTCCAAATACTTTTGTTTGTACTTTCACTGACGGCACAAGGATTTTGTCGGAGTTTTTCTTCTTCAGCAGATAATTATTATTATTCTTATCATTAGGTTGGCAAGCAGCGTTATACCAGAAATCTTTCTCCCGGTCGCAACCTCACTGCAATGGCAACTGACTGGCCCCAACTTCTCCAACCAACGGACCCCAACTGCAACTGACCCCAACTAACTTTGGCCCACGTGGGCACTTGTAATTATGGGTGTCCCTTTCAACTGGTGTGGTACAGGCAAATAGGTGGGTTTTATGCAAATTTCCCAAAATTCAACCAGTCGTCTTCTTTTGTTTTCTATTTCACATTTTCAATATTGGAAGATCCCCTCCTTCTTGAGGAGCCATCATATGATGTCAGCTTTTCTGCCTTTATTCTGTTAGCAATTATAATTTTTTTCTCAGGGAAATTTTGGCCAACAATCCTCTTGGTATATAGTCAAGCCAGACATCTTTGTGGTGTGTATGTGCATGTGTTTTTCTTTTTAATTTTATTTTATGGCTTGGTTTTCTTGGTAGTTATTCTTTTCTGTACAACAGGGGATGTTGGTTTGTTTCTAACAGGCATTGCCTGTACCTCTGCTTCGTTCGCTGAAGTCAACGCAACTTCTTCATCTTGGGTTGGTCTTGTTGGACAATGAACACTGCCAGGCAACTCCCTTCTGAGCTGTTGCACATCCACCAGCGTACCATCAACCAACTTCCTTCTATATCTATTAAATTTCCATATTGCTGCTACTATTACAGCAACAAGTATCAAAGGACCTATCACCGCTGACCAATTTATTATAATTTTCTTACTATCCTCCCAAGTCATACTTCCTTCTCCAAACATCTTTAGTTGGTCTTTTAACCAATTCATATTTATCCTCTTTATTTATAATGCTGGCATCTGCTTTAACGCAATGTTAGGGAATTCATTTACTATTGGGTTCCACACTTTCGTGTAATTGTCCAAATTTCTGTTAATCAATTCTACAATTGAATCCTTTTCCTCATATTTCTCTTCTCTCTGGTAATATGGGGACAGGGAGATGGATACTCCAAATGCTGAGCATCCCAGGGGCAAATTTACTAAGGATAGTGGCAGCCTCACTTTTATTGTCCCAGTGGATTCCCCTCCACATACCTTAGACAGTCTAATTGATTTTTGTACTGCCACAGCCCACAAACCATCGGATACACTGATAGCCTGTGGCAGCATTGTTTTGGTTAACACTTCCACTTGACAATTCCTCTTAATTCCTTCCCTTTTATCTTCAAACAACTCCAGTACACATATTCTGTGATTACCTGTCACATAAATGGGACTTAGTGAGGAACAGATTCCCAAGGCATCGTTCTTACACCTTCCCGCCTTGTCCGCCAACAGTATCAAACTTTGTCCTAGCTGAATTCAAGGCTATGTATTCAGTTTCAATTCTGTATCTCGCCACCACTCCCAAACCTTGACCCACGTGAGGGTAGGGAATAGCTAAGTTTATAACTTGGTATATTTCAAAAATACTTTCTCTATCCAACAACGGAATAGACATCAAAACTAACAATTTGTTATTTTCTAGCAAGGTTACACAACCTAGTGCATTATAATAATTCACTGGCGGGATCTACTAGTAACCTAAATTGATGGAGTAACTCATTCTGTATTTTTAACAGAAGTCTTTTCAAACGTGCTGGAGTTACTATGCTAAGGGACAAGTGTCCCAATGATAAACATGTCCATCTGAGCTCTCAGATGCTCTAATAGAATTGTCAGGAGTTGACAAATCTGCCGCACCTTATTAGTAATGGTGATCAACTGGAAATAGTGTTGAATAAACCCACTCAACCCCCGCAATTCAGTCATCATGGCATGTGAACTATTAGCTACTTCTTGTCTTAGTTCTCTCAGGTTGCTTATTAACCCATTGATACTGGCTCTATTCTTTGCCAATTCTAGTCTCGTAACGTTCAATATCGAAACACTCCTGTGCCATCTGGGCTAGGATTTTCTGATCTTTCTCTACCCTTCCTAGGTTCCTTCTTATGATGGGAACTACCGCTTGTTTTTCTTTAGTCTGTAGTAGTTCAATTTATTTCATGTAATTCCTCATATCCTTCCACTGGCCCTCCATTACAGCTGTTTCCAATATAACAATCTGAGATTCTCATGGATAATTCTGTGCTACTTTTACTCTTGCTATTCCCAGCTTCCTTATCTCATTCCTCAGTCTGTTCAGTAGCAACTCGTATAGGTTTAAGTCTATCACAAAAGTGACTACCCATTTCGATCTTGTGATTATCACTTCACTTGTCTTCTTAAATAATGTACTTACGCTGCGTCTCCAAGTTTCTACCTTCATCATCGTCATCAGAAGTATTGGTCTTTACATTTTGGCCATTCCTGCAAGGGTAACAAGATTTTCTTGTCTTTAGTCCCTTAACCTCTCATTATTGACATTAGATCTTCACTTAATTATTCCAAAGTGTTCTCACTGCGTTTCTCTCTCACTGTCTCTTCTAGCTTCTAATTCATACCCGTTCTTCCTTTAATTAACTTTTAGTAGGCTGGTTGGTTCAGACAAGTGCACGGCGCTTTTGTCCCGGTGGTCAGGCCTCATTGATACTACCGCCGACTGATTGGCAGCACTGACAAGTGATTTTATTTCCATTGTGACGTGCTATCCACTCATCCTCTAACCACCTCCACCTTTATTCATCTGATAGGGTCTCAAATGAGCCCCAGTTCATAGCCATCCCTTCTTATTGAGATTTGGGATTCACCACCTCTCTCAATCTCTTAAGGGTTAATTCTGATTCCATCCCTGACTTTCTTTCATTCCTTAACTGTTATGAGGTTTGGGAGATAGGTATTTCTTCTTCCTTCTCATCGGGCAGTTTCAATTCTGAGCCCTCAACTTCTTCATTTTCCGTTGACTGAACTTTTACCTTTTTTTTCCATTTTCCTCGGAGTTGAGAGAGAGGTACCGCATCTTCCTTTTCTCATTCACTTGATTCAACTTCTTGTTCATGAAGTTTCAACTTCGATTCTTGGACTTCTTTACGAGCCTTCTTTGTCATCCTTTTATTGGGTCTTTGGGATGGAGCGGTGACATTGCGAGGTCCTCTCTGCAACGACACAGACAACCAGTAGACACTGCTGGCCACCACTGATGGACCCTGCTCTGACATGCAGACTGTCCCGTCCAGACCTCTATGGTCTACTGTCATTGGTTGCTGACCTATCTTCTTCTTCCTCTTCATCCGTTTCCAGCCCTTCTGGCTCTACGAGGGTCACTCTCCTTGTCCTTTTCTTCTTGGCTTTTGGCTCACTCATTTCCCAATTAGCCACCTCAGCTAACTTCAGATCATTGGCATGAGCTCTCTTTGTTTGACCTGCTATTTGATCCCAAACCACATACGACACTGGACCCGTCTTCTCTATTACTCTATAGTATGGTTCCCATCTTTGGTCCAGTTTTCCTTTTCTTAGTTGAATCTTGTAGTACACAGGGTCCCCAACCCTAAATTCTACTACCTTCCTACTTGCATTCACTCTCTCATTCCTCCTCTTTTGGGTTCATTTTATTCACCTTCTGGCCTGTACAAACAACCTATGCTGTTGTTCTATTATCAACTGATGATGATCTTCTCCCATATATTTTCTACGGGGTTTCAATAAATTATCTATCGGCAAGACCACATCTCTGCCAAACAACATATAATACGGTGAGAATTCAGATATCTCATTGATTGTAAACCTCACTACTGCGAGAGCCTGTGTCAGGTACAGGTCCTAATTCTCAACATTGTCTCTCACTAATTTAGCCAATACGTCTCCCAAGGTCCTATGAAATCTCTCTACCTTAGCATTACTCTGAGGGTGGTAAGGAGACATTGTTATACGCACTATATTCAAGCTCGTTACCACTTCCTTCATTATATTATTCACATTCTCAGGCCCATTATCTGTCACCAAGCACACAGGAGCACCATATCTCGGAAAAATTTCATACAGTTTTAGCTTTCTTATCAGGTACTGCGAATGCTTCTGCCCAATTCATCAACCAGTCTACAAAACTCACTATGTAGACGTTACCTCTGGAGGTTTTCTCATATGGTCCTGACACATTCATGCTTATCTTCCCAAAGGGAAAATTCGGAATATCCATCTCCCCCAATGGTGCCAATTCCCCTCTTCTACTCTGCATTTGGCACACCATACTGTCATTAACATAATCAGTAACCTCATTATACAGCCTAGGCCAGTAATAATTTCTTCCTATTAATTCAAGTGTTTTATCAATTCCCATATGGCCTAGCTTCTCATGACAGTGTTCCAATATCTTCAGCCTTAGATTCTTGGGTATACAATCTGGATCTAATTTCTTCATCTCTCCCTGGAAGATAATACAGTTTCCCTTCATGTATCATATACTTGGAATTTCTCCTGCCTCCACTTTTTCTCTGATGGTAGCTATTTCTTTGTCTACCGGCTCCTTTTCAACCTGTTCTATCCATTGGGGGGTCAGTTATTACTTGTATATTTTCCTCCTCGTCTGTCTAACACAGGGCGATCCTTCAACCTGTGGGAGTTGATTACTCCTATTTGATATGCTCTGTCATCTACCCCCGGTTCTACTCTCACAAATTCTTCTAACCTTTTGGATATTCTAGAGAGCAAATCTGCACAGGTGTTATCTTTCCCTGCCAGGTATTCTATCTTACAGTTGTATCCACTTAATTTCAGCGCCCACTGCTGTATCTTCTTGTTCACCCAATCTGTTTCCAGCAAATACTGGAGAGACTTATGGTCAGTCATTAAGGTAAACACAGCTCCACTTAAATAATAATCCAGTTTTTGGAGGGCATACATGATAGCGTACGCCTCCCTTTCTATCACTGGCCATCTCTGCTGTGTCTCCGAGATCTTATGGGATAGGAAGTATATCGGTACTTCCTCTGGTATACCAGGCACTGGACCATCCTTATCAGGAGATGGCTGAGTAAGGACTGCTCCTATACATCGATCACTAGCATCCATGTATAGTATCATTGTTTTGCCGAGATCTGGGTACATCAGCAAGGGAACAGCAGTTAGTTGTTCTTTCAAGATATCGAAGGCCTTTTGACAGTCTCCCGTCCATTTAAATCTTGCTATTAAGGGAGTTTCTATCCTAGAAAATGCTGGGATTTTAAAACGTCTGTAATATCCTATGGTCCCTATAAAGCCTCGTACCTGTCCCACTGTCTTTGGTTCAGGCATTTCTTGTATCACCTTTACTTTATCCATGTCAGGCTTAATTCGTTCATCACTCACTATAAAGCCTAGGTACTTGGTTTCATTTCTTAAAAATTGGCACTTGGGCAGTTTCAACTTCAATCCATGCCTTCTCAATCGTCCAAAAACTTGTCTGACGTGGTCAAAATGTTGTTCTGGTGTCTCTGAGAATACCATAACATCGTCCAGGTAAGCCACAGCAAAACTCTCGATTCCTTCCAGCACTATTGACATCAATTGCTGAAAAATCCCAGGTGCATTGGCCAGGCCAAATGGCATGACCTTGAATTGGAACAGGCTCATGTGACATGCAAATGCAGCCTTTTCTCTATCAGCCTCATCAAGGGCTACTTCCCAGTACCCAGACCTCAGATCTATCGTGGAAAAGCACTTAGCTTTTCCCAACAAAGCCAATATATCGTCAATCAATGGCAAAGGCATTACTAATGGTTTGGAAACAGCGTTCAGTTGTCTGAAATCTACACAAAATCTGTGCCCACCATCTTTTTTATCTACCACCACGATGGGGAAGCTCCAAGGAGACCTTGACCTTTCTATCATGCCTGTCTCCAACATATCCTTCACTGCTTCCTCAACCTTTTATGAATAGGCGTTCTGTAAGGCCTTAGCTTAATTGGAGGGAGTTCATCTGTGTCAATTCTCATTTTTATGGTGTGAGTTTGGCCTAACTCTTTATCTGACTTAGCCACCACATTATGGTTGGCTCTCAACAGATGCCTCACTTTGGGCCTAAACCTCTCAGGAGCCATTATTTCTTCATCTGCTATACCGTCTATCTTCTTTAAATCCTCTTTTTCTTTTTTATCTAACCTTATTCGCTGCATGGTCCTCAAGGGTAAGGCTCTTCCTACCTCCTCCCCTTTCTTGACTTTAACTGTCCTGCTGGCTTCGTTCACCAGCATCATGGGAACTATTTCTGACACATTCACTACCGTTTCGCACGTAACTGCTTCGTTTTCTTCAGGTCTACCCTCTTCTACGGGAACTAATTGAATGATCCCTCTCTTCACCTTTTTCTCCGTCATCAGTCTTCCTCTGCCTGATACTGCAGTTCTAAGGGGGTAATTTTATGTCTTCTTCTGCCACGACTGTTATACATTTGTCAGGTGAATCTCCCAAGGGCATCGTTACACTACCAATACAGTAGGATTTAATTCAATTCCAGCCCTATGTTTATGCAGCCAATCTTCTAAAATCATTCCTGCACAGAGTTCTGGGGTTGCATAGAACCTCTGGATGCTCCGTGTCCCGCCTACTTTTAATGGAAGTTTGACCATCCCCTTTATCCTCATAGACCCACCATCTCTATATCAGGTTTTCTCATCCATCCCCGATTCCTCAGTTTCCTATACTCTTTTTTCCTCAATAACGACACCAACGCTCCAGTGTCTACTAAGGCTTTCACCCCTCCACCACCACCACTACTACCTCACAAGAGAGCTCTCTCTCCTGTGTCAGCAAGTAGAATATCTTAGCTCTTTTTCTCATTTGTTGCGGTTTTTCCGTCCACCCAGCCATGGGTGCTGGTAGTAGTAGTCCTTCATTATTGTTACTACAGGGTCTTCCTTTCCCTTTGTCTCTATATCGGGGCTCTTCAGACCAAATCTTTCTTGATTCTGTCAGTCTAATTCTGTAAAGGCAGTTTCTCTTCAGGTGCCCTGGTTTCCCACAAAACCAGCACCTTCTACTTGGGCAATTTACTGCAAAATGACCCACCTGCCTGCACTCCCAGCAACACATTCTTCTTCTATTTATACGGGCCACCCACCCTCTTATTTCTGGGGTAGCCCTTTGGCGTTTCCCTGGTTCGACTTTCCGGGTCCTATCTTTCACCTCTTGTATCAGTTGGGCTCCCTTCTTCAATCTGTACCATTTGGCCACTTGCCCCCTACTTCCGCATCTCATGCATTTTTCTTCCTCGTGATCTGGGGGAAGCTTCCATCTTGTGGGGCAATCCGCTGCTGGGTGGCTCTCATAATGGCACTTCCAGCACACCAGGCCATATCTGCCTGACATGGGTTTATAAAACCCATGCTTTAGGAACCACACTTTTCTTTCAGGGTCCTCCTCCCATTCCTCTTCTTCCTTGACCCATCCAGTCAACACTGGGAATTCTTTTTGCTTCCTGGTTTGTTATCCCTTTTCTACCTGGGGTTCCTTCTTCCGTCCCTCTGCTTATCTACCTCCCGACCTAAATCCTGTGCCCTGATACTCTTAACCTTATTCCAGACCCCCTGGCTCTCTTTGGCCAGTGCTATCGCTGCTGCCAACCTAACAGGACCTTCTTTTAGTACGTTGTGTCGAATACGCTCGTCTTGGAGCATTCCAACATACAGGTCTGCCAACTGGACCTGGATTGCCGCATTCTCTCTAACTTCTTCGGCGAAAGCCAGAGAGGCTAGTCGTCCCTCCACTCTTTTCCCCAGTTCTTCTGGTACCTCATTCCTTTCCTGGGCTAGTTTCATGAGGCCTCTTATGGCCTCTATTGTCATTCCCTTATCTGCATACTCCGCTATCAAGTGTTCCTCTAACCTCCTCCACGTCAACTGTGGATCTCTTTCTAATAATTTGCCTATAAACTCTGACGGCGCTCCTGTTGCAGTGTCGAATGCGACACACACCATTTCTCTTTCAGTCAATTCATAGATTAACTGGCTTTTGTTAACCGCCACTATTCAGCCCCTCAGTTCTCCCGCATCTCCCCCCAAACTCGGAACTCTGCCCCCCTAGTAGACCCATCAACTCAGTGGACATCCGTTGTTCCACCTCATCATTCTCTACCTCTGCCATCCAAATTTCCTCTTCCCCGTGGTCAGACATTTAATAAATTCAGAGAAACAACAGTTTATAAACAAAGGAAATCGATTGCGGAAATGGCAAGCAACAACAAATCGAAAAAAATTTCAGGGAGAAAGCAAAAAGTGTCCTATCTGTCACCTTGCTCTGGGTTGGTCTCACTCTGTTTATTGGACGACAAAAATATCTTCTTTCTTTTTTTTCATGAGCATTTCTGTTCTCGCTCTCTCCTTGATGCAGTGGTCTTTCAGAGTCGATTCCATTGGTCACCACACCAATTTATGTGGTCATTCAGAGTTATGTCCTGGGTCACAGCAACCAATAGGGTATTCAGGGCTGCAGCCTGGTCACAAATATATGATGGCGTTCCGGGCCACGGCCTAGTCACAGCCTCCAAATATGACGTTGTTCCGGGTCCAGTCTGCTTCGGTCATCAGGTATGGCGGTACTCAGGGTCAATCCCGGTCTGCTCACTTGGTCAGGATCAATCCCGGTATCAGAGAACAAGCTGTCGGCCCACTCGTTGGTCATTGATGGTGTTTGACACAGCAGCTGGTCTCTTAGTTGACCTCTTCAACCATGACCTTTCTTACCTACGTTGTGATTTTAATCTTAAGAGGGTCAAGCCGAATTTCCACTGGGGTATCTTAACCACGCTAAACCAAGGAGTTGAACACGTGCATACAAAATTGAAAAATAAAATGGACGACACCCGAATAAGTCACGATATGATGTTTATATCAGAATAAAAAAAAAATATTTACAGTTCTTTCTTTGTTCTTTTTCTTCTTTTCCCAACCCATACTAATAATTGCTGACAGAACGAAAATGGTGGGTAGCTTCTTTGAAAAATCTTCAAGAACTGTGATTTGTACTTTCACAGATGGCACAAGGTTTATCGTCAGTTTTCTTCAGCAACAACTGGTTTTAACTCCAAATACTTTTGTTTGTACTTTCACGGACAGCACAAGGATTTTGTCAGTGTTTTTCTTCTTCAGCAGATAATTATTATTATTCTTATCATTAGGTTGGAAAGCAGCGTTATACCAGAAATCTCTTTCACCCAGTCGCAACCTCACTGTGACTGCAATGGCAACTGCAAATGGCTGGCCCCAACTGCAACTGACCCCAACTAACTTTGGCCCACTTGTATTTATGGGTGTCCCTTTCAACTGGTGTGATGCAGGCAAATATGTGCATTTTATGCAAATCTCCCAAAATTCAACCAGTCATTTTCTTTTGTTTTCTATTTCACATTTCCAATTTTGGAAGATTCCCTCCTCCTCCTTCGGCAGGAGCCATCATATGATGTCAGCCTTTCTGACATCATCTGCCTTTATTCTGTTTGCAATTATAATTTCTTTCTCAGGGAAATTTTGGCCAACAATCCCCTCAGATAGTCAAGCCGGACAGCTTTCAACAGCCGACCTTAACCTCTGGCCTCTGATCCTGCACCTGTTTGCTGAATCACATTGTTTAACTTTTTCAACAAAATTCATACATTTATTCCCATATCCTGGGAAAATAATTCTCTTTCTGACAAAAATTTTAAATCGTTTTCTTTTTGTCCGTTTAACCCTTTTCGTCCATACATCATGTTAAATATTGTTAAATTAGGACATAAATGATAAAAATGGCATCAAACCATTACCTGAAAGAACCAAAGCTATTCATTGTTTCCCAGTTCCTAAAACTTTAAAAAATCTTCACCAATTCCTTGGCATAGTAAATTTTTATAGGAAATTTATCCCCAACTTCACAGAAATAGTTTCCCCATTGACAGATGTTCTTCAAGGACAAAAAATGAATTGTAATATAAATAAACGTGTCTGAAGAGTTGTCAGCATTTAATTTGGCAAAGGAAAAGTTAGCCAATGTTAGTAACCTCATTTTTCCCACTCATCTTTGGCAGTAGATGCTTCAAGTTTTGCCATTGGAGTGGTCTTGCAACAACAGGAATCAGATGAATGGTTACTTTCAGATGAGAGTTAATGTCAGTGCACTGTGCGATATGACACTTCTGACATTTCTGAGAAAAGTTTTAGGTTAAATACACTGAGATTTTAAAAATCTACACATCTGCAATTTATCTACAACATTTAAAACTTTAAACATTACAACATTTTTACTGTTGGTTTTAGCAACTTTTTACCTATAATCTGGATATGGAAACACTTTTAGTCTTAAAATGTCAATCAAATCATTTGGATGGGGGCCTTAATTCACATGAGCAAATATTAAAGTAATTTTGTTACTTATGGGCTAAAAGATATCCCGAGTTGTTTATTTCAAACTAAAGTGACTAAATTACACTCACAGTTACTCGAAGCAAACAGTAGTTGACAGGTTCATTTTTTCTAGGTATGTGTGCTGCTATTTAACTGGAAAAAAAAAAAAGAAGAGGTCCAGACAAATTAGGGGAGATAGATGAAACATTGATTGTAAAAAAAAAATTATAACCATGACTGAGTACTTCATCAAAAATGGCTCTTTGGAGGAGTTGAAAGAAATTCTGAAGAATTTAATTACTTTTGTTTTGTTCTTGATAGATTGAAAGCACTCTCAGAAGCAGTCATACTATAAGAAATTTAAACCCGAGTGTATATTCTGCTTTTCTGAGAGAAATGAATGCAAACATTGTATACTTTGAAAATTATTCTGAGAAGTACTTTTACCCCTTTTGCTTAAACTTTTGAATTTCAAAAATATTTTTAGACTATTCCGATTTGTGGGAAAATAACTGCATTTGGTTTTCATTTGAAACTAATCAAAAGATTTCCTACCAAATTCCAAGAAGGAAATCTGGAACCTATCTTGGTAAATAAAAGCAAAAACAGAAATGAACTTGAGAGGTTGAACAGCTGTTGCAGGAACATGGGTTGGTCCAGACAAGGAAAAAAAAATAACACAGAAGAAATTTAACGACCACCAGACAAGAATTTGAAAGGAACATCAAAGTCGCTCCCATATCAAGGAAAATTTTTCTGCTGGTGTGATTGTTCTGTTACCATGAACTTTGCTTCGAACATTGTATACTTTGAAAATTATTCTGAGAAGTACTTTTACCCCTTTTTTCATTTATTTTTATGTTGTTTACCTTTTAAGGACCTAGTGATTTTTATTATAAAAGTAAGTGGCATATATTTATTTGCAATGATTATTTATAGAATACATACATGTTATTGGTCATCACTTGGCACACAAAACACTTTTAGTTTGTGTAATTCTTTCATTTTTTTTTTTGTTGTGTTAATAAATTTATCATTTGCTTTTTAAAATCGGCTCGTGTTGTCTGTCTTTGTTGTGTGCCCTTGGCCTTAGGCCCTTATAACTTAAACGTTACTTCAAACATTTATTTGAACTATTTTTTTTTTTTAAACTAAATTAAAAAAGAAAAAATCCTTTTTTTTTTTACGATCATTACGATGGTTGGCCCAAATGGGACTCTGGGGTACAATTACAAAGTTAATTCATGAAAAATTGAAAATAATTTTGTTGACATAATTTTGTTTCCGTATGAACTAAAAAAGCTTCAGCTTTAGTTCATACGGAAACAATAGAGAATAGTTGGAAAGCGTTTTCTCAGAGAAAAAGGAACCAACAAGCATCCGCATGAATGAGCAAAAACAAACGATTTTTAATAGGAGAATTATAGCCCCGATTCTAGATCTTTTTTTTTGTACCAATCATTTTATTTTTTACTTCAAACAATATATTTAAATTATACTACAATATTCGTTTTAAAATGGTTTTTTAAATCGTTGACTGTGGCGGTAGCTAAATGGAATCCAAGAAAAAAAAACAAAAAAAAACAGGACAAGGTTAACACCCAGCCTCTTATACAGTGTAACCCGGATATAAGAGAGTTGTCGGGACCGGAGAAGTAGTATCTTATATCCGGGTTTCTCTTATATCCGGGTTTGGTCTATTATATATACATTAACACAAGCTCTAATTTGGGACCATAGAAATTCTCTCTTATATCCGGGTTACACTGTATTCCCAAATCCCAGTCTCATAAATAAATTGAAAATTAAAGGAACATTTCAAGTTTTAATGTCGAATTGAGGCTTTCTTCACAAAGTCTGGTCTTTGTGGGATACTAGGACTCACTAATTGTGAAATATATGAATTTTAAATTTAAGAATATGTGACCGTGGCATTGCTAGAAATATCTTATCTTCATACACAATCACGGTGCTTTAAAAAAACACCCTTAAAGGCTTTCTTCATAAATTCGGGTCTTATGGGATTAGGACTCGCTATGTGACTGCAGCATTGTTAGGAACGTTTTTTGGTAGAGGTTGGGTCGATTTATTAATTTCTGTTGTAAAAAACAGAACGGACTCCTAAACTCGTGAAGTACCTGACAGAAACAGACGACTATTAACGGCCAACATAAATTAATTGTTTTTTTGTTTTTTTTCCTGTGACTTTGGCAATGTTAAATGTTGTCCCGTCATTGGATTGTACTCTTTCCAACAATAATATTTTTTTAATAAGTACCCGTGTCATACAAAATGTGACACAAGGGCAAGGCTGAATTTAATGTGGGATTTCGCAAGTTGTTTAATTATAAATTTAGATGACTCAAAGTCAAAAAAGTCATAATGCAGTTAAATTAAAATAATTAAATATTTTTAAAAAATAAAAATTAAATGATAGCATTGTTTTGAATTTATTTAGCAATTAATAATAATAATACACTTAAAAAAACATTCATTAGCTAGCAAGAAATGTCAACATTTAAAAATTTAATGATTTTTAAAAATTAATATTTTGTATTTGAAGCATTGCTCTTTCTTTATGATACTTTATGAAAATGACCTTTGCAATCATACGTAAATTAAATAATTATTCCAGAAAATGCAAGTTCGTAACCAACGACTTCGACTTACTACACAGTACACAATGTTACGTTTGATCTTTTCTATTTTTACTCCAGCTATCTAGTTATGACTTTTTAAGTAGGGTAGGAAAAGGAAAAAGTTTTTCCTACCCTACTTATTTTCCCCTTACCAGCAAATTAACCATTTAGAATAACAAGTTGGACTTTTGCAATTATTAATAATTAAATCTAATTTACAAACACTAGCAATAATTTTAAAAAGCTTCTGTAAGTTTCTGCTGTCAAAAGTTTCTAAAGAAAGTCAGAAAGATGAAATGTATTTTTTATTTAAAATGAAAATCCACAAATTATGAAATAAATATTAAGAAAAAGGGGAAATCTATTCCGATTCGTATGTTTTAAAAGAACTGAAGACAAAAAACATCATGTGGTTGTTGGTATGGGGGGGGGGTGAAAGTGTAATAGCGCAAAAAAATTGTTTCATACTACTAACTACTCACAAAGTAAAATTATTGATTTCGCTACCGATCTTCTTACCTCATTCCTTCGGTTGGGATGTCCTGGCCGCGTAATGAAAGCTACATTTCCAATAACAACGCAAGTGTCTTCAACAAATACACAGTCGGGGTAAGATTCATCAGCTTCTAAAGATATCACTTCAACCCCACATGATTCGAGGGTGGATTTATAAATTTCAAAATTCTTTCTTGCGATCTCCAAGTTGACTGAATCGTTGTCTTCCATGCGAAGTGCTTCATCCTTTAAACTATTAGGAATGCCACGACAAATTGCATGAGAGAAATTAAAGCAAGAATTTAGTGACAAAGCAGCAGAAGACGTCATCATGGTCAGTCGCTTAAACTTTCTATGAGCAATACGTGTGAAATTGAGGTTTTATGTTTGTTTTGTTTTTCTTTTCTCACAATGACATCATAACTCTCTAAAATAACTTATTAAAATACATATCCGGATTACACTGTATATTGAAACAGGAAACTGTTTGAGTTGCAACCAAAAGAAATACCAAAGGTTTTTTTTTTAAAATTAGCGAAAAACTTCACTAAAAATAAAATTATTTAATTTAGAAAATTAGATATGGAGTTTATTGCTGGTTAGATTTTAAAGTAATAAAACAAGCCTCGTACTCACTGTATTCGTTAAAAAATGAAAAGGCTATTTCTGAAAGAAGAAATTAGAATAAAAAGAAAAGTACCTGCCTTTATTTGTTTTTAATATGGTATTAATAAAATTGATTTAACAGAAAGACAATTTGTGGCACTTTTAACATTCAGTTGCGGTGGGGGGGGGGGTCACGGATGGAAAAATAAGCGTACGCTTTGTTACGGCTGGTAACAAAGCCTGAATTTCGGTTAGTGAGAGAGATGGGAGTAGCTACCACCAAAATTCAAAGTCGTTTTTCCCGAAAAAGCACAAGTTGTTACCCACTGCTTTTAAAAATTTGTCAAAAATGTTTTGAAAGTTGGTGCTAGTATATACTTTTTAATAATTAAATATTTAAATTATACTAGCACCAACTTTTGCTTTTTTCGGGAAAAACTACGTGTGAACAGGGGGGATTTAAAAAAAAAATGCGATTTTCAAATTAATCGTTGCTGTTCGTAACAAGCGTTCTTTTTATTAAATAAAGTTTTAAAAAGGCATTTTTGAAGAAATTTTTTTAAAAATGTGTAATGAACAGTCAGTTATGTGCCATGCGTGATACACGCTTAGGTGATCATGTATCTTTCGATACATGACTGACGAGGCAGATTTTTTTCCTGCAGTAGGTTGTCATTTCTTTCTACGGTAGACCAGTTGCTATCCAAGGCTAAATAGAACCCGGTCCGTCCAGCTATTTACTCATAGCTGGGGGGGGGGGGCGGAGAAAAAGAGTATTCATACCTTTCCCAAGGGTATTATTAGCACGTAAGTGAATGTTATGTAATGGATTCGACTGGAATTATGTAATGGATTCGAACTCGACTCTCCAATTCCTCAATCCAAGCCGCTATCCATTACTCCACCATAATACAATGCCATTTTCGAGTGTGAACCATTTTTAAAGGAATTTTTTTAACGGATGTTCGAAAAGGAAATAATTCTGAATTATCTTTTATCAGAAGAGTAATGATATAGGAGAATTCAATAAGTCTTTAAATCAGAATTTTAAAAAATGATGTGACATTGTCATTGTAACGTTAGTGTTGTAATGTAACAGATGTTTAGTTAAACCTTTTCACTAGACACTAGGTGGATTTTGGAACCATGGTATTGCACTGAATAAGAAAGTTGTGGATTTGACATGATAAATAACTTTTTTTTTCAAATCGTTACCGGTTTTTGAGGAAACGACTTTAAAAATTAAGCTTAAGTTCAAAATTGGAGCGTTTGAATTTCATTCTAGTGATCAGTGAAAGATTTAATGCTGTCAAAAAATTTCGTACACTTGTAGAACCGAAATCCTACTACACCCAATATAGTTGGGTCAACAAATCTGTGCAAAAAAAACTAAAATCAAAAAACAATCAAAGGTAGATAACTTCTTTGATCACAAATTGCATTCAACTTTATAAACATTTACTACTATGAACAGTAATTTTTTTCTCTTGCAATTAATTTACGGAATCTTCAATAACAGATTCTAACAAACAACCTTTCGAATTAGAACTCATTAACAAAATTTAATCTTTCACCAAACTTGAGTTCAACTTTAAACCACCCAAATAAAGTCGACTATATTTTTGTAAAATATTTTTATTACAAAAAATATTTTGAAAATTACTAGTTATTCCAATATATTTGTCTTTTTTCTTCAATCACAAATGTTTCTTCTTGTTTCCTCTTGTCGTTTTTGCATTTTGCTTCAGCTTATATTCGTAGAGTCTCTAGTAGAGTAAAAGATTGTATGGATTGATTTGGGCCGTCAACACCATTAAGAAATGGTAACCACCAACTTTCCACTACACTCTTTTGGAAAACAAATGTATAAATAAATAGATATCATTTAAATTAAATGTTTTCCAATTACAACGTTGGCGCTAATTACACTTTTTTTGCACACCCATGACATCGTCAACCACACTCAGAACTTTGTAGATCCCAACACTGGAGTCAATACAAATCGAGTTGAAGCAATGTGGCAGCGTGCCCAGGCTAAATTTAAGGCAAGAGGATGATTTCTGAATGCCTGGAGGAATTTATGTGGGCTTAAAGGTTTGGCGATGCGCTTTTTTTTTCAACTTTTGGCATAAAATTGCCACGAAACTTTATCCGCTATCGCGGGAAAACATGGCAAGGGTGCGTAAGTGTGTTGGGATTGCTATGAATTAGTGTGTAATCAGAAGGGTTTTTAGGTTTGTGGTAATAAACGTGAAAAGCATGTTCTTCATATTAATCACAACAATTTAGTGTAGACATACAAAAGGAATAAATCTCAAAGGCAATATTGAACGAAGAAACAAAGGTAGTCGTGAATTCAATTAGAAACAAACATTGAATATTTATGTACAAATAAATTACAATAGAATTTTTGGAAAAAGTTGTGTTTCAGTCGAAATAACTGAATTGTTGAACAAAAGTTGAATGAAGTATTTTATGAACTCAAAGTTCATGAATGTTCCTTTGTTTAGGAAAAGTGTTCACATAAAAATTTGAGGAAAATTTATCGAGAGATAAATTTTAAAGTATTGTAGTTGCGAGATTTTTTTTGCTGAATTTTGTATGTTTTTGTTTTGTCAGAGTTATTCACCTTGGACCGTATTTTTTATATATATTTGCTTTAGTAATAATTTCTGTTTGGTAGTGTAGAATAACACTTTTTTAGAAACGTACTAAGATTTCAGAGAGAGAAAGAGGTTGAAGGTTGAGTCAGGTGTTGACGCGCGAAAAGTCCTTTAAGTCAAGATGTAGACACGCGTGGATCTCTGTAGAAATCTCTCTGAGAGTGAATTGCTGACTAGTGAATCGGACTAAGATTCGCCCTTTTATTTACTCTGCGAAAATTAGATCGGCTCCCAGCGCGTTCCCGCCGAAATTTATCCTGGGGCGTCTCGACCAATAATAAGCCGAGTTTCGCAATGTGTGGTGTTGATTGGTCGAAACTAGCTCTTATGGAAAATTCCACCTTTAAACGAGTTGAGTGGAAAAATACGGAGGATTCTACAAGTGTAATAGCGCCACATTTACCTTGTTCTCAATAAATCAAACAAAAAACAAAATTATGAGGTGAATTTGCTTTTGAAGCCCCGCGCTAATTATCTAATAAAAAATTCCCGAATATTTAGGTGTAAATTTACATGCTTAATTCAAAAGTAACAAAGAAATTTTGATAAAATCTACCATTTTGGAGTTATCGACAATAAAATTTCGGACTCATTCGTATTCATCTGTCCGCCATTACTAGCGTAGTTTATCTACATTCATCTCGGAAGACTTTTGCGCGGAACCTTAATTAACTGCCTTTTTACTGATCTGACTTGTCTCAATTACTGAGCAAAAAGTGAAGCTTGTTATTGAGTTTGTGGGAATCACTTACATGTGCCACACCTCCGCTTTCTTTAATATCATTGGTTAATAAATACATGATACTTATTATAGGACAATTTAACCATCGCAAGTAATTCAAATTTTTCTCTAAAATCACGGATTGGTCCATTTCCTGACCAATCGCGTATTTTATTATCTTTTCTATATTATTGGCGCCAAGCCATCCGGAGCCTAAAACTTGTTATATAAAGACTCTCGCTGTTTGCCAGCGGCAGTAGCAGTTCAATTCTTGGAAGATAAGGCACGGCGCTATATTGACATTTTAATTCTTAATTATTACTAATTCAAGTAATCATACTAAATCTTGTTGATATCACTCATGAACATTACATCTTTCTACACTGATAAAACATTGTGGAACTATTCTTTATTTAGCTAAGACTTCAATTGAACTTTGTAGTTAAATTACATTCAATTTTAATTTTTGTATTCAACATTTATTAGCTAAAATTACCCTTTTTATTAATGGAAAAAGGGAAGCAACTTTCTTTATACTTATTGTTGAAATTTGTATACCATTGTTAATACAATATTATTAATGTTCACTGAGCTTGATTATTTTTCTCTCGTGTATTGTTGTTCATAAATTAATGTAGGGTGTTGTTTTACAAGAACACAGCCTTCTTTGATATTGTTTATATCATGGTGACCCTAGCCAACATACTACACCCCTACAACTGATGACCCCGACGTTCGAAACACATCTACAACTGATGTCCCCGACGTTCGTCATAACATCTACAATTGGTAAACCTGACGTGCGAACAACAATTAATACCGACGTACCTACTACATTTCATAACCTGACGTAGGAACTACATTTGGTATTTTATCAGCATTGGTAACTACGACTTTTCGGAATCTTGTACCAACCATATTTGGACGAATCGCCGATCCAGTTTACCGAGAGATATTACTTTGCGCCAAATCACACCACGTGCTTATACATAATGGCCGAACAGTCTGCACAAGAGACAGCCGTTGTGCTGACTCTCCCAACTTTCGACATAACTAACGTAAACGTATGGTTCGCACAGACTGAAGCCATATTCCATGCAAAGCATATTCCCTCTCAGACTGCGCGTTACGCGTATATAGTCGAGAAGCTGCCACCAGAGATCGCTGCTGACGTGCTAGATCTTTTAGAAGCCGTTCCTGCTCATAACCCCTTTGATATACTAAAGGAAGCCATCATCTACCGTACTGGGAAATCACATGAGCGTAGGTTGCACGATCTATTTAATACTATACAGCTCGGAGACAGCCGCCGGTCACAATTACTTCGACGGATGAAAAATTTACTAGGGAAGAACTCGATGTCGGAATCACTATTCCGCAAACTTTGGCTGGACAAGCTACCGCCATATACTTCTTCACAGATTCTGGCTACGCTTCCCGTTGACTTTCGAGAATTGCTGAAATCGCTGATAAAATTAATGACGTACCCAACATCGACAGCGTGGACTCCCCTGTACCCACTGACGCTGCTATGATGGATGTAATAGAACAGCTAAAACAGCAACTCGAGAGGCTTTCCACCCAGGTGCAGCATCTTACCAGAACAGAGGATACAAACTCATACAAGGCACGGCGACGCTCTCATTCTGCTACTCGCGCTCCCCGGCCCATGCTATGCTGGTACCATCGTAACTATGGTGATAAAGCTCACAGGTGCATTAAACCTTGTACCTTCAAGTGCCAACCTTCACCCAAGGCATTACGGAAGGCGGGAAACGCCAAATCCCGGCAGCACTTGAAGGCGGCATCTGCTGTTGGGACGCATATTACTAACCGTCTCTTCTACATAAAGGACAGGAATTCTAACATGTCATTCCTGATAGATATGGGAGCACAACTTAGTGTTGTTCCACCATCACCCAACTTTACTAGAACTAACTCTGCGGTCACCTTACGCGCCGCTAATGGCACGAACAATCTTATGGTGAACAATCATTAACGTTGGATATTGGACTTAGAAGGACATACCAGTGGATATTCACCGTTGCAGACGTGAAATTCCCCATATTAGGCGCCGACTTTCTGGCACATTATCAACTCATCGTGGACCTCTCACAGCGTCAGTTATCTGACTCCACCACGGAGCTATCTAACCGCGGGATGGTATCACAGCTAACGTCTACAGAATTATGCATCGCTGTGCCGCGTAATAATCCAATTCAAGATATTTTGGATAAATTTCCCTCGTTGATACAACCTTTTACTTATACAGAACCTGTCAAGCACAGCACTGTACACAGGATTCGAACTACCGAACAGCCTGTCTACTCTAAACCTCGCCGTCTTGCGCCGGATAAATACAAGGTTGCCCGGGCCGAGTTTCAACACATGCTCGACCTCGGAATTATTCGCCCCTCCTCAAGTCCATATGCCTCACCGCTTCACATGGTCACTAAGGCTCAGCAGGGTGCCTGGAGGCCATGTGGAGACTACAGATGACTTAATGCACAAACAGTACCCGATAAATACCCAGTTCCCAATTTGACTGACTTTGCTGTTACCTTACAGGGAGCAACCGTCTTCACTAAACTGGATTTGCGCAAAGCTTTTCATCAGATCCCAGTAGCTGACGAAGATATTCCCAAAACTGCGATAACCACTCCATTTGGTTTATTTGAATTTCTGCGTATGCCTTTTGGACTGCGCAACGCAGCTCAATCATTCCAACGCCTTATTGATGAGGTACTCCGTGGACTATCTTTCACTTTCGCATACATCGACGATCTTCTAATAGCTAGCCCTAATTTACAAGAGCATCGCGAACATATTCAGCAAGTTTTTAATCGTCTTCAGAACTTTGGTTTAAAAATCAACCCAGAGAAGTGCGAGTTTGCCGTTTCGCAACTCCACTTTCTCGGTTTCGTTATTGATGATACAGGTGTTACTCCCCTGCCTGAAAGGATACGTGCTATTCAGGAATTTCCGAAGCCCTCCACGCTTCGACAGCTTCGCAGATACATTGGCTTAATCAATTATTATCGTCAATTTATCCCACGCTGTTCACAAATTCTTGCACCCCTAACGAACATCCTTCGCGGACAAGACCGTAAGAATTCCCCTATTTGTTGGAACAACGAGACAACGCAAGCTTTTGACGACTCTCGTAAAGCATTAGTCAACTTTACGAAACTTTCATGCCTCAACGACAGTGTTACCACTCAGTTATCATTAACAACTGACGTATCTTCCGACGCCATAGGCGCAGTTTTACACCAACATGTTAACGCTGAATCTTTGCCAATTTCCTTCTTCTCCGTTAAGTTGACGTCCACACAGAAGAAGTATAGTACCTTTTCCAGGGAACTTTTAGCCATATACTTATCAATTAAGTATTTTAAACACCTTTTAGAGGGTAGACACTTTGTGATATACACCGATCACAAGCCCCTCACTTTTGCCCTTTCAACTAAATCAGACAAGTACAATCCTCGAGACTACAGATATATTGATTACATATCTCAGTTTACATCTGATATACGTCACATTAAAGGAAAGGATAACATTGCTGCCGATACACTTTCCAGAGCATCCTCGTGTGGAAGCCTGCAAAATACTTTGGACATGGAAAATATCGCGGATGAACAAGTACGGGAGATAACTTTGCTCGACTCACTTCGAGATTCGTCACTACATATCATTCCTTACCCTTTTCTAATAAGCTTATCGCATGCGATACCAGTCTACGTAATCCTCGTCCCATAGTCCCAACCAATATGCGGCGACTAATATTCGACCATTTTCATTCGTTGTCCCACCCTGGTCGTAAAGCTACACTTAGGTTAATTGCAGACCGTTTCGTCTGGCCTAAGATGCGTAAAGACATTACTCGCTATACTCAATCTTGTGTTGTTTGTCAACAAAATAAAATCCACAGACATACTAAGTCACCAGCCGGTCGTTTTGCTGCCCCTGATGGTCGTTTCCGACATTTACACGCGGACCTAGTGGGTCCCTTATCGGAGATTCGGGGATGTCAATACATTTTGACAATAATAGATAGATTTACGAGATGGCCGGTTGCCGTCCCACTCAACAGCACTACCGCTGAATCCGTGGCTCGCGCCATATTTCAACACTGGATTTCTATTTACGGATGCCCCTCGATCATTACCACTGATCGAGGACCGCAATTCCAATCTCAGTTGTTCACTGAATTTACTAATTTACTTGGAGCTCGCCATATATCAACAACTGCTTACCACCCGTGTTCCAATGGCCTAGTTGAGCGGTTCCACCGCCAACTTAAAGCTGCTTTGACCAGCATCGGCGCTACTAACCAATCCTCTTGGATAGACAACCTACCTTTTGTCTTACTTTCGCTTCGCACACAGGTTAAAGAAGATTTAAAATGCTCACCTGCTGATCTAGTTTTCGGACAACAGCTGGTACTACCAGGTCAATATTTTTCCGTAACATCTACACAAGAACCTTCATCCAGTTTCATCACCTATTTTCGGAAAAAAATGTCTTCTCTTGCCTTTACTCCAACCCGTTACACTTCACGTGACGTTTATGTGCCTCCTTCCTTACTGGATGCGAGTACGTTTTTGTGCGACAGGATTCTGTTAGAAAGCCACTGACACCACATTATGCGGGTCCATTTCGTGTCCTTGCTCGGACCGATAAATATTATACTCTACAGACTAACCACGGCCGATCGACTTTCTCCATCGATCGCTTAAAACCTGCATGTATTGGACGCGATGGATCAACCAATCAACCTATAAGCCCTTCTCTAGACAGCCCTCAGCTTTCGTCACCAGCACCTACTAGGACTGCTAGCAGACGTACCGTCCACTGGCCTAAGAAGTTTAGAACTTTTATTACATATTGAAAACTCTTTCTTCCCTGACTTTTCAATCTGGACGGGGTAATGTGGGAATCACTTACATGTGCCACACCTCCGCTTTCTTTAATATCATTGGTTAATAAATACATGATACTTATTATAGGACAATTTAACCATCGCAGGTAATTCAAATTTTTCTCTAAAATCACGGATTGGTCCATTTCCTGACCAATCGCGTATTTTATTATCTTTTCTATACTTTTGGCGCCAAGCCATCCGGAGCCTAAAACTTGTTATATAAAGACTCTCGCTGTTTGCCAGCGGCAGTAGCAGTTCAATTCTTGGAAAATAAGGCACGGCGCTATATTGACATTTTAATTCTTAATTATTACTAATTCAAGTAATCATACTAAATCTTGTTGATATCACTCATGAACATTACATCTTTCTACACTGATAAAACATTGTGGAACTATTCTTTATTTAGCTAAGACTTCAATTGAACTTTGTAGTTAAATTACATTCAATTTTGTATTCAACATTTATTAGCTAAAATTACCCTTTTTATTAATGGAAAAAGGGAAGCAACTTTCTTTATACTTATTGTTGAAATTTGTATACCATTGTTAATACAATATTATTAATGTTCACTGAGCTTGATTATTTTTCTCTCGTGTATTGTTGTTCATAAATTAATGTAGGGTGTTGTTTTACAAGAACACAGCCTTCTTTGATATTGATACTACACCCCTACAAGTTTTTATTTGGTAAATTCGTAAGTAGTGTAGAAAAGCAATGACAAGTATTGTTTTTTTATAGTAAGGCTTTCTTTTTAAATTAAAAAACAAATGAAATAATAAAGCTTTTTAAAAAATTAAAGCAATAATTAATGTGCAAACTTTGCGCGAATTTTGAAAAGAGCATGATTATTTACAAAATAAAATTTCAAAATAAAAAATTGCTAGAAAGGAAATAATAAGAAGAACAAATTTAAGTTACAAATATATTTTTTTATTAAATTTTGAAGTCTTAAAAAGCATGATTATTTACAATATATATATATATATATATATATATATAGTTTACGAAAAACTGGGTAATCCGTATGGGTAGACCCAAGGATGATAAAATCCAGAGAGCTCAATGTAAATCAGAGCTCATAATTTAAATAAAAATAAAAACAGACCACTTTAAGGTTCCAAGTAATGAATTATTTCACCACAAGTTTTTAAAAAAAACTTAAATCGCTAACTAACATCAAATTAAATTCCTTATAGACTGTTTAAGCATTCAAATTTATATCAAACATTATAATATTTATGAACTCTCAACGCAAAACAACAGCGTCTATTTCGGGCCTTTCATTCCAAAGAAAGTTAGTAACACTTTATCTCATGACTTCTTTCTCTCTTTTTTCTCTTTATGCCCTTTTCTCCTCTCCCCCTTCCATATCAATATATAACTTCCGGTAAGTTAACCGATTTAATGTGTCAATGTCTTGACTTCCTCAAACAATTTAAATTTGAGAGAATAGAAATTTTACATCTAACTCAATCATGTATCTCTCCCCCCTCACTTCGTTAATTTACATATGCTTAGTACTACCCGTCAAAAATGTGTAAATTTCTTTTCATTTTTCGTTTCAACATTTGGAAGTAAAGTCTGATGATCCGCGGTCTTTTAAAAGGGCCGTGGTGGAATAATATATTACATGGAACCTTAAAGTGGTCTGTTTTTATTTTTATTTAATATATATATATATATATATATATATATATATATATATATATATATATATGTATATATCATGATTAAGCATGATTATTTACAAAATAGCAATTTTATTTGGGTCCTGGGTACATCTTGTACGCCTCATTCAGGAACCTGTGAAGGTGCTGAGTATGGTGAGGGATTGCATTCAAAAACAAGAAACGAACAATGCATTGCTTTAAGAAAACAGTTTTGTGTCCAGGTCGGATGGCAATATCCTTCATAGTCTTCCACAGACTTTCCACTGTTTGGGTGTGGATATTCTCGTCTACCGGGTCAACAAAATGTTTGCTATGGTTGATCTGTTTGTGCGTGTATCCATGTTCTGGTCGGATATGGCACATTATTAGTGGACTAAGTGTGTTTGCATTCCTGGATTTTCCTTCCTCGCAATCTGCTGTTAATGGAACCAAAAACGTCTTCTTTGAAACTCTTTCAATTCCACCAAAAATCCAGACCATTTTCAATCTACGTCTTTAGCATCCTACTACCACTTTCTTTCAATGCCAAAATCTGTGCAGAAAGTGGATCACAGGGCCTTGATATTTTTTTCACTTCTCATTGGTCAGTTAATATTAAAATCATGTTCTCAACTACGTCTGAATAACATCGACTTAGTTCCAGACCTGACGAAAATACATTTCCGCCAAAAATCAGAAATGCTTTTCGGAGGCTGTCACGTGACTAGAAAGCAAACAAATAGAATGTACGAGTGAACCTCGCCAGTGAGAATTTACGAACGACTAGCATTTGCTAAACTAGTCAACGACGCTTATATCACTACTGCAGTGAAATACAAAGTTAGAATTTTAAGTTCTTCAGCACGAAATAACTTCAGTGTAATTCAAGTTAAAACATTCAACTCAATCACTCACTTACCAACTTCTTCTGAAACTCACTGAAAACTATTCAATCACACTATTGATTGTTATGGAAACTTAATTACAAACATTACAGAACATTACAAGCATCAACATATTACGAATATTCAACTACAAGCAACGGAAACTAATTAAAAATTATGGAACATTCACTCCTTCAACTCTTCTGAAGTTAAAAGTTTATCAACATATTCACAGCTTTACAGAATTCTTTCAACTCTCTCACAGTGAACATTTTGAGCGGCTAGTTCATTCAACTTTCTATGAGATCACTTGAAAATATTTCCTTTGTAAAGACTTTAATTCCAGTCAAAGGGAAGTAACTCATATTAATTATGCTTGTATATCATTGACACATAAATATAAATATTGTTGCTATAAAAACAGTTTTTCGTGTTGTTTCTCTTGCTTGCTTTTTGTTTGCTTACACATTTGTAAAGAAAAAATATGTTTAGGCCATCAATACCGCTATACGTCCCCGGTTATATTTACGTCTGGAGATAACGGTCTCATCAATTTCTACCTCGACACCTGGTCCAACCAACTTTTCCTGGACATGTTCTAGCCAAAATTGGTACACCTCACTGCAGAAGGAGCACCAATTGACTGAAGTGTGTTTTGCAATGTCCAAGTTTTCATACATAAATCCTGTGACTCCAGCTTCGATCAAGGAAAGGAATTGCAAGAAGTAGCACTTTCCATGTATGCAAGCAGGACTTCTCCAAAAGTGTATTTTTTCGTTCACTCATGCTGAAGCCACATTCTGTTTACCGGCGGTTAGGACGATTCAGGATGGTAGGACGGTAGACAGAATTTCTGCAACGCCATATTTTCCGTTCGGCACGCAACAAGCAAGGTTTCAGAATGTGACTTCCCGTCCACCACCCTTGCCTTTTTCAACAGTGTGATCCCATCCCTGGAGATCCGATCGGAGATGGACCCCTACCAGAACCAGTTGTTGAATACGACTGTCAAGTCAAAATCGGAACAAAGATGTGCGACAGCCTCAAGTACAGTTTGTAAGGCAGACCATCAAGTCCCGGAGACTTGCCACTGCCTATCCTCTTTAAAGCCAAGTGAACTTCACCCCCTGTGAGCTTTCCCTTTCAGCTAGCCACTTCAGTCGGCTCAAGCCGAGGAAAGTAAGTCAAATAGCTACGAAACTCATCACCATTGAGAACAGGCTCCTTGGTAAACCGGCTCTCGAAATGCCGCCGAAACGCCTCACACATGTCCTCAGAGCTCGCCCCTCGCGAATGTATCTATTGGAACCACTTCCTTGCGCAATTCTGCGCCCATATTCATAGTTTCATTAGACATCTTGTTTAACCTATGTCTAATTACCTGACCCTGGTAGCGCATGCTAGCCGCACGCCACAGAGCCTGTCTCTAGGAAATATGCGCCCCGCCAGTCTCTACTCGGGACAGATTCTACTCTAAAGTTTTCACCATCTTAGCCCTGTCTAAGGCGAGTCATTGACTCTATTCGGTGATGAAAGACCTAATCCTATCCTTAAGCCTCTCCCACAACTTATTCCCACTAGTTCTCGCTGTACTAATCTAGTCAGCTGTTGCCGGAAGTCCCGCCTGTTCAGTAAAGACAGATTGAACTTCCAGTGTCCGGCCATACTAGGCTTAGCACCTATCACCATCCGGGCACGGATGAGCCTATGGTCTGAATAGTCTAACCGGTGGAACGTGGGACAATTTAGAAAATCTAGATTGACCTTTCTAATTAACATTTTGTCCAGTAGCTAACTACCCGACCACTTAAGAGTCCACGTCCACATCTCCAGCCCCGGATTATCGACCCGGTATCTATCGACGAGCCCAAACTCGTCCATCAGTTCAACCAGATCGCCCGATGACCTCAGCTAGCTCTCCGCCCCTGTCTATCTTGGGGTCCAGGGTAGCATGCCAGACTAAGCGCGACCAGGAGTGGCCCCAACTAATGGAAAAAGTCGGCACGCTCTATCTGATCGTTGTGCGCATAAACCGCAACGACCCAAAACGAACCACAATTCACGGCAATATCGGCCACAATCAACTGCCCCCACTTCCGCACCGACATGGACAAGGTCCACCCACGCACACAGGGAACGTTTTACTAACAAGGAAACTGGTCCCCATATGATGAATAGACAACAAAGTAGCTAGACAGCACACGAGCGTCAACGTCGCAAACAAAGTATTCTGCTGGATCGCAGCCACATCTACACCGACGGATCACAAAGCTGGCGGGCTACCTTACTCCAATCTCTCAAGTCCCTCACATTCAAGCTAGCTATTAAAGTCAAGAGACCCTTAAACACAAACTGGACAAAAATCTGTGGGGCCAAGACCCTGAGGGATTGTCCCAGATTCCTGGTGCCTACATCGGACATAATTCGTCCTTCTGTGACAATGCCGCCATACTGTGAAATTCTTAGCTGGGTATAGCAGTCACCAAAAAGATAGCGGGAGAGGAGTAGAGATTACATTTTTTTTTGACAACAGAAGCGTGGCTGCTTAACTCAGCTCAAACCAGAACGACCATTGCTGCTGATTGTTAATTTTAGGCTATTTCTCTAGTGAATGAACTGACGATAATTCGGAAAGTTTGGCAACAATTTATTTTTTTTCTATATCGCGGATCCAAATTGGAACTCATACTAAGGAATTTAATTGTTAATATTTTTTAACTTCAGCATTTTATTGACTCATGAACTTTTTAAAAGATTGTTGCTGTAACGTCTATCTTAAGGAAAATAAAACTTCAGATTTTCCTTTATTCCGCCTTTTTATCATCAAATCTGGTGTTCTCAACATATTATTTCTCTATTTCTTCCTTTACTTTCCATCCTGCCTTTGATTTCTTCAGAAATAAGTGCCAGGAAGCTTTGTTCAACACTGTTCACTAACCTTTTAACCTCAATTCTCGATAGGAGCGTATTTGTTACACAAAGATTTAGATAACCGAACAATGTCTAATGACTAATTGCATGTAAACACATTCCATACCTGTTAACATATTTTCATTGGTTCAAATTAACAAATCGAGTTTCAAATCCCAAAGGAAACTCACATTTTCAAAAATATCGTCCCTTTTTTGCTTTTAACCACACTTCATATTGGTACATGGATCCACCAGACAAAAACACCATTGATGAGTATCCAAATTTAAAGAGCAACAAAATTAATTCTCTGGAGTCCAATAATGGCCAAAATGTGACCAGTGAAAATAGTGTGGACTCTTGGAAGACCCCGAAGAGCTTAAGAAAATTGAAAAAAGAATAGTGTCAGTCTTCGTGGTAGACAAGCGCAGGCGCAAAATTTGTTGCTCCATGAAAGACACGGCGGTAAAATCACTGGAGTACATGGGAGTTAAGCCACGTAGAATAGTAATGGGTGCAGGATTCTTCATGTGGGACATATTGCTACCCACCTCAGAAGATTGTGTAAAAGCCCCGAGAAGGGAGCTGATCATGAAAGTTCTAATCTTTCGGGCCGAGTACGAAATTAGCAAATATTCGAGGTCACTTTATTAGGTTATCGGGGAGCATCTTGCTGCATTTCTTTCGCAGTATGGCGAGATACCGGGTGCCTCCTGCGATAGCCTGGCCGGGGGTTGGAGTTTTGAAATTATGGACAAGCTTCATTTGGTACGCTTGATCATCAAAACCTTTCGTATTGTCTCGCTCCATTCATGAAGGTTGTCTGCTTTCGCTTTTGCTGTACGTTCTTACGTTGGAGCACTACTTTCGCAAGTTGAAGACGAATGCGGTCCTTCACGGAATTTCCCTACCTGGTGCTACCACCTCGGCCAGGTGGTAGCACCATGCTTATGACATTTTGGTTCTTGTGTCGAGCAGAGATCTACCACGATAAGTCTGTTGGCTTGCGGTTGGGTTTGTGGAAGCGAGTTTCTTTTCCCGGATGGACGGGCCGGTCAAGCTACTCGGCATCTGGTTTGGTCCCGATCTCCTCTTGGAAGTGAATTTGTCGGAGGTGCGGGAGAAGACCAAGGTCGCAATTCGTCTGTGGTCCCAGAGGAATCTTTCTTTGATGAGGAGAGCGGAAGTATGTGACTCGCACATTTACCCGATTATCCTTTACTGACTCTCCACTTCCACTCCCATCTAACACTCTATTGAGTTTGTAAGGCTCTTGTCCTCCTTCTTGTGGGGAGAGAGAGCTCCCAATGTATGTCGGGAGATCTGTTACCTTCAACCTTCTGAAGGTGGTTTGGGTATGTATTGTGTTGAGATTCATCAACATACGCTTCGTGTCTCTTTCTTAGACCGGTTGCGTTTGCAATCGGATGAGAATGAAGGAAGACGTCCGTAAGAGCTTCCCATCCCTGAGAAGTGTGCACGTGCGAGAAGGAGGGCCTCGGTTTACCTGACGTGAGTGCTCCTCCTATGGTGAATGTCAGCTTGCTCTCAAATTCCTCTTACGAGCGACGGATGGCCTCTCCGACGTCCAGGCTCTCTCCTGTAAGGCATTATATAAGTTGTTAGTGAGCGGGGAACCGTTTAGGATGATTTTATATGCGAGCTCCGTCTCATGAAGTAGGAGGCTAACTCTATATGTCCTTTGGCGCTCGGTTTGAAATGCCTCACTTGCGATGAGGCATCACTCACCTGGCTAATGATTCGAAAGGCCCTCTGGATCGGCAAGAGATTTTGTTTGGTGGGTTTGGAATAATCTCCAAAATGCCTTTGCTGCGGAGAAGCGGTGGAGACCCTCGGTCACGTTTTCTTCCACTGTAGGGTTGTAGGTCCTTTATGCAAGTTCTTTGAAGACATCATGGTTCGCATGATGCGTGGAAAGTTCTTTGTCCTTGAGACCAGTTTTTTTTGTACCTAATGTTGACTATATTTTCTTTTGCTTACTAGGCGTTATGCAAGTCGTGATATAGATGGCATGGCAGAAGGAATTTTATGGGGGCGAGAAGTTTACCTCTTCCCAAATAATCTTATTCATTGAGCATCAGCTTAAAGTCTAGATTAGGACGGAAATGAAACGACTTAGACTTGGAGTGGCATTTTGATGCCTGTTAGGTATAAAGGATATTGGGAATTGGCAACACCACCCCAAATAGGGTAGTTTAGGCTTGTTTTGTTCTTTAGTTTTTCACCCTCAAGTTAACTAGGGGATGTATGCTCATTGGCCCCTTTCATTTTTGCCCACATTTTCTTTAGTTTAATTCCTCCTCCCCTCCTCCGTTAGGCGACCAAAGATGTCAGATGGGTGTGGGGCGCCTTTCGTGTTTCGGGTGTGGTTTTCGTAGTTGTTATGGTGTTTGAATGACTGTGTGTTTGAGTGAGTGGTAGAATGAATGAGTGTTTTGACTATTTAAGCGCCGCATTAATTTCGTCCAGTTAACTGATGTTTCTGCCACATTTAGGGAGTGTGGTAGGGTTTTATTACTCTTACGAGGCTCCATTTTGTCCTACTTATTTACGCTTATACTATAAAATACAAAATCTAACTTAAAATGATGACTTACAGCTACTAGATGGTCTTTTTACCATATGAAAAGCTCCCATTCACCAAACCCTTTCATTTTTGCCCACATTTTCCTTGTCGTAGAAGGTGGACTCTTAGAAGGCCCCCAAGAATTAAGAAAGATTGATAATAGAATAGTGTCGGTTTTCGTCGTGGACAAGCGGTCGCGCAAAATTTGTCGCTCGACGGAAGACACGGTGATTTGGGGTTCAAGCCCCTCAGAATCGTTAAGGGAGCCGGCTATTTCATGTGGGACGTATTGTTACCTACGCCGGAAGACTGTGTTGCTGTATCAAGTCGAGATCTCGTAACTAAAGACTTGATTTTGCGCACAGTGTATGAAGGCCATAGAAGGATCAGCGTGGCAATATACGAGGTTATCGGGGAACACCTCGCAGCTTTCCTGGCGAGGCACTGGGCGTTTCCTGCGGTATCCTGAACGGGGGGTGGAGTTTCGAAATATTGTTAAATCGAAAAGCCTTCCTCTCCATCCCCAACTGTCTGGAAGTAGGGAGCTTGAGGCTGCCGGTCGCAAACCAGTATGTTGGAAGTGTGGAGAGACTGGTCACCTCTCCTCCTCCTGCCCAGAGAAGGAGGCCTCTGGAAATCAAGCTCCAGTTGGCCAAAATCCCCCTACCGCCTCGCCTGTAATGGGCATGCCAGCTTCCGGGACCGGTATGGTTAAACCTCCGGTTGGCGCAACATCTATGGCCACGTACCCCAAAGAGCCTTCGCCTACCAGAGGGAAACGCCAGACAGCGGGTCCTCAGTCCCATGAAGTCCCAAGGACGAATGGCACTAACAGCCCCACTCCCTCTGGCAACGTTAATGGCTATGCTTCGGTTTCACAACAGTCTTTCAAAGAAAAACAAAAGAAATAAGATCCGGGGTACGAAAAAATGGAAAAGATCAAGGAATTGAAGAAAAAATTAAACCAGCAAAAAATCCTACTCCTTCAACGTCCTCTACACTGTCCACACCTTCACCAAAAAATATCCTTCCCCTCTCCCAATACCTTCTAATCCTGTTCCCCTCAGTAGAGATCCCAGCCCCAACAGTCAAAGATCAACCTACACCCCTCAACATACTCCCAGCCCTTCCCCCATTAAAAATACTGAAATGCCCCCTCCTCCTTCCAAAAGACAGAGGAGTCCAACTCAGGAACTAAAAGATAAAAGAAAAAAAGTCTCAGAGGCATATTGACAACACCGAGAAAGATGTTTGTCGTATTTCTCCTGCACAGGCCGAAAGAGCCAAGGATTACGGCAATCATATTAAAGATCTAAAATACCTACTGTCAATTAGGCAGTATGGTGATTTGGACGTTGAAGAACCTCAAAACTTTGCGAATGCCCAAAAGGTTCTTACAGTTATAAGAACTGGTACTGGAGCCAAGCAGGCTTGGGCGATGCTTGACGAGGCTATCACCGCATACAAAATGTCCCCACCAATTGGTATAGCCCAGAGCAAGGAACTAAAACATTTAAAACAATTTTGTGCAGGGAGGGTCCCAGTTTTAGTTCACCCCTCCCTCTATAGAGCAATGAAACTGACATTTCTCTGGGATATAGGCGGACTCTCTCTCCCAAGACGGTACCATCAAGACTGAGATAGGCCTAGTCAATGGGAGAGGCTGTCTGTATCCTTACCCCTACCATGTTCAAACCAGTGTCCCAACCCTAATCGGTCTGATAATGGCACCCTGGTTAGCATGTCTGAATGTTTGGGGCCTGAGGTCGAAGTCTCGAAGGGCGAGACTCGATCGCGATCTTCGGAGTGGATGTATGTTGTGTACTGGAGACCCATTTTTTATCTCGCGACCATGAGGACATTCTGTCTAAGAGGTTCGTCCTCTGTTCAGCATGTTTTGATGGACGCTTGAGGGGTGTTTCATGGCTGGTGAGCAGGTCTCTGGATGCTGCGTGTGCTTTTGTCTTCGAGGATCCGGCGGGCAGGCTTTGCGTTCTGGATATTACCATAAAGGATAAGGCTCTTCGTCTCATTGCGCCCAATGACCATGCACAGCGGCCGGGATTGTTTTGGCAGATCGAGCCGTTTTTGATGACATCTCGTTCGGTAGTTCTAGCGGGTGATTGGAATGCCGTCCTTGATCCCGATATAGATCGTATAGGGCAAAAACAGGGTACTAACAACCAGGATGTTATGTCGTTTCGGGACTTTATCGACGGGTTTGATCTCGTCGATAAGTATCGAAATGAACACCGCCGGGAGGTAGTATGGACTTGGACTAGGGGCGGCAGCTCGGATTCGGTGGTGAGCGCAAGCTACATCGACCGAGTTCTAGTTTAGAGAGTCGACGTAGAGCTCTTAGAATGTCCAAGTTTCCATTTTATAGTTTACTCGGATCATAGGCTTGTCCGGGTTCGGGTAAACTTAGATAAGCCTAAGGTTAAGATGGCTGGGTACTGGAAATTGAACGCATCATTATTTGGTGAGCAAGATTTCCGGGACCAGCTTTTACTAATGCTACAGCGGGAATTGTCGGGGGCTGTGATTGGGAATAAGTGGTGGGATTCTTTGAAATCTAAATTTAGGTCTTTTACTGCTGATTTTAGTCGACGACTCAATCTAGCAGGCTTAGCAGAGCAAAAGTCTTGTGAGGAAAAAGTTGATCGGGCGATCAAATCCCGTGATAGTGGGGACGTAGCCGTAACTGAGGCTGAGCTGGCCTCCTTGCTTATCAAGAAGGATCAAGCTCTGGTAGTTAGGGCTAGGATAAAAAGAATGTCTTGCGAGGCTACGAATATGGCCGCTTCATTGCGTTCAGAGGAAGCTCGTAGGGCGTCTAGTCGGACAAGCGGACTGTGACTAAAGACGCGGGCATTTGTGAGGCTTTCTGTGATTACTTTCAGGGACTATTTACCAGAGAGCCCGGTCTGAACGCTGCTCAGTTCGATGCCTATTTAGCCGAATTTCCTCGCCTCGAGGCGGCTGAAGCGTCTGGGTGCGAGGTTGCCATTACAGAGTCTGAAATCTGGGATGCGTTGAAGCAGGTTTGCCTGGAAAAGACTCCGGGATTAGATGGTCTTCCGCACGAAATGTACTTGAGGCAGTCGCCCGTCTTTGTCCCCTCGCTGGCACTGATTTTCAACAACTGGAACGCTTCACCAGGGGTGTGATCAATTTGCTTCGCAAGAACAAAGACGGTGGGGATAATTACCGGCCACTGACGATGTTAAATACAGAGTTGAAGATTTTAGCCAATGTCTTAGCCGACCGTTTGCAGGCTGTCCTCTCTAGTCTGATTGGTCCCGAGCAGACTTGCGCTGTGAAGGGCAGGACTATTCAGGACAATATTCATTTGGTACGCTTGATCATCGAGCAAGTCGACAGTGGCGCCGCGCTGATCAATTTAAATCAGTCCAAGGCTTTCGATAGGGTTGACCATCGATTTCTGGAGGCTGTTCTTCCGGCCGCCGGTTTCGGGCCGGACTTTCGCACTTAGATCCGACTGCTGTATGCGTCCCCAGGTGCGCTGGTAGAAGTGAATGGGGTAAGATCGAAGCCTTTCATTTTGTCTCGCTCCATTCGTCAAGGATGTCCGCTGTCTCCATTGCTGTACGTTCTTGCGTAAGTTGAAGACGAATCCGGTCCTTCGCGGAATTTCCTTACCTGGTGCTACCACCTCAGCCAGGTACTCCGCCTATGCTGATGACGTTTCGCTTCTTGTATCGAGCAGAGCCGAAATTAAGGAAGTCAGCAAAGAAATCAAAGGATATGAGATGGTGACAGGGTCCAAGATCAACCGCGATAAGTCTGTTGGCTTGCGGTTGGGTTCGTGGAAGGGAGTTTCCCTTCCTGGACCTTTCCTCTGGACGGACGGGCCGGTCAAGATACTCGGCGTCTGGTTCGGTACCGACCTCCTGTTGGTAATGAATTGGTCGGAGGTGCGAGAGAAGGCTGAGGTCGCAGTTCGTCTGTGGACTCTGAGGAATCTTTCCTTGAAGGGGAGGGCGGAAGTATGTGCCTCGCACATCTACCCGATTCTCCTTTACCGACTCTCTGTGCTTCCAATCCCGTCTGACACTTTATTGGCGTTTGTAAGGCTCTTGTTCTCTTTCTTGTGGGGAGGCAAGGCCGCCATGGTTAGTCGCGATACTGTTACCGCCATCCCTCTGATGGCGGTCTGGGGGTGCCTTGCGTTGTGACTCATCGACATACGCTTCGCATTGCTTATCTAGACCGGATGTGTATGCAAACGGATGAGAACGACGAATTCTTGAAGGAAGACTCTCGTAAAAATTTTCCATCCTTGAGAAATGTGCGCTCGTGTGAGGAGGAGGCTGGCCGTACGACTCGGGGCGAGGGCTCTTTCTATCGCGAATGTCGGCTTGCCTTCAAGCAACCTTTACGGGCGAAGGATAGCCTCTCCGACGTCCAGCCGTTGTCCCGTAAGGCATTATATCAGGTGTTAGGGGGAACGTTCAGGATGCTTTGATAGGCGAGCTCGGTCTGACGAAGCGGGAGGCTCGCTGCATATGGCCTTGGGCGCCCGGGCTGAAATGTCTCACTAACACTGAGGCATCACTCACCTGGCTGATGATTCGAGGGGCCCTCTGGGTCGCCAAAAGGCTTTGTTCAGCGGGTTTGGCAAAATCGCCAAACTGCGTTCGCTGCAGTGGGTAGATGAAGACCCTTTTTTCATTGTAGTGTCGTAGCTCCGTTGTGCAAGTTTGTTGAAGACATCATGGTTCGCATGCTGCGCGGAAAGGTTTTTGTCCTCGAGGCCAGTTCCGTCTGTAGCAATATAGTACCGCCGTTGACTAAGGCTGAGCACTATGTATTCCTTTGCTTACTGGGGGTTATGCGAGTCGTGATATGGACGACGCGACAGAAGGAATTTCATGGGGCCGAGAAGTTTACCTCTTCCCAACTGATCCTGTTCTTTAAGCATCAGCTTAAAGTCAAGATCAGGACGGAAAGGAAACCACTCCATCCATTGGAATTTGGCGAAAGATGGGTGAGTCTTGTGCGTCTCTGCAGAGTGAAAGGTGCTGACTTGGAGTGTCCCTTTGATGCCGGCTAGGCATTAAGAATTTTGGGATTGCTGGGATGAACATTGGCAAACCTTCCCGTGTGTAGGTTAGTTTAGGTCGGTTTTAGTTTTAGTTTTTTCTCCTTTTTGCAGTGTGAACTTAGCTATTGTATGTATTCTCATTGGCCCCTTTTATTTCTGACCCTATTTTCTTTCTTTTGTTTAATTCCCCATCCCTCCCATCGTTAGGTGGTTAGTGATATCAGTTCTCTGGTGGGTGCCGGGCGCCTTTCGTTTCGAATGTGTTTTTCGTTTTGTTGTTGCGTTTGAATGAGTGTGTGGTTGTAGTGAGTGCATGGCTTGCACGAATGTTTCATATTTTTAAAGTCCCGCATTGATTTCGGCCTGATGTTTCTGCCACAGTTAGGGCTGTATGTGTGGGTGGGGGGTTACTACTAACAAAATTTTTGTTTAGTTTTTTGTATATAGTTTTGTAAACATATGTAAATACTCATTGGGGTTTTTAGATTTTAAATTGTTATTTTTATTCCCCCTCCTCCCACAGGAAATGAATTGTACATATGGGGAGTCTCTGAAGCATTATGGTGGATGTGGTATGAATGGCAAATAAGAATGCGTTGTTTTGGTGAAAGGAACATTGTTGGAATGTTTGAGTCTGTGGTTGTGGCTAGCTAAGTTTAATTTTAAAACAGAAGACCATCCTTTTCCCCATCCCCCCTTTTGGCCCTGTGCCGTATTTGTACATTTCACGCACAATAAATATCGTTGCCTCCTGAACCCGGAATCTTTGTCATTTTCTGACCAAGATCGACCGGTGTTTGCAACTAGTCACATTTCTGTCACTAACGTTCCTGTTTTTTTTTTATTTTTTTACAGATTACTGACGCTAAGTTCCTTTTTATTTTCCATTTTCTACGTTCATTTTACAGACCTTTTTGCCAGAGTTTGATTTTTTTTCTCCTCCTCATTTTACTTTATCCATTGTTGTTTCTTTTCTTTTATTATTATTTTTGTTTTATATTTTTTTAAATTTTTTTCTAACCCTCCTCCTCAAAATCTTAATATTTCTTTGTTTCTACGTGTTTATTTTTTTAAACTTTTTCATTCTCTCTTTATTTATCACGTGTTAATTTCTTTCTTGTTTTTCTTTTCAAATATCTTTTAAGTCCGTGATTTCTCGTTAATCGTTCTGGTTTAACTTTTCACGTTTATTTTTTAATGTCTTTGTTCGTGTTTCGTTCGTTTTTTGTTGGCCGTACGTTATTTTAACGCCGGCCATATTGAAAAATTTGTTTATTTTTATTACGTGTTGATTGTTTCGTGTTTTTTTTGTAGCTTATCGTTTTTTTAAACTTGTTTATTATTTAAGTTATTTTGTCACTGTTACTTGTTTTACCTTTGTCTTTATCGTTTATTTTTAATTTCTTCAGTTTTTTCTCGTCTGACTTTTGTATAATCTTTTGTACGTGCTACTGTTTTACGTTTTTTTCTTTTATCTCACCTCTAGGCGAACTTTGTTTATTAAGCTTATTTATTAATCTACTGTTTTTTACGTAAACCGTGTTTATTTGTTCCATAACCTTTATTTCTTTTTTCCTACCACCCCCTCCCTTTCTTCTTACACTTAAAAATTTAAAAAAATCCGTCCTTTATTATTAGAAAAAAACCCCCAAAATGGTCGACTTAAGGAGGGCTGTGAAAAAACGTTTATTTTCTATTAAAAACGACCCGCCGGATAAAGATAATTCCGAAGAGTATTCGGTGTTGACAAGTTCTCCCGTGAACAAGGAGGCTGTCAACAGACAAAACCTACCCCCAAATTAACTTTTCTGTTTGCGGGGCTGACAGCACCTGCTTGACGTCCCGCAACAAATTGTTAAAGGTATTGGTTTTTTTCTGTGGGACGTATTGATACCCCTCTTACTGCGTCTTTAGATTTCGCCTAGTATGTAATGGCCATGCCAGCGTCCAGGACCGCTGTGGTAAAACCCTCGGTGGGGTCTAGATCTAAGCCCCCATTCCCCGAAGAGCCTTCACCCGCTGCTAGTGCAGTTGTGGAGAAGGGAGAGGGGTAATAGCAGGTTGCTGGTAAAGCCAAAGGCAAGCGCCAGACAGCGGGTCCTCAGTCTCCTGAAGCCACCGGGACAAAAAGTACGAACAGTCTCACTCCCTCTATCAACGTTAAGGGCGGAGAAACAAAAGAAAAAGAGGAGAAACAAAAGAATTTCGACCCAGGATATGAAAAAACAGAAAAAATCAAACTTTTAGAAGATCAACTGGACAAAGACAAAAAAAAAACACTCTTCCTAAAAAGGCCATTCCCTCCATATCCTCTGCCTTACCCCTACATTCTCTACAGTCACATTCTTCCCCTCCCTCATCCCCTCTCAGTAGAGACCCCAGCCCCTTCAGACAAACTCCCTCTTATACACCTCGTCATACTCCCAGTCCTTCCTCCATCAAGAAACCTGAAATGCCACCCCCGCCACCAAAAGACAGAGAAGCCCTTCTCTAGATTCAAAAGAAAAACGGAAAAAATCAAATAAACACATATATAATTTAAGGAAGGATATTTGCCGCATTTCTCCGGCCCAGGCCGAAAGAGCCCGTGACTATGGAAATAGAATAAAAGATTTAAAATATCTCCTGTCAGTCAAGCAGTATGTTGACAAGGACGTAGAAGAGCCTGAAAACTTTCCCGAAGCTCAGAGAGTCCTAACTGTTATTAGGACTGGAACGGGGGCGCGGCAGATAAGGTCAATGATTGATGTGGCCATCGTCACATTTAAAGTGACGCCCCCAATCGCAATCGTGGAAAACAAGCAATTAAAACATTTGAAACAGTTTTGTGCAGGGAGGGTCCCAGTTTTAGTTCACCCTTCCCTCTATAGAGCATTAAAACTGACATTTCCCTGGGATATAGACGGACTCTTCCAAGACGGTACCATCAAAATTGAGATAGGCCTAGGGTCAATGAGAAAGGCTCTCAGTATCCTTACCCCGACCATGTTCAAACCAGCGTCCCAACCCTAATCGGTCTGATAATGACACTCTGGTTAGCATGTCTGAATGTCCGGGGCCTGAGGTCGGAGTCCCGAAGGGCGAGGCTCGATCGCGATCGCCTCGTAGTGGATGTATGTTGTGTACAGGCGACCCATTTTTTATCTTGTGACCATGAGGACATTCTGTCTAGGAGGTTCGTCCTCTATTCAGCATGTTTTGATGGACGTTCGAGGGGTGTTTTCTGGATGGTGAGCAAGTCTCTGGATGCGGCGTGTGCTCTTGTCTTCGCGTATCCGGCGGACAGGCTTTGTGTGCTGGATATTACCATAAGAGATAAGGCTCTTCGTCTCATTGGGGTTTTTATATATTTCAATCCGGGGACCTTTCCATGCTGGTCAGTACTGGCGCCGGTCAACGGATGGCTATCTGTTGACCACTTCATTACTTCATGTGCTCTGCCCATGTTGTGTTCTTTGATCATAAGTATAATGAAGATCAAATTTTCATCCGCACTTAGGCACTGAATCAAGTTGGTGGAACCGTGCTATGAAAAAGGACAAGAATGCTTCCGCCAGTGAAAACACAAATATCATAACAAATAACGAAGAAGGCCGCTGGGTTAATTTTCAATGGATTTATATAATTGTTGATACAACAAAATTAGCCCTTCCTGGTCAACTCTCTATCGGGACACTATCTCTTGCTTCTAAAATTTGGAACGGGTTAAACATTCACCCAAGATTTTAGGTATTCTGTTGACAAAGTTCAACGCCAGTGATTCTTTTGACAGCAGGTCACGTGGTTTCTTCCGGGCTCTCTTTCCATTTGCCAGTGTCAATAGTAGTGTCACACTATTTTCATTTGGAGACATAATATATCACTTATTATTGTGTCCCATATAGTTTTTGATTTTGATCATAAGGCTGGCAAGGATCAAATAGTCAACAGAAATCATAGTATTGGTTTAGCAATTCTGCCTTCCTTGATATTTCACCTGAATCTGCCACCTTGACTACTATTCAGCCAATCTGGCAATCGACAGCTTGGTGTGGCTTAACTTATGGTCATTAATTAAAATTATCATTTGAAATTTTGCATAGACAAAATTTTTCAGACTTGGTTTTGCTTCAAATTCAGAAATTTACCAGCTGCTTTCTCCAGTCAGTCACCACCCCCAATCCTGCCAGGGTCATTGCACTCCAAATACTCTAGGTTACACAAAGAAAATCTATTCCTTTGATTTAGTTACAGATCATGTTTTATCCATTCTGCTTATATTGTGTTTTCATAACCGGTACTTCTTGAGCTGCCTCATTAATCAGCTGTCAACTTAAATCTCACTACATGGCTTCTTATTACCTTCAAGTAATATTCTGGTTTCAGAAAATTAAGCTTTTCCTTTGAAAAAGAGAAATCTCTCTTCTTTGTTCTAGTTTGTCCATCATTCTGTTCATTAACCCTTCTCATCACATTCCAAGCTATATTTTTGATTTAACCCCTTTCTTTCCATTTGTCAGTGTCAATAGTAGTGTCACACTATTTTCATTTGGAGACATAATATATCACTTATTATTGTGGACAATTCTTTTCTGTCAAATTTTTTTCCATTTTTTTTTCTTTTAGAATTAATTGCAGAAAGATTATCATGATTAAAATTAACTTTTATATAAGTAGTTTTTGTCACATATCACTTTATCATCAAAAGTCTGTTGTGGTACCTATGTAGTGAACACAAATGATAAAAAATTATATTTAAAAAAATCCACAGATTAAAAAAGGGATACACAATAATATATATAACTTTCTTTGGGAAGCCCAACTACAACCTGTAAATAACTTTGTCATTATATAGCAACAAAAATAGCGTAACAAAACTTATCAGGATACACCCCCAACAAAGAAAGGAATCCAAATTGGCTATTAAATCAACTATTCAAGAATCAGCATTAAGAGTTACTAACTGTATGCACCCACTATAAAAAGAGGTCACACAAGTTAGCTGATCAGCAATCATTAACATTAACTTACACCAGAGCAGATCTGAATTTCACTATGAAATGGCTGGTATGCAAGTTAGGGAAATGAGCTAAAGTTTCATGTCCACTTTTCAGATGAATAAAATTATTTTATTCATTAGTTTATATGTGACACTATAAATTTCACTGGTAGTAGTTGAACGGTATGTGACACTGGTAGTATGAAATTAGGATTAAAAGGGTTCATGTGAAAACCCTGTATAGGTATTGGTAAAGCCAAAATGTAGGCAATAGGATGTTGGATCAGTCATTTTGGAAACTGACAAGCAAAGAGAAATCATTGGAATTCAATGAACAAAATGAAATTCTTTGGAAGTAATTTTAAAAAATTGCCGACAGGAAAAATTATTGTTTTGATCAAACGGCCAATTATCATGAGGAATGTGTAAAACAAAGTTTGTTTTGAAATAGCTGACCAATTTGTCGATATCATGTCTCCAGGGTTGGAGAAAACAATTAATTGATGAATATGTAATGAGCTTTGAGGGGTGGTAAGAGTTGGGCAAGATGCATATAAACTGAACGCTCAGTTGAAGCCAAGAGTAGCAGCTGCAGTTTGAGTGAGAAGCGACCAGACTTGGATTGATCAGCCACATAGACTGGATATCAGACTGTAAGGAAGAATGCTACAGAGAATATGCTAAATACCAATTAAAAAATGTGACTTTTTCTTTGACAAAAATCAAACTCATAGCAAGATTCTGATCTACATTTGTGTTCTAAAAGGAAAAGATTTCATTTTACTAATTAGTAATTGCACTGGGCAAGAAATCCAACTTCATAAGGTTATTTGGTGAAAATAGCTGTACAGTTCAAAACAAAGCAACAATGGATCCAATTAACATCAAACAAGAAATAGCAGTGTACACTGAATAAAATCAAAGAAAACAGAAAATTTTATAAATTGAGAACAAATTCTATGAATAAATATGATAAACTCACTAAATGCCAAAGTTCATTTGTTGAATGTTCACACAATATTCCAAACCAAGCAAGGTGATAAAATCACTAAGACATAAGGAGATTGATTGATTGTATTTTTACAGCCTCTCAACCTTTTGCAGGTTGTCTAAAGCCAGAAAATATTTTCTTTTAGATTATAAGAATTTTTTTGAGATAATGATTTACTAATACAAATTCTAATTAACCCATACAGGCTTCCCACAGATCTGTGTAAAAAATTTCCAGGACTATATGAAGAAGTTTCAAGGAATGTAACTGGCACATGTGCACACAAAGTGAATGTTTATCAATTTCAAAGACACAAGCTTAGTCATTTATCTTTTAATAGGTTGAGAGATTGTTCAAAGAAAAGCTACAGCTGGTTCCAAAATTTTGAATTGCACACTTTAATTGTTACTGCTACACATTTCAGCTATCTAGACTCTCATGGTTTGTGAATGTCACAAAAATTCTTGATTGCTGCACATTTCCTGTGAAGTTAAGTATATCATGGTTTTAATGAACAGAACTACAAATAGAATTTTTCACAAAATGACTATACATTTTAGCTACTCATGGCTTTCATTGAACATGGTGCAGAACATAATGATGTTAATATTTTTTCACTTCATCTAGTTTAGCATTCAGTTCCTCTTCCAATTTTGATATCTTTATGGTCCTTTGCAGATCTTTGTATGGCATTGGACTTTGCAATAAGTGTGAAGTTCTAAGTTTGCTCAGCTTTTTCTGCATAGCTATCAACTGACTTGAGAAAGACTTGTGTGCAACTTTCAAGATTGTGTTTTTTGGTCTTCAGTTCTTCAATTTTCATAAGCATAGATTTCCATTTTTGTCCAACTGCTTTTTCCTGCTTTCTTTTTTCTTCTCAACCTCAAAATATTGATTGAATGCTATTTTGGAATTGGAAGCATTGCAGAAAAGAGCCTTAGTCATGGGAACATTCCTAGCACCACCAACTGTGGCCAAATAGTCTGTGATAATGTACTATGTGACCAGAGCGCTGTTTCATATTGTCAGTGGAAATTTCATTATTGACTGAGAAACTTCAACTCCACGGAGTGTACCAGCAATCTGTGAACAATCCAGTTTTTGATATTCTTTGTTGTTAGACAAAAAAGAGTAGAACAAAGTGTCCAGATGGTCTTTATGCTTGCTGAAATTCTTGAAAGCAATATTTTCCAACAGCTTCCTTTTTGAACTCTTTGTACTGACTGATGAAGTCATCACAATCAGACTTGCTTTCTGTCAATCTGTCTGTGGGAAAGACATATTTTTAGATTGTCTTCTGTGGCAGAATTTTTTCACAAATGGATCCAGTGTTCTGCCATGCAAGTGACCTTACAAGAGAGTGCCTAATAGGAGACTTTGACAGAAGTTTCTCAATGATGGTGATGAACATTGCATGCAGATTTGCAACAAACAGATGTTTTGTTGAAACATTTCATTTTTTGGATACACTTTGCATAGCCCTATCTGCCAGATTTCCACACTCAATCTTTGCAGCATCTTCATGCATGATTAGATTTGACAAAATTCTTAAAAAATCATTCAGTTTGGAAAATGTAATTATCTTTTTAATGTGCTCTTCCTTTACAAATCCTCTTAACAGTTTCATGATCATGCTAAAAAGATCATCTGCAAGAAAAGGAAGCAATGTTTATCACTCTGATATTTTATCAGAGTGATCTTTCGAAACAGACACAAAAATCTGCAGTTTCACTGGAAATAAAATGTTATTCACATTTGACAGCACAGAAGAGAAGGACTTTGAGGACATTTTTCTGTTAATTAAGTTCACAAATTTGAAGAAATCTGGCCAAAGTCATTCACATGTTTGTACATTTTCCAGCAATCTATAGCAGGAATACAAAAGTAAAGGATCAGAGTTGAACTTTTTAAAGCTAAGCAATAAAATCCAAATAAATTTTAATATATTTCATTATTTTTTTATTTACAACAAAATGCTAGAGTTACAGGTCATTATAACTTTAAAAGTAACTTTCTTCTTATGTTTTCAAAGATGCATTTTCTATCCTATCCTAAAGCTAATCAAAGGTACATTTTCTATTCTGCCATCCTTCCTGTCTAAATTTTCTTGGAGTCAAATTTGATTCTCAAACTTGTTGCTTTTGACAACAATTTAGACAAATGTATTATTGAAACTTTCTGTACCAGGACAATATTTAGGATAGTTTATATTACACCTGATGTACAGCATAATTGGAGATCCAATATTTTACTAAACTGTCAGTTAAAAATGTTTTAAATTAGTTAATTACTATAAATATGTGTTATATCAAAATTTATTTAGTTTATTAAAATAGTACTTACTAGTTGAATTACTTGTCTATGTTGGATATCAAGACTTGCATTGTAGCTGAAAGTAATGACAATAAAATGATTCTTTTATCTTGAAACATAGTTTTATAGTGCTGTGGGGCTTTGGGGTTAAAATGAACAATTGATTTACCCACACCCAGAAAGTTAATGGAGGCAAATAATGATGAGGGAAAATACAGGTAATTTTTAGCACAAAAAGATAAGAAATTTATTTACAAATAATGCTTACATGCTTGAAATTGTGTGAGTAGCTCATTTCAGGAAACATAAATCACAATTTTTTTTAAGTTTCCTCAGCAGTTTGAAGGGTGAGTAAAGGGAACTATTAATTTGTCCTCATCACAGTTTCACATAATTTCTTATACCAAAGTGAAACATGAAATTTCAGCTAAGAAATGTCTATATTCACTATTTTTATTGTGAAATGAATAGCCATGGTCAAATGCAAAATAAATAACAGAACTGTTAACAAACAGAATTAACAAAGTTTGCAATAAAAAGGAAAATGAACAGGGCAGAAAAGGAAATAATATCAAGCAAGCAACCAAATAATATATGGTAAGACAAATTAACAGGTAAGAAGGTAAAAAATTCACAAACTAAGAATTGGTATCAATACACAAAAGCAAGTTCAGACAAGCGAACGTAGTGTTCTGTCTTTTTAACTTAGATTATTTACCTTAGCTTCCCCACAAGGCAGGATGTGGCACAAGGCCTTTTTTATATGGGGCAGATCCAAGCCCATACGTTTTGGCAAAAATTTCCCATAGAACCCGCATACACTGGGTTGGGCTTGTCTACCTCCATATATGTGACCCTGCCCTTCAGCACAGCCTTGTGTGGGTTTTTCTCTCCCCAAAAGGCAGAGAGTCTGACAAGTCAGTCTGAACTGCCTGAAATGGCAGACCTGGACTGAGTCATGTCACACTGTCAACTAGCTATTTTAATGGCTAAGAAAAATATCCCAGCATGCGTTTATGTGCTTTTGTTAATAAAAGGGGAGAGGTGTTTTGCAGTCATTCCCACACATGTGGAGATTGGGACTCCTTTGGAGACAGATTTGGTGGTTGTTTGATTTATTTGGAGTATATTGTGAATGCTATATATGTTTCACTTTTTTTTCTTCTCTGTTCTATGTTTGCCAGACTTGTTCTTGTGGATTGTTTATTGTGCTAAATTGTTACACCTCAGTTCTTGGAACTTTTTGTGTTTTTCTGCTGTGGTGAGGCTAGCACCATAATGGCCAAGTTCCCCCAGCAAAATGAACCAATGCCAGCCCAACCATTGACATCAGCATAGGTAGCAGATAGCCCCAGGTCCCAGAATACTACATGGGCCTAAGAGATGAATACAAGGATTTCATCTCTGGCAATGAACTTATGCTATTGCCTTCGGTCATGGAGGTAATGGGAGTGAGAACAATCTCCATGTTGACAGCTGACATCAAGTCCAGAAAATTTATGGCTGTCAGCAAGGAGACAATGGAAGAGGCCCTAAACACCTTGAATTTAGGGGCCAAAGTGTTGGCCAGAAGATCCTGCTGTCAACGGAAGAGGCAGTGAAGACATTAGCCGGGAGTATCCTCACCACCAAAACACTGAGTACATAAGATGCCCATGTCTATCACTGAGGACCATCTGAGGGCCTTCTTTTTGGACTGAGATGGGGTATGTGTAATCAAAGGCAAATCAGGCATTGCCACCAGTTATTTTTAAGTCCTGGTGACATTTACCCGACCCCAATTCAATGAGGTCTCTAACTTGCAGTGACGGGAACATTTTTGTGTCATTGATGGCTGCCGCCCCCATTGCTGGGCTTGTGATGCTGTGTCCGACTAGCACCAACAGTGCAACCAACACCAGAGCAGCCCAGGGTGGAAGCACCAAAGAAAGCCCCCAGTGGTCCTGATGAATGGACTGGTGGTGAGGAAGGGAGCCAAAGCGAAAACTCCACCTCCCCAGCAAAATGTCTCAGGAAAAGGAGATGCTAAGCAGCAGCAGCAACAACAACAGCAACCAAAGGCAGTAGCAGCAGCAATATCAGCAGCCTGAGATGCAGTGTCATCATCATCATCATCAGCAGCAACAAAATTTCCTATGGGTAGTAGTCACATGTATCGATTCACCCCGATAACTTCTTCCTTCTCTTATTGGCATCTCACACCAATACTTTCCAGTGGGTGTGGGCAATTCTGCCACCTTTTTCGGTATTTCATCTGTGCCTGCCACCTAGGCTACTCTTTGACCTTGGCGTGGCTTAACTTTATAGTTATTAATTAAAAAGAATTATCATTTCAAACTTTGCTTATGAAAAATTTCCTATCCTGGATTTTTATTCAAAATCATGACCAGATTATTCTTGAGTTTTGGTTACAGATCAAATCTTATCTGTCCTACTTATTTCTGTGTTTTCATAACCAGTACATCTAGAGCCAGGTCACTAATCAGTTGTCAAAAGATTGCCACATGGTTTCTTGTGATAATATCGCCTTAAATAATTCTTCTTATTTTAGAGAATGAAGCTTGAAAAGAGAAATCACTCTTTCTCTCGGTCTGTCCATCGTTCTATTCATTAACCCTTTACTTCCTTTTACCAGTGCTCTCAGTGTTTCCATCATTCTATTGATTAACTCTTTCTTTCCATTTACCAGTGCCAAATAGTGTCACAGCCTCCCTTCCTCCACCTTCCCCATTTACCTCCACTACCCCTTCTCAAGAGAGAAAAAAGAAAAAACATTTCCCCAAAAGGGAGAAAATTTGTGTTCTGGACTGAGAGGCTCTCTCTCGAGAGACCTTTTCTCTCAGCGGAAAGAACTCTTGAGGCCTCTATTTAAATGCACCTCCGTTGATGGGATGTCAACGGAGGATCCAAGGAATTTTCGTGGTGCTCCTGAGGTAATCACTCTCATTATGAACACCGAGGGTAACCTTCAGGTTTGGGACCACCATGCTCAATTTTGCTCTGGGAGGGTTTCTTTTTTTTACTCCACCCCTCCTTATATAGGGCACTCAAATTAACTTTCCCCACAGACGTTGGTGGCATGGCCTCAGAAGGACAAATTACGTCCAATATTGGCACCAGAAGTCTAGGACAATCCCTCGGGGTCTTGACCCCCACAGATTTTCGTCAAGTTAGTGTTTAAGTTAGTGTTTTAAAAGATATCTATTAAGCTAGCTAGCTTCAATGCGACGGGATTGAGAGATCGGGGTATGACTACCCGCTTGTTTTGGGATATCTTGTCCTTCAGCGTAGATGAAACAGTGATCCAGGAGATACACTTTGTGACGTTGATGCTCATGTGCTGTCTAGTGTCTTTGTTGTCTATTCAGTATATGGAGACCAGCTGGCCAGAGGTGTTTCCTTATTAGTAAAATGTTCCCTGGGTATGAGGGTGGACCTTGTTCATGTCGACGTGGGTGGCCAATAATGCCGTAAACAGTAGTTCGTTTTGGGTCATTGCGGTTTATGCGCCCAAAGATCATGTTGACTTTTTCCATCAGTTAGGGTAGTTCCTGGTTGATTTGTTGTGCTTAGTCTTAATGGGGAATTGGAATGCCACCCTGGACCACAGTATAGACAGGGTGTGGGGGTGATCATAGCCTGGTTGATCTGATCAGAGAGATTGCACTTGTCGATAGATACCAGATCGATCATCTGGGGCAGGAGATGTGGACATGGGCTCTTAAGTGGCCATCTTTATGGGTAGCCAGCTACCTGGATAGAATGCTAATTAGAAGGGTCGATCTAGATTTGCTAGATTGTCCCACGTTCCACCATTTAGACTATTTGGACCATAGACTTGTCTGTGTCCGGATGGTGTTAGGCGCTAGGCCTAGAATGGGACACTGGAAGTTCAATCTGTCGCTACTGGACAGGCAGGACTTCTGGCAATCGCTGACTAGATTAGTGCAGCAGGAATTAGTGGGGGTGGTTATTGGGAATAAGTAGTGGGAGAAGCTTAAGGATATGATTAGGTCTTTCACCACCGAATATAGCAACAGCCCGCCTTAGACAAGGCTAAGATGGTGAAGACTTGAGAGTAGAGTCTGTCCCGGGTGGAGCCTGGGGGAGATTCTCTAGAGATAGCACTAGCTAGACAGGCTCTTCCTCGGTCCAGTGACCTTTCATGGGCTTGTAGGTTATTGTATCGTGATTTAGTGGAGTGAGTCACGACAGACTGCCTTTGTGGCCGGCTCTTTCTAATCTTAGGCGCCAGCGGTGAGTTACCTCAGCAACCCCGAGTTTTCACTTACATGGTGATTGATACGTAACGTGTTACCTCTCAATGACATAGCCTTCAGATGGGGCTGGGCGAGGCGGATTTGACTGTCATCAGTGCGACCTTTGTTTAGAAGAAACAGCTTTGCACACCTTGTTCCCATGTGCACCCTTTCTGGTACTATGTCGGTGAATTGAAGGCTCGTATTGCTTTCGATAAACTAGTGTCCCTTGATCTCACGCATGCCTGTGACAAAGTGTTGCCCCCATTCTCTGGTGTGAAACGGACGATGTTTCTCATGTTGCCAGCCGTGGCATGAATGGTGGTATGGACGTTGCGACTGGAGGGAATCTTGCAATATAAGTGTTATTCTCATCAGGATCTGGTTGGATACTTTGGGTATCAGCTCAGGATGAAGATCAGATCTGATAGAATGCGTTTGATGTCGACAGATTTCAGCGAAAGGTGGGTATCTGTGGTGAGCCTGGTTCGCGTGAACGGGACTAGTCTTGATTATCTCTTTTAGGTCCCCTTGAGCACAACAGGGTGGTTTCCTATGAACCCTTCACTAGTTAAGTTAGACTGTTATATGTTATCCTAGTTAATGATGTAAGTATTTTTCCTGGCCTTCTCTTTTGTTATAAGTACATGTCGAGATTCCAAACTTGGTTTGGTTTTGTCCCCTTTTTTCATCTCGGCTGGGTCAGACTTTGTTTTTTCCCACTGCACTGTTTAATTTTTCTTTCCCCACTCCATTAGCGAGTGTGCTGCTTGATTCTATCGAACATCAGAATACAGTGGCCACTCATTATTTTGTGGGGTGGACGTGTCCTACTAACATCTGTTTTTTTTTTGTTTAAATATTTTGTTTCATTCTTTAGTTTTCATTCCTTCACCCATCATTTCATGCATCATGAATGTTTTTATATATTTCATAGTAAAAAAAAATGTAAAAAAGTAAAGATACATTATGGACTGTACAAATTTTTACATCATGGGTTGTTTTGTAGGTCCCGTGTGAATATTTGGTATTGTAGTACATGTAGGATTGGGAGGTGATGGACAAGTTCTTGTGGTGATTGAGCATATTGTATTGAATGAATGGGTCGTGATTGTGATTGACTACAATAGTCAGTGAAGACCAGCCTTTCTTCACTTTCCCTTCGGCCTTGTGTCACAATTTTGTAAATATTACAAAATAAATATACATTCCTACACATGTGGATTCCCACATTTTTGGTGTTGGGCGTTGTGTTTTTGCTTTTGGAAATGGTCCATATTATTTTGAATATATGCTCTTAAATAGGGCGTCGGAGGGGGTTGTCATCAGGAAGTTTCAGGTTTCATACAACCTATCACCAAGCTGACCCCAATCAGGATAAATATTTATTATTGTAAAATTACAATAATCATGGCACAAGGCCAAAAGGAGAAGTGGGATGAGACTGGTCATCATTAACTCTCCTATACCTAGCTAATCCGATTCATGACCCATTCGTTCATTACAAGTAACACATATACCACAAGAAGTCATCCTTCACCTTTTACTCCTACATATATCACAATACCCCATACACAAAGGGAACCTACAAAATACTCTGTGATTTAAAAATTTCTTATGTACATAGAATATATATATTTAAAGATGGTATGACACTCCGCACCAAAATCAAAATCAGTTACATACTATAAAAAAATATCGAACAGCAAATAACAGATATTTGTAGGACCCGTCTAACCCACAAAAATAAGAGTGGCCGCTGTATTCTGTCTTCTAACAGAATCAAGAAACTAACTCTGTAACGGAGTGGGAAGGATAAATAAATATGGGCTTGGAGAAATCAAAGACTGAACCAGTCAAGATGAAAAAGGAAGCCAAAAACAAACTGGGGAAGTTGGGAATCCCGACTTGGATCATAACAGAAAGGAGAAGCCGGTAACAGGCCGTAAACAACACTCACTCACATTAACTAGGTACACAAAGAGAGTCTAACAACTAAGGGAGGGGTTTCATAGGAAACCACCCCGTTGTGACCAAGAGGTCTTAAAAAAGAAACTCAAGGATAGCCCCTTTCACATGAACCAAGCTCGCTGTTTTCACCCACTTTTCGATGAAATCTGTCGACACCAAACGCTTTCTATCAGTTCTGATCTTCACCTTCAACTGATGCTGAAAGAATCCGATCAAAGCCTGATGAGAATAACGCTCATATCGCAAAATTCCCCCATTCGCGCCCTCCAGATCACCATTCTTGCCACGGCTAGCAGCGTTAGAAACACTTTTCGTTTCACCCCAGAATATGGGGTAACACTTTGTCACAGGTGTACGCGAGATCAATGGACACAAGCTGATCAGGAGCAATACGAGCTGTCAACTCGCGACATAGTCTCAGAAATGCCACACCTGAGGACAATGGTAGAAGGCGTGCGATGCCGTTTCCACTAAACCAAGGCCACATCAGTGACAGTTGGTGCAAATCCACACCGCCTCATCTGAAGGATATGTCATTGTGAAATAGCACCTTCCAATCAATAATCAGGTAAGCAAAAACTCTGAGGTAATTCACCGCTGGCACCCAAGACCAGTAAGAGCGCAATTCGGCCAGTGACAAGCTCAGCCGCTCACAGAGAGGATCCTTCGCAACCCTCTCCACTAATTCATGATACAAGACCTTTCGAGGCCGTGAAAGGTCACTAGACCGAAGACCGTCAAGGCTGCTCTACACTCGTTGAAGAACATCGACAGTTTCCTGGATGGCGCTTAGCCCAGGAAATGGAAGGAGTGATAGTAAGGCTCGGGAAGGCGTCCCTAATACTCCGCACCAAAATCAAATCCTCTGTCAAATCACGGTGAAAGGAAAGCCAACCTCGAGGCATGTCGATGACACGGATGCTGGACACAGGCTTTTTTACGGACCTTCTGCACAAGAAGGTGGACAACAAGTGCTCGATCGCCTAAGCGGTAAAGGATGAGAGGAAAGACGTAAGTGCCACACGCCTCAGCCCTACCCTTCAAGGACAACTTCTTTTTTCTCCTGCTGGAGGTTGGGTCCAAACCACACTCCAAGAATGCGAACAAGACTGTCCGTCCAACCAAATGGCCCCAGAAATCGACCCTCGTCCAGACACCTAACCACCAGCCAGAAGACTTGTTGCGGTTACCCCCCCCCCTGACCTTTTGTACCGTTCAAGCGCCTTCTGTACCACCTCAATGTCGCATTGGCACGACACGAAAGTAGATATGTCATCGGCTTGAGCCCTACCAGGGACAGCGATTCCACGTAGGGCCGGATTGTACGCCGCGTTCTTTAGCCGGCGAAGGAGAGGCTCCAATGCCAAAGCAGAAAGTAGCGGTGACAGTGGGCAACCCTGACGAACCAACCGAGACAGCGCAAAAGCACATGACTGCTTTCCGTTCACCTGTACCACACCACTGGGGGAGCGTGGGTTAGGATTGTGCGGAGCAGATGCAGCTTGTTCTGAATTGTTCGTTCCTTCACAGCACTAGTCTACTCAGGTCCCAACAGAATCTTGGCAACTGACTGCAAATGTTCTTGGCCAAAATCTGTGTTTAGCAGTTATGGGCCTGTAATCATCTAATTCCCACCCACCACCCTTGCCCTTTTTCAACAGCGTGATCACACCCCTTTTGATTCAATTGGGAATGGACCCCTGGCGGAATCAGTTGTTGAATCCAACAGTCAAAATTGGCACAAAGATCTGCGACAGGGTAAACCATCAAGTCCCGGAGACTTGCCACTGCTGACCCTTTTAGACTTTGCCCTCCGTGATCTCTCCCTCACAGTTAGCTGCTTCAGTCGGCGAAAGCCGAGGAAAGTCAGCCAAATAGTTGCGAAACTCTTCATCACAGAGGGTATTTATTCTGAACAATATTGAATTGTGGCACAAGGCCAAAGGGGAAATGAGGAGGTGACGGTCTTCATTAGCTATCCTAGTCCTAGTTCATCCAACTCACGACCTATTCAATCATAACAATTTACTCAGTCACCACAAGAACTTATCCATCACCTCTCATTCCTGCAGATACCACAATACCACATATTCACAGGGGACATATAAAACACCCCAAAATTTCATAATTCATGAAATCATAGGAGAGGGGAGATGAACCCAGAAAACAAAGTCAATATGTAAAACAAAGATAAAACTAAAACAAAACAATGTTAGCAGGAACCGTCCACCCCTTAAAATAATAAGAGAGGCTACTGTATTCTGATGATCGACAGAATCAAGAAGCACAGTCATTAATGGAATGCGAAGGATAAAAATAAATGGCGGAATGGAAAAAATCAAAGGTTGACCCTGTCGAGATGAAAAATGGGGGCAAAAACAAACCGGGGAGGTTGGGAATCTCACCATGGGTCATAACAAAAGAGAATGCCGGGAACAACACTTATTCACATTAACTAGGAAAACATAACAGTGTCACATGAAACCGCCCCGTTTCAAGTCAGCCAAATAGCTGCGAAACTGTTCATCACAGAGACTAGGCTCCTTGGTAACCTGGCTCTCAAATGCCTCGCACATATCATCAGTCGACCTCAGAGTACGTCCCTCCTAGGTCTTGGCCTCATGAATGTATTGATCGGAACCTCGATAGATCTCTTCCTTGCGCAGTTCTGCGCCCATGTTCACGGCTTTGTTAGACATCTTGTTTACCCTATGTCTAACTACTTGACACTGGTAGAGCTCGCTAGCCGACTGCTCCAGAGCCTGCCTAGCTAAACCTCTAGGGAATCCCCATTAGCCTCCACCCGGGACAGACTATTCTTGCGAACCTTCATCTTTTTAGCTTTATTTAGTGCGAGCCGCTGGCTATATTCGGTGGTGAAGTACCTAATTCTATCATATCCTGAAACCCCGCCCACCACCTAACCACCCTAACTAGTTCCCACTGCACTAGTCTAATTAAATGCTGCTGGAAGTCCCGCCTGTCCAGTAAAGATAGATTGAACTACCAGTGTCCAGCCATTCTAGGCTTAGCATCTAATGCTATCCGGGCGCAGACGAGTCTATGGTTCAAAGAGCCTAACCAGTGGAATCTAACCAGTGCAATCTAGTAAGTCTATATCGGCCCTTTTCACTAATATTCTATCCAGGTAGCTGGCTACCCGGGTAGGCGGCCACTTATATGCCCACGTCTACATCACCCGCCCAGAACGATCAACTCGGTATATATTGACAAGACCAAACTTGCTGATCAGATCGACCAGACTACAATCACTCGATGCCTTTCCGCTAGCACCCTGTCCCCTATGTTGGGGTCGAGTATGGCATTCCAGTCCCCCACTAAGTCTAAGCACGAAGAATCAACCAAGGAAGGCCCTAACTGACAGAAAAACAAGACACGCTCCCCATGATCATTGGGTGCATAAATCGCAAGGACCCGAAACGATCTCTTGTTCACAGCAATATTGGCCACAACCAACCAGCAAGGCAACACCTCTGGCCAGTTGGTCCCCGTATGCAGAATAGATGACGGATTGTCCTAGGCTCCCTGTTTCCATCTCTGTCGTCATGCAACCATCCAGGACAATGTCGCCAACATCCGTGGGATATGTTAGGTTTAGAGCCCTGTATTATGTGGGATGGAGAATAACCTGAGACCCTCTTGGTGCAAAACTTTTGCAATTTTTTTAAATCGAGTGATCCCACCTCCGCCATTCTTATAGCTGGAAAGGCTTCCTTCGCCCAAAGGTGAACCCAAACATTTAAACCTCTCCCTGTGTCCCTAATCCAAGTTATGACACCCGGAGCTTTAGGGAAGTTTCTCGCGTCCTCTACTGACTCCACATCAACCAAAGTCATTTTAAAATGGGCTCTTAGTAGCGCTTTTTTCTGTGAGGAAAGGCACCACTCGTGAGCCTGCCTACCTGGCATATTTTGCTGGCACTCCTGCTCCAGTTGAGGCTTCTTCTTCCGGCCATTTTACTACTGCTGATGATGATAATGATTGCATTTCTCCTCCTGTGGTAGCTTTTTTGATTTCTTGGCCTCCTCATTCGAGGCACCCTACTGGTGGAGAGGGGATGCAAATCGATGAAATTTTTCCTGGTAACAGTTACCATAATTTCAACGTCATCAGCGGCTATCCCGGCCTTACTTTTGATGGTCGAGCAGCCGGTAACCTCTCCAAACTTGGCTCTCGTAAGTGTTGTCTTTCTTCAGGTTTCACGATTTTATATTGTTTCCGAAGACATTTTAACTCTGACCTATGTGACACTATGAGTTGGATATATGCGCACGCGTGTGTGTGTGTGTGCGCCCGCACATCTGTGTGTGTGTATATATACACCCCCACATCTGTGTGTGCGTGCGCGCGCACACATATGTGCGAGAAGATTAGTTAGATTTGACCTGGGCATCAAACTTCAAGACCAAATGATTAGATTAGGAATCTAGATAAAAACATATGGCGAAAAGGGTAGATAAGTGTTAAGTACTTGTCAAAATACGACGACAGGAAAAAGACCGGCTCTGGTCAAAACTTAAAAGGGTTTGAAATTAATGTCCCTGAATCGGAGTCAGCTAGGCTAAGAAATATTTTTATGTCCACTTTCTTCAAAGAGAGAAATGGTCATGAAAAAGTTATGGGTTTATTCGTGGGTGTCCCTTGTCCGGAAATGATGAAAGAGGATTCTCCATATATACGGCAGCGCTTTGGGCCACGGGGTAGTGAGACTTAGTTTAGGTTCGAGGAAGGTTGATTCAGGCCGGAGCACGTAACATCGAAGAACGACCCATTAGCAGCCGGACATTGTTAGTTAGGATATATTTTTTCTTGCCAGCCGAGAGTCAGCCCGGAGTTGGTCGTCCACACAAAGGTCACACGCCCTCCCTCCTCTTTTCGTCCTACCCAAGTTTGTAGTTGTGTTTTTCTTTTGCCTGTGAGCCTACCTCTCGCTCGATCCACCGCACAGAAATTCTACGACGTGGGGTCTATATCTTTGTGCAACGAGTTGCAGAGGTGGGTAGTCTCACACCTAAATTAATTTTTATTTCTCTCTTGTTTCCTTGCTAATAACATCAATTGCCCCTTTGTAGTATACTGTACTTGTCATGCTTGTTTGTTTTTTCCCCGTGAACATTTGGTTATCATTTTAACTGTGGAGAGAAACCCCTCACTATGGCGGAGATCCCCCAGGAAGAGCCATTGGCCACTCAGCCATCAACATTGGCATGGACGACGGAAAGCCCCCCCAAAGCCCCAGATTACTACAAGGACCTAAGAGATGAATACAGTTCATTCATCTTTAGCCATGAACTTTTTCCCATGCTTCAGGTTATAGAAGCAGTGGCAGCAAGGACTATCTCCCTGTTGACAGCTGACGTCAAGTTGAGAAAATATATGGCTGTCAGTAGGGAGGCTATGGAAGAGGCCATAAAGGAAGCCAAAGTGTTGGCTCGGAGATCTAATGCCATGTGGGACATCCTGCTGGTAACCGAGGAGAGAGCAAAGTCATTGGCTGGGAGTATCCTCACCAGCAAGACGCTGAGATTCCAAACAGAATACATAAGCACTCAGATTACTCTACACGGGGTACCTACATGTATCATGGAGAAACATTTTGGGGCTTTCTTATCAGAACATTTTGGGGCTTATTTGATGGAGGTGACCTCCTCTGGTGATGGAGGTGACCTCCATCAAAAGTAAGTCGGACATTGCCACCAGTGATTTTGAAGTCATGGTAACATTGACACAACCCAAATTCAATGAAATCACCATCGTAATCACCTGTGGCAGCCGAAACATCTTCATCGTGGCAGAGGGTAACCACCCATACTGCTGGGCTTGTGGTGCCACCGGGCACCTGGCAAAGTTGTGTCCCCAGTGGTTCTGGGGAATGGACTGAGGTAGTGAGGAGGGGATCCAAAGTGGCAACTGTTTCCCCAGCAGGATATGGAGCTGTTAAACCTGCACTGAAGCAGGCTAAGGAGCTACATATGTAAAAGCCACAGCAGCAGTGATAGCAAGAGCTGCAGTAGCAGCTGCAACAACAACATCCACAGCAAAGAGAGAAGCCCAAGCTGCAGTGTCAGCAGAGGCAGAAGCACAGACAGAATAGCTGCAGCAGCTGTCAGGAGCATGAGCTCTCCCAGCAGCAGCCTGATCAGCAATTGGAGGAGTTGCCATAACTTAACCTCTACATGGAGGTATGGGGGGTGTGTGAAGACGATCTCAAATATGTCAAAAAGGAGAGGAGAGCTGGTTAGAGAAGTCCCTAACAGCTGCCAAGTCCCAATCCACCCCTGCTTCACCAGCAAGAACTGTTCCAGACACCATACAAGACGTGGAGCCCCCCTTCTAGGGCTCTGTCTTTCCCTTTTCCCTACCTACTGGGGGTAACTTTAAGGTTTGGGACCATCTGTCAAGTTTCAAAGGTGCTTTCCTCAAGCTCCGGATGGCTCAAATAGTCCCTGGGGCTTACAAGGCTTGCACATTATTGTTCTGGGAGGGTCCCGGTTTTGCTCCACCCCTCCTTATATAGGGCACTTAAACTTACCTTTCCCACAGACTTCAGCGGCATTGTCTGAGGAGGACAAATTACGTCCAATATTGGTACTGGTAGTCTGAGACAATCCGTCAGTCTTGACACCCAGTTTTTCGTCAGTATGTGTTTAGGGTGTTTGTAAAATTTAAAAGATGCCGATCAGTTAACCAGCTTGAATACAAAGGGCCTGAGAGCTCAGGATAATGCGACCCATCTTCATGATCTCTTGTCCTTCAGTGTAAATGTAATTGTGATCCAAGAGACACACTTTGTTTGCAACGTGGATGCTCGTGTAGATCCAATGCCATGTGAGACATCCTGCTGGCAACAAAAGCAGCAGCAAATGTGTTGACTTTTAACATCCTTATTACCAAATCACTGACGATTCAAACTAAGTACATGAGCACCCAGGAGACCCAGATTACCCTGCATGGAGTGCCCATGTACATCACCGAGGGCATGTAGAGGTCTTCTTTTTGGAGTATGGACCTGTGGAGGAGGTATCCTCCGTCAAACATAAAGCAGGCATCACCACCAGCGACTTCAAACTCCTGGTGATATTGATCTGAAAAAGATATGAGGCCCTGAGTGTGTTGACATGTGGTGATTGAAACATCTTTGTGGTGGTAGTGGTCCACTCTCTCCACTGGTGGTCTTGCAGTGCTGCGGGCCATCTGGAGAAGTTGTGCCCCGGAAAGAATCCAGCACCGCAACAACACCCATCAACAGCAGAGCAACCCAAGAAAGATGTACCCAAGAAGTTCCCCAGTGGTTCTGATGAATGGACTGAGCTGGTGAGGAAAGGAGCCAAGGTGGCAACTTCACCTCCTCATCAGGATGTCCCAAGCAAAGGTTCTGTGAAACCAAACCAAAAGCGGCAACAAAATCAGTTGAAGCAGCAGCAGAGTCAACAATTGAAGTAGCAGCAGCTTCAGGTTGCTGCTGCTTCAGCCAGAACAGCTGAAGCAGAAGCAACCAGAAGACAAGGAGCAGGAGCTCCAGCAACATCAGCAGCCTGAACAGGAGGAGGTGGAGTTATCACAACTAGATCTTTACATGGATTTGGAGGAAATACCTCCACCTCGATCCTCCTCACTGAAAAGTGAGAAGGACGAAGAGGAGGAAGACAATGTCAAATAACCAAAAAGAAGAAAACTGGTCGGAGTAGGGCAAAGAAGGCCCTGGTATTAGCCGAGACCCAACCCACACCTACTTCAACATCAAGAAATGAACAGAAGCATCTTGTAAGGCAAGGAAGCTCCTTTTTTCCCCTTCCAGAGGTCTGTCTTTTTCCTCTCCTCCTCCAACCCTACACAGGAAAAAAAGAAGACTGTCTCCAAGGGGGAAAGCCTGTGTTGTAGACATTGAGAAGGACCTTTCCTCTCAGAGGAAGGCTCTCTTGAAACCGTTGTTAAAATTTACTTCTGTGGATGGCAAGTCCATGGAAGATATGTGAAACTTTCTTAGTGCACCCAGAGTATCACACTTATCAGGAATACTGGTGGGAGTCTTAAAGTGTGGGATCACTTGGCAGAGGCTAAAGATGCATATCCAAAGATCCGGATGATTCAGATCAAATCTCCGGATTTAAAAAAGATGTTGCAATTGTGCTCAGGGAGGGTCCTGCTTCTCTTCCACTCCTCTTTATATAGGGTACTAAATCTTACGTTCCTGACGGACGTCGGTGGTATTGTTTCAGATGGTCGAATTACAACTGACATTGGAACTGGAAGTCTGGGACAATATGTTAGGGTCCAGACTCCTGCAGATTTCTGTCCAATCTGCGTCTAAGGACTTCCATTTTAAATCATGTTTATCAAACTAGCTAGTTCGAATGCAATGGGCTTGAGAGATTGCAGTAAGGCTGCCTGCTTGTTTTGCGATCTTGTCTTCAGTCTAGATGTGGCTTTGTTTGTAATGCTGATGCTCATGCATCGTCTAGCAACTTTATCGCCTATTCAGCATGGGGCAAGGGTGGACCTTGTCCATGTTGACATGGTGAGGTGATCGTGGCTGATATTTCCATAAACAGTAGTTTGTTTCAGGTTGTTATTTATGTGCCCAATGATTAGATGGTGCGTGTTGCTTTTTTTCATCAGCTGTCCCCTTTTTTATCCCAACTGGGTCAGTATTTTGTTTCCTATACTTTCATTCATATTTTATTTTTATTTTCCTTCCCACTCCATTAGTGAATATGCTTCTTGATTCTCTTGAATGGCAGAATATAGCAACCACTCTTATTTTTGAGGAGTGGACAAGCCCTACTAACATCTGTTATGTTTTAGTTTGATTTTGTTATATTTTTAGTTTGGTTTTGGGTTCAACCCTGCTTCCCATGTTATTTCAGGATTCATGAAATTTTTTATATATTTTTGTAGAAAAAAAAAAAAATGATACATTGAACATTTTTACATAGAGAAATTTTACATCATGGGGTTGTTTTGTTTGTTCCCTATGAATATGTGGTATTGTGGAACTTGTATTATTGAATGGTAATGGAAGTTTTTATGGTGAATGAGTAAATTGTAAGAAAGCCTTACTCCACTTTCCCTTTGGCCTTGTGCCACAATTATGTATTCAAATCAAGGTGATCCATAACTCACGCCTGGGTCCATGACTGGGAGTGGACATGTAGAGACCTAAATTACTATTAAATAACAATTTCAGAGAATATTTTTAGCAAGGAACTTGTTAGTAATGTCTAGTAATTAGTTAATTAACAACTAAATATTAGAAAGTGGCTTACAAGGACTTATTTCCATAAATGCAAATGTACAAAGAACAAACAAAAAAACCTGCTCAACCATGAAATAACTAAATGTACAAAAATTTTAGAAGATATTGCAAAAATAATGAGCTAATTTGTTTATGCTTTATTACAGAAAATATAATTGTATAAAATACAATAAGAAAGCAATTTCAGCCTTTTACAAAATCATGTATCAACAAAGTCTGAAAATACTTTACAAAAAATGTGAATTTCAGAGAAACAATAATTTTGATAATCTTTACAAAATTTGTGATTTCTGATACATGTACAATTTGTTCCACAGAATATGAAGAAAATACTTATTTTGCTATGATACAATAATAGATATTACCAGTATATACTTTTAATAAATCAATTTACATTAACAAGAACACAAAATTAATAAATAGGGCAAGTTGGGGAGTTAACCAATTAATTATCTATAAAAAAAGAGGTGAAATTGAAAATAAAACATATCCAGTAAATATTTCTCTGAATGAATAAGTATATACATATTTTTACTACTTAAAAAAAATATTAATTTTTAATTCTGATTAAAGAGAATTGTATAAAAATTTTAATCTTATAAATAAAATTTTTAAGATAATTTCAAAACTTTTAGTTCTTGAGTTGTCTTAGGTGAATTAAACTATAATTTTTGAAAAATATATTTGACAATATAAGCCTAAACAACTAACAAAGAAAATAAATCTACTAGTATTATTAAATGTTTCCTCTTCTGTGGGACAATCTTTTCTTGTAACATAGCCTGCTATATACAAAAGTGACATTTTAATATCTTTAGGGATCCTAATTTCAATGTCTGGTAAGTTATTAAATGTTTGGAATTCCATTTCATCAAGCTAAAGTCCACATTTTGAGCAATTATGGCCTGGATCAAAGTTGTATTCTTTGACATTAATATCTAAGTAGTTTTTTTGTTTTTTTTTTAATATGAAATTTTTCAGTAACATTTTGAACTGTTATCAGATATGTACCTCCGGAATTTTGACTTAATTTTCCAAATTCATTTTGTAAATAGTCTAAATAATTCACCAAGCATAACAAAATTAAACCCACTGTTTAGCAAATATCTGCAAACAGCAATTAAGACATTGCAGGTATGTTCAATGACTAAACTAGTATCTTTTGTTAATGATTTCATTCTTTTTATTTGCTTTCCTTCCATTCTTTTTTGTCATTTTTCCAAAATTAGAAAGAAATAACAGATGTTCATCATCTAAACCTGATATCACCTTTTTCAGTGGATCTTTTTTCTTAGTGTCACCATAGATTTCTTTGACAGACAATTTTTCAAAATTTTATGACATTTTCAATGAAATTAACTGTTTCTGCAGTATCCTCCCCATTTAATGTTTGTGTTTTAATGGTAGCAACAGTTTGATCACAAAATCTTTTAAATAATGAAAAATATTTTGTTGCTCAACAGGTTTTGGGTAAACTACTTCATTAGTTTTGACAGCTTAACAAGTTGACTTTTTTCATATTCAAAAAGACCATTTACAATTTCCCATTTTGCTGTCATCTTTTGCTTTTAAAATAAAATAATTCAGAAGTAGGTTCAGTGATCCAATTATTCTGAATATTTTTAAAAAGGTGGACATAATCAAAAAGTGCAAACCATTTATAGTTATTCAAATCTTATTAAAAAGTGTCAAATTTTTTGAAAAAAAAAGATTGATGGATCCTGTTGTTGTCACAAACAATTGCAATTACTTGACCATTTGTTTGATTGCATCAATAATGTAAACTATTTCATATAAAAAAAATTGCATCTAATTTTGCAACTGGAATCATTTTAATAAAAATTTTTGGTCCTCCATTTAAACATTTTACCATGATGCCCAATCATTTTTTGTTTTTGGTAATCCCTCAGAATTTTCAGTCAAACTAAATAAATTTCTTCCATGATATTGTAGAGTAACTTATACACTTCAACTAAAAGGACACACTTTTTCTGATTTTTCAGAAATTTTACTAAAAATATCACCAAGAAAATTAAATTTATCTAATTTTGACATTTTTTATATCAAAGCTGATAATGTTCTCACACTGAGTAACTTAAAATCATCCTGAAGTCTATTATATAATGACTGAGTTATAGCAAAATATTCAAGTGCTCTGATAAGAATATCCAAATCATAATATTTGTCCCAATCCTTTGTGGTGACATAACATTAATATGTTCTATTAAATTTTTTTCTTATCAATTTTAAGTTACTAAGATAATGAGTTGCTTCATTGATTTGTGATCAGTGCTGAAACATTGATATTCAACTTTTTGAAAGAAAAAAAATTGTTTATACATACCAGCATGGTAACATTTGAATCTCAAGTTTTTCAAAATTTTAATTAAAACCATTAGAATACCTCCAGTGAAAAAACCCCAAAACAAACAGTAGATTGTATGAACAGCTGATTGTTTGATTTATAAGCAGACACAAAATCCTCTTGATCAATATTGATACAAATTTTCAAAAGTGAGGATTTTGTCCTTTTCTAGAAGCTGTGCCAACTCATCATTTTGCATAGAAGCAGAAGTTTTATTTGTTGTTCTTGGTTTTGGTTGAGGACTGGGCTGATGGCAAATAATCAAATAGTAGTAGTGGATTTCTGGGTCATACTTTTCCTCAAATGACTATTGTTTCATAATCAAATGGAAAATGACTTTCACAAACAAGTGTTTGGTTTGTCATGGTTTTGTCTCAAGATATAGCCTTTAACCATCGTTCTCACTCATTTTGGCCATCATAGTTATGACCTGTTACACAGCACTTTTTGACCATTTTGAGAAAGGTTTTGGGGTACTGAAATTAAAAAAATATTAACTAAACTATTATTTTGTAAAAATTACATGTTTTTTCTAAAATGTGTATGAAACTTATATTCCAAAGTCCAAACCCTCCAGACTAAGGTCTGGCAGGTTTGGACTTTGGAATTTAAGTTTCAGAATTTGAAATTTAAAGTTTGTATGAAATTGGGAATCTTTTAGAGACTAACATGGATTAAGAAATGCCAGGATGAAGGAATTTGGGATTTAGACATGGGAATTTTAGAATTGTGAATAATTGTATTTAACAGGGGAGGGGTGTGGATCAATCACCTCTCCCCCATAAAATAAGATTACCTAAACAAAATTAACCAGTTTAATATTTTTACATTATATTTTTTTAAAATTTACTATAAAAATATTAAACTGGTTAATTTTGTTTTACACTTTTAACAACAATGTTAGTAAAAGTCATTTTTTAAATATCTGTAAATTATTTTTGTAAAATTTTTAATATATTTGTTGTTATGAAAAATAATATCATAGACAAACTATTAAATTTTTATTCAATTTTTTTTCAAATGGGCACATTTCTGTATAGTAGAAAAGGTCAATAAAAAAAAGTTACATTAATTTTTTTGTTTTCTTACAAGAATATCAACATACTTCCGGTGTTATAAGGAAAACACTATTTATTAATAAACAAATTTTATAATCAAAACATTTGTTATTATGAAGACAAATAGCATAAAGAAAAAGTTTAAATTAACTGACAAAGTTCATAATAATGATATATTTTTTAAATTTCGCTGTTTAAAATAATCTCAAAAAAGTAAGAGAAAGGCAATGTTGAGAAGACAATGTTGTCTCTTTTACATCTTTGTAGTATATTTTTAAGAATAGTTGTAAAATATTGAATTTATTGAATTTAATTTGTCATCAACTTTGTGATAAATTATTTAGTGTCATTTTCATTAATTTTTCAGTGAAAAACATGACATTTTTATTTTTTTGATGTCTTCTATGTTTTTCATGTTTTTGATGTCTTTTATTTTTATTTACAAAGACAAAAATTCACCATACTTTAAAAAAAAAAATACCTGTTATATTAAAGAAAAACAAATTATTCACAAAAAATTAATTTTATATGTAATGTCATCTTTGTTGAAAAAAAAAAAAAAAATTTAAATGAACTCATATGTGATAAATTCTTAATGACACTTGTGAAGTTTGCTTAAAAATAAAATATGCAAAGTTCAAATAAAATAAACATTATACTTACTTCAGTATCTTAAATAATAAACTTAACTTAATCCAAAGGTAAAAATGTTAAAATTTCTTTAAAAAGAAAATGAATTTCAATTCCAACAATGAACTTTTGCGTGTTTAATCGTTCGCCTCCAGTCACCTACTAGGCTTACACGATTTTGAGTCCTGACTTATGTATCATCTTGATGTATAATAAATACACTATTTTGCTTATTTTGTCTTCAGCATATCGTACAGAACACACATGCTCTTTTTCTCAGTAAGTGACTTTCTCTTTCACCACAGTAGACCTACCAAATTGGATGATGCTACATGACACTGATTTGTAGTGGACAAGAAACAAGCTCTTCCATATTTCATATATTGTATAATAAAAACAATCAAAAGCAAAGTTTCATGTCAACTCATTATAATAAGGACCAAACTGATTATCCCGCCACTCTTACTGCCTGAGACAACAGTATTAACATCTAACTGTCCACATGAAACTTTAAGTTGAGGAAAGCAACAACATATGATTGTCTTGCTTTTTATTTATATCAATAATAATATTGGGGAAATTGTATGACAAAGTGGAAAAAGTTTACTTGTCATGCATTTCCTCCTTCAGTTCTTCATTGAACTAAATTGTTATGTTGGTAGGATTACATATGCATATGACAGAGGGGTGCTGGGAATTTTAGAATTTTTTTTTTATCTAGTTAATTCATTTAGTGTCTTTTTCTTTTCTTTCCATCACTTTTATAAGTAGGTATTCCACTGTGATATTAAAACTGTGGTCAGTGGGAAACCAATGTATTTGATGTATTATTTTGTAAAATGTCCCTTTTGTGTTCATATAATCTTTTAATTAGATTCCTTAAAGTTTCTCTTATGTATTTTTTGTGGCAATTATTACAGGCGATAGAGCAAACTCCTCCTTCAGGTCTTAGCTTATTGCTTTGTTTAGTATTGAGTCTTTTATTGTTTTGGATGTAATAGTAATAAATTTTATGTTGAGTTTAGATAGATTCTTTTCAATTGTAGCTGTGATAGAATTAGTAGGCAGGATAATATATTTTTTTGAATCATTGGGTTTCTCAGGAGGGGGCCATATCTTTTGTTTTAGAATATTTTGGGGGCTTTTTGTTTCGCATTGAATATAAGATACTTAGGGTACTGGAGAAGTTTGAAAGTGTCTTCAATGTATTTTTTTCTCTTTGTGTGAATAATCCAAGCTGCATATTCTTAGTGCTCTTAGGTAGAATCCGATGATTAAGCCAGATTTTATTTTGTTGTTATGATGAGAATAGAAATTTATTGTCATTTTTGTTGGTTCATTTCTGGTGGAGACTGCGTTTTAAACTTGTTAACGTGGTGTAGTTGATATCTAGGAAGGGTAAGGAATTGTGTTTTTCCATTTTGTATTTGACTGTTTAGTTGATCTACTAGATTAGGTAAATCAGTATCATGAGAATATACAAGTAGAGCATCATCAAGTATGTTGATTGGGTAAAATATTTTGGAAAGAGACAGATTTGATTATATAGTAATAATTATATTTAAATGCTCACCTACAGAAAAATAAATTCAAATAATTTTACTTCGTAAATTAATGTCTTTTAAGAAAATATAATTTCTGAAAATGAATTTTATCATACAATCAAGTGCTTTGAAACTCAATAAACGAACATTTAATTTTATTATTAATGCTTGATATCAAATATAGTAATTACAAAGACTGCATGCCATAAAAAAGTCAATCTTCCAGAAATACCTTAGTTGACTATTTTTTTTTTTTTTGGTGAAACATAATTGTTACTGAAAATTATATACAACTTTTACTTAAAGTAATATTTGAATTTATTTGATAAATTTTATCACAAATACTGCATCATAAAAAATAATGCCCGATTTTTTCCAGTCATGTCAGGTTATAGGGTATAGTTACAAAGGTTTAAAATTTAGATTATAAACCCAACAAAGACAACAATATCAAAACCCTGAAGTTGTAGCTTTCTTCTTTGCCAGTACATCTGATGTCCAATCGCTGTGGCTCATCAAGGAGTTGATAATAAATCAAAAAATATGAATAAAAGAAAATATTTTTATATAATGTTCTTTGTACAGAGCTGATATTACAATTATCAATTCTTCAGACAGGAATATATATTCTTTATGGAGAAAATAAATTCCTTGGGTATAATTATCAACCCTTCCCACTTCGTATATTAACATGACATTTTTCTTGATGTGACTAAGTTTGAAACAAAGCTTCTAGAACAAGGCTTAAGTTGGAGGTTTTCTTTGGGCAGCAAATCAAATGAGATTGGGAGAAGTGGTTGTCTCATGGCAACTTAAGTGGGTACTCTACTTGGTCATTTTGATCTTTCGCTATAGACATTTGCCTAAAACTGGTATGGAGTCTGACAGGGCCTGGTGTTTCAGTAATTCTCCTAGTCCCAACAAAGAGTCCTTTGTTATCTGACTCTGGAAAATTAATTGCATGCCCAATTTTGGGGAGATCCCTCTTCCTAAGGTAGCAGAATATTGATCCACCCTAACTCCTTCCTTCTCATATTGGTATCTCACACCAATAATACCCAAAGGATGTGGGCAATTCCTCCATCCTCCTTGGTATTTCACCCGAGCCTTTCACTTCGGTTGTCATTTTGACAAATCCGATTTTTAGACTGTGTGGGCGAACAGGCATAGTTTAGCTCCCAAACATTAATTTTAATTAGCGCCCAAAATTTTTGTCAATTGAATTCCTCGACCCAAATCTCATTCCCTCAGTTGCACATTCACCAGCTGACCCCTTGACAGCCTTCTCAGCAAGCTTCAACTTGTGACACTTAGGGTTCATCTCCTATCCAAAAAATCTTATTTCTTTAGCAATCTATGCTTTCCGCCCTAAGTAAACAATTTTAAAAATGAAAATGCAATAATTTTAACCTTATACTTTTTAATTTACAATCACTCAAGTTTTGAGAGACCAAATTTGAGTAATTAAATTTGGTACAAAGAAAAACTATATACACTGCCTGAAAGCTTCCAGGAACCACTTCAAAATGATATAAATTAGGCTACTTATTAAATATACAAAATGGCCTCTATATAACTCACTGAAATCTACAAATACCAACTTTGTAACTATCTCCTATATTTAGTTTTACATTACACAAATGAATTTCCTGGGGAAAATGAAGTTCATTAAGTACTTGTAAAAAATCTGCATTGTCAATGCCATGTTCATTCAATAATAAATCAGTTTAAATTTTGTTCAGGTTTGTGTTGGTTATTTAGGGATTGTAACAAGGCATTGTAGTGAATGAAATAGGAGGTGAAATGTCTAGTGGTCATGTTTATTATTCAGTAGTCAAATGATAAATAAGAGTCACTATTATTAAACTGACATAATTTGATGGAAAATATAAAGCATTTTCTAACCAATCAGAATGTATCATTTCAAAACTAAGTTTTTGAATTTTGAATACTTTGCATGAACCACTCCAGATTCTCAAATGAATGTCCCTCAGAGCTTATCCACAGCAAGTGTGACAGAGATGGCAGTGGGGGGAGTATTTCTATCACATCCATGTATGAGCTACTCATACATACATATAGGTTGGCAGACTTTATTTTACTCATTTATTTAAATACAACATACTATACTTTGCATATAGATCTTCAACTAGGAACTTTATTCCTGCCAAACTTTCTGGTTCATTAATCCATGTCCCTAGTAGACCAGATTGAAATTAATTTTTTTTTATTGCTTATTCTAACTTCTACCTTTTCTCTATATCCTCCAAAAGCTTACTTTATGACACTAAGAACATTGAACGTGTTCAGTAGTTAATTTAGCCTAGTAAAACATTATGATAGAGATGTCGATATACAGAGGTACAAAATGCTGGCTACATAAATAGCCTAACCTCTATATGTAGTTTCATCTATCTGCAGAGACAGATATCATTTCAAATACATATTGTAATATGTAACACTGGCTAGAAGATTTATGGAAATCAAACTTTCAGATGCCAAGAAAATTCTTGTATAATTTATATAGAATCATATTTACATTATTTAGTTTGGAAAAACAGTGGAAAAGATTGAAAAAGCAGTGAAAATGTGATCATCAAAACAGTGACGATGATGTTAAAATAATTTTTTCTCATGGACAGAAATTTAGTAGAGGAGTACTTTGTCATTATCCTTCCTCATTACTTTAAATCAAAAGATAGTTTTGTTTCTTTAGAAAATGTACATTGGGACAATTACATTCAGTAAAATGCATAAAAGCATAATCAAGTGTTGTGCTTCCTTGTTGAAAAAGTCAAGTGATGGTAGCAGTTCAGCTGTAGTCAAACTGTTCAATATTGATAAATTGAAAGGAATACATTTTTATAAAAAGGAAGTATTATGTATTCAAAGTATGGTTTTACTTACCTAAATTTTGAGGCCAACGGCAAGTGTAGAATAATGTTGTAGCAGTTTACTTGAATGGCGACCTACTTTTGCTTCATCAACTATTGTCAAACACTCATGTGTACAATATCAATTCTTTTCTCTTCCCAGATTCTGATCTCCACCCATAAAGGCAACTGATTTGGCAAATTTTCATGAAGCTGTATTTTTTGCCACTGGCTATGTTACCATTAGTCAAATTTTTGAAATATGATGAACTAAATGACAATCTTTCTACTAGCAGTAGAAAGATTGAGTGCAGCAAATATTGTTTATATTATAATTTTAGTCAAAGGCAAAAAAAAAAAAAAACAAAAAAAAAAAAACAAGGCCTGACTTAACTTACCTGTTCCAAAATCTTTAATAATAAAAAAATTGTTTAAAAAGTTGGTCAACATATTTTCCCACCAAACAAATTCCAAACACAGGCGAAAAAATAAACTGCTAAATCAAGTTTGGAAATGTTTCATTTTACCACATATTTTTTTTTATCAGAAACTGATGTTCTGATTTCAGGGTATTGGAGGAATTACTAATCTTATAAGTTTATTCATATTCATATTAGACCAAGGCATGAAGAAAAGTATTCTGAGATACTACCAACTGTCTTAGGTGTGTATACACCTACTGCACAAAATACAGAAAAAGAAATTGAAAATTGCTAGATAATGTCAAGGCTCAATGCAAATTGTAGGAAATTACAATTGTCATGGGAGACCTGACTGCCAAAATAGGGAAAGAGAGAGATGATGAAATAGTTGGCAAATTCAGACTAGGAACTTGTAATATGGAGAAAGCAATCAGGTAGTAACCAACACCTGGTTTCAAGAACACCTAAGACATACGGACATACCAGGAGGAGAAACTAAGAACTACATTGAATAACAGCTTCAGGAATGCATATTTTGAAAGGGAAATTGAAAAGAGCCAAGGCAGCACCCAAATTGCAATAAAGCAGACTCTTGAATGACCCAAAGGAGAAATATAGAGACACTATTTACATTATTCGGACTATCGTCCTCATCTTTGTTGCCATATTTATCACAACGTTTACGCTCTTGGAATGTCAAACTGAACCCTTTATTTCACTTGCTAGGGTAGACTTCTAATGGATATCAGTTATCTCCTGTTAATTCCCCTTTCCAAGTTCTCCACTGCCTTAGCCAGGTATTGAACTTACAACTCTTTGGGCCCCATCACTGGATCGAACCAATGCCTTTATCCACTGTGCCATGTATCCTTAAGGACATGTGTGTATGAATTTCTGGGACTTATAAACCTAATGTCTTCAGCAACCATTTTTACCAGTGCTCATATTGCAATTTTCGTTGATATTATTGCTTTTCTCTATTCCTTAAGTTTATGAATTTTCCAATGATGTTCTTTGTCTATGATTTCAACCTGATCCCACAGAGGGCAGTGATCTCCCTTTTCTTTTATATGTGGTCAGCCACACTTGATTTTTCCACTTCCCCTTGTTACAGCTTTTTGGTGTTCTTGAAGCCTTACCTTAAGGGGACGGCCTGTCTACTCTTCATATTTCTTTCCCTAGCTGCATAGGATGGCGTACACATAGTCTTTAGTCATGTTCTCCTCCTCTATGGAGAGGTATCCGTGAAGTGTTGTCCAACTTTTGAAAGTTGTCCTGATGTTATATGGACTGCAGATCCTTTGTATTTTCTCTGATAACAAGAGGAGGACAACAAGACACAGAAAACAGTCTGCCTGCCTTATGTGAAGGGCTTATAAAGAAAACTAACAGGACAAAATACATGTGCATCAACAGGATGCATAAAATCCAAGGACAGGACACTAATATTAGATGAAGAAAAAATACTTCAGAGATCGAACGAATATATTCGAGAACTATGAAAAATCGGCAATATACAGAAATACTGATGGACCAGAAATATTAAAATCTGACAAAATTGAACAGAAACAAAGCAGCAGGACTAGATGGAATTGTAATAGAGATGCTCACAGCCCTAAAGAATTTCAGGATTATGATAAGATTAGTGTTGTAGCATACCTATGGATGATAATGGGTATGTCCCCATTCACATAAATACAGTAGTAAATACTGTATGTGGGTCTGCAGTTGGAGATTCATTGTGAAATTCATTTGACTCACGTCTAGCAGTTGACTACTTCTACGTGCTACTGGTGAATTTTGTGTGTTGTTTTTGTCCTAAGTATTATCGTTCATTACCAACCTTTGTATGATTATTCTATTCAGTAACCTTCCCTAGGTTACAACAATTAGACATAATAAATGAAATCTACAACAGTGGTGATATGCTGGAAGACCGAACGAGATCTATTTTCACAGTGCTGTCTAAAAAAACGGATGAAAACAAATGTGAACTACATTAGACAATCAGCCTAATGAGCCAGATAACAAAACTTAATTGAATTCTGCTGAATAGAGCATGCGGCAGAATTAGGCCGGAGATAGGACAAAAACAGCAATTTCATTAAAGACACTGGAACAAGAAATGCAATATTTATGCTCAGAATGATATAAAGAACAACATAAATGGAAAAGGAGTATACCTATGTTTTATGGATTATACAAAAGTATTTGATAAAATATGTCACAAAGAACTGTTGGAAGTATTAGGTAAGCTTGATATATTGTGAAAGGATAATAGAATAATTCAGAACTTATACTGCATATGGCTAGAAAATGAATTCTGTTAATATACAAAAATAGAAAGGGGTATAAGATAAGGATATATCTTCTCATCCGACTTTGCAGTGAGGGGATTCTTAGAGAATTAGAAGTTCTATCAGAATTCATTATTGGTGGCCACAATCTTAATATAAGTTACACAGGTGACAAAATGTTGATAGCAGACACAAAAGGTAGTAAAAGAAAGGACAAAACATCGACTGTAAGAAGAGAGAATATATGTTTGTCAGCAAAAAATGAGCCCAACATACAAATTAGGGATGCCAAAATCAGGCAAGTAGAAAAATTTTAATATTTAGGAAGTGTTTTAATGGAGGATGGAAAGAGTGACACCAAAATACATAGTGAAAGATGCGTTCCAAAAGTTAAGCAAAGTATTAAGAAACAGGAAACCCTTGTTAAAAACAAAGAAAAGAGTACTTAACTTATGTAATATTGGTCCTTCTATATGTCAGAGAATGCTGAACAATATCCTCACTGATAAAGAAGACATTGGATTCAACAGAAATGTGGTTCTACAGGAGGATGTTGAGAATACCACGGACTGAACATGTGAACAATGACAAAGTCTTAGAGAAAATGAAGACAAAATGGAGACTTATACACATTAGAAAGAGACAATTGAAATTTCTAATGAGGAAAGAAGGCTTAGAAAATCTGACACTCACAGGATATATTGAAAGCAAGATGGACAGAGGAAAGCAGTACATAACCTACATACCAAGCTTTTGTAAATGGTTGGCAGAACAGGGATTAGGAGAGATAGCAAAAATACAAAATTTACTAAGAACTACAAAGGACAGGAAATTGTGGAGAGTCGTAATCCCCCACATCCTGAAGGGATAAGGTACATAAAAGCAGATCTCCAAAAACAAATACAAAATTACAAATAAAACAAAAAGCACAATAAATTTATAATATTTTATTTATTATTTTTTTTACACAGAGTTAATGCCCATAAAAATATATTTGTATATGTATATTTGTGTTATATACACATCAATGTGCATATCTATACAAGTGCTGAAGAGTTCTTTTGTCAAACAAGAAAACCTGTCAGGATTTGGGTTGGGCAAAAAACTTTTCAGCAGCTCCCTTGTATAAATTGAGGTGTGCACTAATGTTTTTGGTCTTAAAATATTTTGAGGTCCTACACTGATTAAATCAATTCATTGATATCTTCAAATGCTACATTAATTTATTGATGACTCAATTTATTGTATGTGTGTAATGAATGATGTACTTAGCAACAGAATTTTTGCCAAAAGTGTCACTTAGGCTCTTGGTGGTTGTTTACCCTCCACTCCCAAACAATCTTAAACAGCAATTATAAAAATCACAGATAAAATAAATTTGTTTAGATCATACAAATCATCTTAGATAAACATGAATTATTGTTCAAAAATAGGAGATGAATAACCTGTGATGCTTTTTTCAGTCTGTTTCTCTTAGTGTTGGTTTTGTGCCAAATCAATTGCTGATTGACATCTTCATCAGAAAATTATATTTTTTTTAAAGACTTTCTTTTAGTAAGGGTTTTTGTCTAGATACTTATTTCAGAGTTAAATATTAGAAGTGCAAAATTCTACTACTGCTAGCTTATAAAATGCATGAAAGAAGCATATTGAATAAAATCTAGAAACAGAAAATTACTTTGATCAAATCTCTCAATTATATCAATATTTCTAAAAATACTTAGAGAGGATATACATGGTCAAAGCAGAAACTTGAAAAAGTAGTTGTCAGATCAATGTAGGCACTTCAACAGTTAAAAACACACACACATATTCATACTGATTATTGTAAAACTCTTATTTTCAGTGTACAAATTTAAAAACTAAACTCTACACTTGAGTTCAGATAAGGAGAAATTGGAATAGCACAAAGTATTACTTGTATATCTTACATAGTTATGTCTTCATCTCCTTACAATATTTGTAACGAATGTTGTGATCTTTAAAAATTTGTACAATTCATTCAGATTAAAACTTCAGATTAACTATTCTATGATTAAGAATTTCATTAACTTGGAAACTAATCTGTTTTTTATGCATTTTATAACCTGTCTTGCATAATGAACCTGACTTGAAATTTAGAGGGTATAAATAAATGAAAAGACGAATTGTTAAAGTTTTGATTTTTTGTTGCTTTAGCTCCAAAATTAAATAATTTGAGGTAGATTTTTTAAAAATTCTAAAATTGGAAGATTTCTGCACAAAATAAGAGAGGACATTTTAAAATTGATATGAAATAACCCTTAGTAGTGATAATACTTAAATCTTAAAAAACGGCCTTAATTTCAGATAGCAACTGTACTACAAAGGGTTGAAATAACATTCACACTGTGAATTTGTTAGATGTCTATTTCATTGGATCATCTCTGGTTAAAATACTGAGTTTTTATCATCCACAAATTACAATAATCTAAATGAACACCATAAAAAAGAACATTTATTTCTGAATCATCACCTAGATATGTAAGATATATATTAGTATCAAAAATACTGGATTTGGTGTCTATGTGCACATTTAACCTATTAAGATATATTAGACTGAGCTGTACTGAAGGTAACCAGTCTGGATCACTCATATAAAAATATCTGCTATTTCTCTCTTAGTAACAAGCCCACTGATGATGGGACAAAGACCACAGAGACAAATGAAGAATATTACTGGAAGTTCCTAGCTGTTACTTTATAAAGAGGTGGTCATCAGGTGATAACTGTTTTTGCATAAACGGTGAGCAAGTGTAGAGTCAGTGTCCTCTGATGGTGACCAGTTCTTTTCAGATGCAGCAATGCTTTCCCCAGGTTGGGGAAAAAAGGAGCCCTAAACAAATGCTTGCTCAAATCATACTTAATGGTATACCACAACCGTCTGATTATTCAACTCAGGCCAAAACATACAGAAGAATTTTAATCTTGTTACCTGGAATGTAAGAACACTTCAGGACAACTGAATACAGATCATCACTAGTGCACTTCATATATGAATTCAATCTTAGCATTACTAATACCTTTTACCAACAATCTAAACACCAGAAAATAATGCAGTTATATCCTAGATCCAAGGATTGGCACATAATTGACTATATTATCAGCTGTAGATGCTATCTGAGGGACTTTCACTTCACATGCTCTTTTCATTCTTGTTATCTCTTGGATCATGCACTATATGTAGTAACATATATCCATCCCCTGTCCCAATTAATATATTGCTGTTCTTAAAAGATCAGCACTTTCCAGACTGTTAAAGTCTCTGTGAACACTGAAACCCCCAGAAAGTTTTTCAGAGATATAACCTATACAGCATCAGTTGAAGTCAGGAGAAAACACCAGAACTGGTTTCATGAAAACAGCTCAAAAGGTTTAATCTCTTATTGGAAAAAAAAAAATCTGAAAAGAGTTTATAAAGAATGCAAGTTCAATTCCCTCTGAGAGAAATGAAAAACTTGGTGGGCAGCAGAATTAAGAGGTTACTGTTAGAGAGGCTTTATAGGAGGGTCTAAAGATAGTTTGGGCTTGAGAAACATAGATCATCTCCAGTATTCTTCTAAAATTGTAGAAGACTGAACTCAGAAAAGGGCATTCTCTCATACTGGAAACTGTACCTTGAAAGAGCCCTAAGCACTGAATATTCCATAGATGATATTATATCACCTATCCTTCAGAGAATAGACATGTTAGAATTGCCAAACAATCCAAGCTTGTAGGTCACCAACTGTTTTCTTTCAAAGCTACTGGTAAGAATGGCATCCCATCTATGATTGTCAAACAGGGGTCAAAAGTTGGTTTACAGGCTTCTTGAGCTTGTCATCTGGAATGTCAATGATGTACTTCTGGGTCACATCCATCACCCATCTGATCAAGAACAAGGATAAAAAAAAGTTGACAACTCTTGTGGTATTGCCACTTTCTGTATGACTGGAAAGGCATTAAGAACCAAACATTGTCAATCAGCATTAAAACCAAACCAACACCCCAAAAAGTCAAAAATGTTAAGCAGCAGCAAGCTCTGATTTCCAACTACACCTATCAAAGTTGATGAAAAGGAACTCAAATATGTAAAATACTTTACATAACTTGGTAGCAAAGTGAACAACTCTGCTTCACTTGAAGAGATTGGCAACCACATTTCCAACACAACTGATGCTAATGGTAAACTCCATTACTGTTTGTAGAATGTTAAGAGGAATTTCCCTGAAAATAAAAAACAGCATCTACCATGGTCTGGTATAACATTTCTTGATGGTTCAGAAGCATAGACCTATCACATCCATATTAAAACACTCATGTATTTCTTTGGCTACAAATTAATCTTTCTTGATGCAATCCTATCTCAAGTGGGCTGGTCATATAAGCATGAGTGATCACTGAACACCAAAGCACCTTGTGTATGTCCAGTTCCAAAATGGCTCACATGATAGACCTTTATTTTGTTTCAATAACAAACTCAAATACAATCTGAAGCCTCTCAATATCTTACTTTCTTCTTTTGAGAACAAGGAACACATGTCATAAGGGAATCAATAACTTTTAGAAATTGCATCTTGATAATTTTCAGGAGTTAAGATCTAATACCAACACTGGTTCAAACCCTTCAGCATGTAGTTCTAAAAAAAATTCAGCCACTTGCTGTAAGCCAGTTAGCAGTCTAAAAGTCACCTTAGGCAAAAAACACAAAGGCTGAACTTGGAGCTGTTGATCAAATATCAAAAATGGGATAGAAAAATTATCTAAAAAGATTTAATAAAACCAAAACCATTGCTAAGAAGCTTAGATGAACTAAAATAAAAAGAATTTTGAAGACATTACTTGTTTGAAACTGACACTTACTCATAATTTGCTTAAAATTATTTTGATATGAAAAACTGAAGCAAGAACTTTATCTAAATCTGTTTTAAGTCATCAATAGTAAATACTGGTCTGAACTCAAAACCAACCTTAATAATAACTATTTAGATTTAATGAATCAATGTCTCATCCTTGTTTGTATAGCAAGTTATATAAAATGGATGATCTATGATTTTATTCATATTAAATACATAACAAGTAATATGGATTTGAACAGTCATGATTTCTGAGCTTATGGAAATATCATAATTTAACATTTGATTACAAACAAGATTTTGAATGATTTTGAATTGGGGACTTGTTTTAGAATTATGGAAGTATTGTTTTAAAAAAGAAAAAAGTGGTGAAGAGAAATTTTTTAATTAAAAAGTAAACTTAAAAAATTATTTTTCTTAAAACTCAAAACTTGATGGTTATTTCATAGTATATTTTTGAAATTACAGGAACTATATACCAGTCAGAAAACCTGCCAAATATTTTTTGTAGTTTTTCTAAAGATTGAAATCACTGAAATTATGCAAAAAGCATCTTTATTGATTAATGATAGAAGTTCCGATAAATAAAATAACAGTTATATATATTTTTAACATTTTCTTTCATAAATATTGATAAAAAAATAAATTAGTGCTTTCTGATAAAGTCCAAGCAATGAAGTGAAAAAAGAAATAGATTAAGATTTCAAAATACTGGTGGTGGGGGAGTGAATTAGAGATATATTATCACCCCCATAAAGGAGTAAAGAAAAGTGCTTGGCAAGACCCACTCCCTAAAATTTGGCCCATTTAAAAAAAATTTTTTTAATAAAACAAACTTGGTCAGGCTGAGACTTTTTCAGCACTGTGTGCATGTATATTTTTAAGTAATAAAAAAAAAAAACACTGATGGGAGTATCAGTCATTTTGACTGATACTTGTTATTTAACGCTAAATAATAAAATAATTAAACATATGAGTGAACAGAGTTGCATCAACTTTCAATTTGGAACTCAAAGTAATGACAAACATGTTGACAATGAATGAATATGTGAAGAGGAAAACCAATTTTGTCTAAAGGAATAGAAACAAAAATGGATTCTGAGCTTTTCTCTGAATGCTGTCTAAACTATCATCGTATCAATGGATCATTTCTAAATAATTTGAAGGATGGAATCTGTATGTGTGTGTGACTGCCTTAAATTTGTCTTTAATGTTAAAAAATTCAGACTTAATGAAATTAAAGTATTAACTATCATCATTTTTTAGCCAATCTAGGACTTCTGGGGTGAAGTAACTTATCAACATTACAGCACCTGAAAGTAAAATAATATCTGTAAATAAAAATATCCCTAGGCATATTTAAAAATAAAATCTCAAAATTTCAATGTAAAAAAATTATGCTTTTAAGAAATTATTCCTCCACCATTGTTTTTCCCCACTATTTTCATTCAGTTCCCAAAGAATGATTTTTTTTATAAAATCATCTATTTGACAAAACCAAAATAGTGTTTGAAAAACTCCAGTTAATTAAGTTTAATATAATAAACAAAAAATTCAGTATGCTAACCTGCTCGTCTCATGGATGTCAAAACTTCCATAACAACTTGCTGGAGATTAAAAACACCAGCTTTAGCTCCATGGTACAACATAGCATATTCTCCAGACACTTGGTATACTGCTAGAGGGTGGGATGGATACTGAAGATTGAGGAGAAGGAAAGAAGTGACAGAAAATGAACTTTTCAAAGAAATGAGCAGGGAAAAAAAATTATCTATAAAACCATTGCATTTAATATATCCATTACAAAAGCAATATTTTGTTGTTAGCAACATTAGTTAAACATTATAAAATATAGATAAAACTTACTATTACATTTTAATGAGTATCAGGTAATTTTATAATTATTAAAAAGCAATATCCATGTGAACTTAAAAATTTTTTATAGTATTTTTTTTTTTACTCAATAACACTTACTTTTGTTCGAATCTGTTGAACAATATCAAGATATGGCATGCCTGGTTTTACCATAATCATATCTGCTCCTTCTTCAATGTCTCTTTCCTGAAAAAACAATAGGAGATATTTTTTCTTTCCTGTGCTAATATCAAGTATTCAAATTTACTTTATAAATTAAATGATCAATTCTTTTGATGACAGGATCTCTGTAAATTTAGAGAAGCCAAAATTATACTAATACATTGTTAAAAAATAATTTTAGTATTTCTATAAAAAAAAAATCTTAGATAATTATTAAGTGGCAATAACTTTAAGCAGTAACATCAAGATAAATTTGTTCCGAGAAATGATTAGTATTAATACTGAAATTTTGATTATAAACAAACAAGGAGAGGTACTTAAGGTTACTTCATGAGAAAAAGAGAACATTAAACTGGATTTTTGCTTTTTAGCATTAATTTTCTTTTTATTCCTTTTCATTTCTCATAAAAATCCACTTTATTAAAAACAATAAATTAATAGATAAAATCATGTAGGGCAAATTTATCTTTCAGCTTCTTTTCTACGGTAAATAATATGAACAGAAAAGAAAAAGGATTACTCACAACAGCTCTGTCTGCCAATCCTGATGCACCTGGAGGCAGTTGATAATTTTTACGATCACCAAAAGATGGTGCAGACTTTGCTGCATCCCTAAAAAAAAAAAAAAAAAGAAAAAAAAAAAAGGCAGAAATATATAATGCTACGAAAACTTTTTACCATAATTAAAAACATTTTTTTGTGCATCAAAATGTTATATTTATTTTTTTTAGTATGATATCTCATAAATGACATTATGGTTAAAAGGTTACATGTTTCAAGGCGTGTCTCTTCCTTGGGGAAAGCCCCTTGACATATAAAGGTCTTATCTCACTCTCAGTTAAATTAAAAATTAAATTGCGATAATAAAATTATCTCATTTATCAATTTAAACAATTAATAAATGAGCGAGATATTTTAATTATTAATATAATAATAATTTTATTAGTTATTATCTCAGTTATTAAATTAAGAATGTAATAACTTAATGTAATATTAATAAAATTATTTTTCATTATCTTAGCTATTAAATAATGAAATAGAGGTAACTCAATAATGTAAGACATTTTATAGTATTTTAAATTATTATAAGAAACAAAAAAAACAGTTTTGTCAATTTTGGTGCACTGTACTAAACCTGTCAACACATTCAGCCATCCAATTATCGATGGAGACGTGAAAATAACAAGACCCCAAGGTCAAGAAATGTTTGTCTAGAAAATTTTATGCTATAAGTGATATTTGTTTCAGAACAGATTAATTTAACTTTAAATTTGCTAATTTTAAGGAAGTAACGTTTCAGAAATGTATATTTTATTTTAGCGGGATTTTCAAAACCAAAAAATAAGTTTGTTTACACTTCTCTAAAAAAAAGTTAAAAATGGCCGTTTCGATTGGCTTTTCAGAAGCATCAACTAAAAATCATTCAAATTTCTATTTGAAATATTCCACAGTATTTTTTTTTCTGGAATTAGAAAATTTAATCCTTTAGCTTTCAATTGAAGTGGAGGTAAAGCTTCGAAAAGGATTTTTCCTTTATGAAAAATACATTTAAACAAATTTTTGGAGGTACCTACTTTTGAGTATATACAGTGGTGGAAATAATTATAAGACAGTGTTGGAAGGAAACATAAAGGGAGATAACTCCAAAGTATTGTAAGAGTTATCCCACTTGCTTTGGACATCGTGACGTCAGACGTCACGTGTGGCAATAGAGAGAGAGATCCAAGATGGCGGACTACACCGACACACGTGTGGCAACGTCTCTCCATATTTCACTAATTCTTTTGTAGAGTAGTATTAACTCAGTTTATCTAGTGATTAATAAAATGCTGTAAACCTAAAGAACGTTCTTGGTAATTATTTCCAATCAACAAATGCATTGCTCAGTCCTCAGAACTTACGCAAACATAACAGATTTGGCGACGAAGATGAGATTACCTTTCTCCATTGGATATACCTCTTGAAAAGAAAAAAAAAAAAAAAAAAAAAAAAAAAAACCAAAGGTAAACGAATTTAAACGTACATTTTTTTTTTGAGGAAAAATAAATATCCTTTCTTTGTCATGGACCCTGCATTGTTGGAAAGAATTCTTAGAAGGCAACAGGAACAGTTTCTACAGGCACTGAACCGTCTAATTGAAACGTTAATGCAACAGTTTCAAACACAACTGACAACAGACAAGAAAATGCGAATTCTGCGGATAGCATAGCGAACTCAATAACCGAGTTTCAATTCGAACCGGAGATGAAACAGACATTCATAGCATGGTTTAGTTGTTGGGAAGACATCTTTCGACATGAATTTCACATGCAGGACGATGAATGGAAGTTACGCCTCCTACGACGGAAGCTTGGGTGTCGGGAACACCTACGTTATAAACAGTATATATTACCTAAACAACCGGGAGACTTCACATTTGCAGAGACTGTTGCACAGTTAACAAACATTTTCGGTGAGTTATCCTCTTTATTTACCCGCTATAATTGCTTAAAGCTGAAGAGAGATGATAACGAAGATTTTTTTGCATACGCTGGGAAAGTGAATTCACAATGCGAAAATTTTCAGCTGAAATCGCTGACCGAAGATCAATTCAAATGCCTTATTTTTGTCGCTGGTCTACAATCCCCAAACGACGCAGACATTCGTACACGTCTTTTATCTATGCTCGATCAAGACAGTACAAACATTGACTACGGAATGTCAGCGGCTGATTAAACTGAAACGCGACAACGAAATGATACAGCAGGAGCCTTTTAAATCATCCATTTCCAGCCGTGTCACAATGACGGAAAAATCCCAGACTAAAAGGAAAACACCCCCAACATCTTGCTGGTCATGTGGAGATTGGCATTATGCTCGATTTTGCCCATACAAAAAACACACACGTGTCAACTCTGTTCACGTCGTGGGCATAAGGACGGATTCTGTGAACGCAAAGATAACAAAGCTACGAAAAAGAATAATACACCTGTAAGAGAAAAACCTCATCACAAAAAGACAGGATATTCCCGTAAGTCGTTTTCAAATTCGATTTTTGCTACGTTTAATGAAAATTTTGAAGCTCGGAGGAAATACATAGTGGTATCCATAAACAAAAGACCGATAAAGTTTCAGTTCGATACTGCTTCAGATATCACTTTGATTTCACGTACAACATGGGAGTCACTGGGAAAACCACCCCTGAAAGACACAACGCATGTTGCGTGTAGTGCTTCCGGGAATAAAATACGATTAAATGGGGAATTAATTTGTGATGTCCCTTTCAAAGACAAACATTTTTCAGGTGTGTGCTACATTACGGACTCTTCAAACTTGAATCTTCTTGGCCTTGATTTTATTGAGGAACTTGACCTTTTCAAGGTTCCCTTGAACACCATTTTCAATACCTGTCAAGTTAATTCTGCAGCAGACACGGAAAAACATTTTAAGAGCATGCTGAAAGCTAAATTTAACAATGTTTTCCAAGAGGGCCTCGGACGTTGCACAAAAGTTAAAGCCACATTAAAACTGAAATCCGACGCAAAACCAATTTTCAGACCCAAGTGTCCGGTACCATATGCAGCTTTAGCTACAGTGGAAGAGGAACTAAACCGCCTCCAACAAGCAGGAGTTATCCAGCCTACAAACTACTCATCCTGGGCAGCACCCATTGTCATGGTGAAAAAGGCAAATGGCAAGATACGTCTATGTGCAGATTTCTCCACAGGACTAAATGATGCACTGGATATACATCAGTATCCACTACCTGCACCGGAAGACTTGTTCACAAAACTAAACGGTGGAACTTGTTTTGCAAAATTGGACCTTGCAGATGCATATTTTCAAATAGAAGTGGATGAAGATTCCAAAAATCTTCTCATGATTAACACACACAAGGGTTTATTCCAATTTTGTCACCTTCCATTTGGTGTCAAGTCAGCACCAGCAATTTTCCAGCAAACAATGGATACAATGCTCACAGGATTACCAGGAGTTTCTGCCTACATTGATGACATCATTATTACAGGCACAACCCCAGAGGAACTTCTACATCACTGAACTTCTGTGCTGGATCGAATTCAACAATATGGATTTCGCTTAAGGTCAGACAAATGTAAATTTTTCCAAACTTCAGTTAAATACCTTGGATTTATATTTGACAAAAATGGCCGTAGACCAGATCCAGAAAATATCCATGCGATAAAGCAAATGGCAGCACCAACGGATGTATCGACTTTACGTTCTTTTCTGGGCCTCGTAAGTCATTATAGTTCTTTTTTACCAGAACTGCACAAGTTACGTGGACCTCTTAATAATCTTTTGCAAAAAGATACTAAATGGAACTGGTCAAATACATGTAAAGAATCGTTTGAGAAGATAAAATCCCTTCTCAGTTCGGACTTATTACTGACTCACTATGACCCATCCGTAGACATTACTGTGGTGTCTGATGCCTCAGATTACCGAGTCGGAGCTGTGATATCACACATTTTTCCTGACGGAAGTGAAAAAGCTATCGCACACTCATCCAAGTCTTTGACACCCACCGAATTCAAATATAGTCAAATTGAGAAAGAAGCTCTGGCAATTATTTTCGCTGTGAAGAAATTTCACAAAATGTTATATGGTCGTCATTTTACCCTGATCACAGATCACAAGCCGTTGATCAGTATATTTGGTTCCAAGAAAGGAATCCCTGTTTATACAGCTAACCGGTTGCAAAGATGGGCCACTGTGCTCCTGGACTACAATTTTTCAATAAAATACCAACCAGGCAGCAAAATTGGTCAAGCAGATGCGTTGTCCAGACTCATCTCTTTGAATCAAAAAGTACCGGAGGACAGAGTCATCGCAGCTATATCAATAGAACCTGAAGTTGTCTCGGGACTTGTTTCCACAGTTAGAGCACTACCTGTCACATCAGAGATGATTCAAGAAGCTACAGCCGCAGACCCAATACTGCAGAAAGTCCTACATTTTCACTCCACTAGCTGGCCAAATATATGCACTGACCAGAAACTTCAACCATTTTTTCAGCGGAGATCATCCTTATCTGAAATCGATGGGATTCTACTTTTTGCTGAACGCGTTGTTGTTCCATTTGAACTTTAAAACAGAGTTCTCAAACAGTTTCACTATGGACATCAAGAGATTAATCGGATGAAAGCCTTAGCACGTGGATACGTGTACTGACCAAACAACTAGAGGAACTTGTTTAGAGTTGTACCAAATGCCAACTGGTTGCAAAATCTCCTCTGAAAACAACACTGTATTCATGGCCTACTCCAGAATCTCCTTGGTCACGACTCCATATTGATTTTGCTGGACCAATAAATGGACAACATTACCTAATATTGGTGGATGCTTACAGCAAATGGCCGGAGGTCTTTCACATGAATCACCCTACATCCACTGAAACTGTAAGAAAATTACAGGAGATCTTCAGCAGATTTGGTACTCCGGAAATCTTGGTTTCTGACAACGGTACGGCATTTACTTCAGCAGAATTTTCAGAATTCAGTAAAAAGAACAGTATTCAACACCTCAGATCACCACCCTTCCACCCACAAACAAATGGTCAAGCTGAATGCTTCGTCGACACGTTTAAGAGAGCACTCTTAAAATTAAAAGGGGAAGGATCTACACGAGAAATAATAGACATATTTCTAAGTAGCTATAGAGCTACCCCAAATCCAAACTGTCCGAATGGAAAGTCACCTGCAGAAGCCTTGATGAATAGAAAAATACGGCTACCAATTGATATTATTCATCCATCACCAAGCAATTCTCTCAAGAGAAATAAAACCATGGAAAGACAATTCAACCACCGCCATGGAGCAGTGTCACGTCAATTTCTACCTGGACAACCTGTGTGGGTAAAAGATTACTGCAATGGTAAAGAAAAATGGACCCAAGGTTACATAATACGCCGTTCTGGTAATGTAATCTATGATGTAGATGTACAATCCACTACTTGGGTCAGACATGCGAATCAGCTACGTCATTCATACCTTCCTGAAAGACAATCTAATGACACAGTCATTCCCTTAAACGTTTTACTGGACACATTTGAATTACCCCAAAGTGTTCAAACAAAATGTAGTAAAGAAGGTAAGTCTCAAAAGAAATTACCAACTAGAAGGACGCAGCGTAAGGGCAAACCAGCCTCATCCTTACAAGTAGATCCTCAACAATCATCCTACGACTATCATACTTCAAATGGAAACATAAAGGGAGATAACTCCAAAGTATTGTAAGAGTTATCCCACTTGCTCTGGACATCGTGACGTCAGACGTCACGTGTGGCAATAGAGAGAGAGATCCAAGATGGCGGACTACACCGGGACACGTGTGGCAACGTCTCTCCATATTTCACTAATTCTTTTGTAGAGTAGTATTAACTCAGTTTATCTAGTGATTAATAAAATGCTGTAAACCTAAAGAACGTTCTTGGTAATTATTTCCAATCAACAAATGCATTGCTCGGTCCTCAGAACTCACGCAAACATAACAGACACCCATGAAATTGTTAATAGTTTTCTTATTACTACACAAATTCCTCTGAAAATTTGTGTGTGGTACGTAGATCTGATGGTATTAGTATAAATATTCGATTTTATAACAACTTTCCACCAAAAAAGTTATTAAGAAAAATACATTTTCAAGGGTGGAAATAAGCATAAGACAGTTTTAAAAATTTGTATTTAACAGCAAAATTATACAAAATTCATTTATTCCCTTTCAATTATAATACTTCAACACACCTGTTTTGTATTGAATCAATAAGTTTTCTGAGTTTCAGATGGAATTTCATTCCAATACTGTTTAATGCAAGATTTTAAAGTTTCTCTTCAAATTGACGTTTATTTTTGACAAAATTCCCTACAAATTTTCTATTGGGTCTAAATCTGGAGACTTAGTGGGTCAGTCCACAACTTCAATATTTTTTATTTTAAACCAGTCTTTCGTGAGCTTAAAAGTGTGTATAGCTGCATTGTCCTTGAAAAATGGTCTTATTGGTGTCTAGACGATTCATAAATGGGACAAGACTTTTTTCCAACATATTGAGCAGAGTTTTGTTTCCCTTCTATCACTACTAAATCCTTTCCTGACACAGAAAAAGCTCCTCAAACCATAACAGAACCTCCTCCAAATGGTTTTTTTTTTAAAACAGCTGCTTCTCCTTTCTTAAATCATGCCAATAACACTGGTAGTTGTTGGGCCCATCCAAATTAAAAACGTTTTCCCATCAGAAAACACTATGGTCTCCAATTTCTTCTTTGTCCATGTTACTTTTTTCATTACCCAATCTACGCTCATCTTCTTGTGTTTAGCAGTTAAAGCAGGGGTTGTCTTCCTGTTTTGATACACAAGATTTGACAATTCATGAAGAAGTTGATGAACTCTTCTTGGAGTGATGGGTAAATTCTGAGATTTTTGCAGATCTCTTGAGCTAGATTGTCCTTTAGAAGCTTCTCAAAAAAGTCGATGTCTGGATGCATTTGTAATTTTAGGTGGATGACCTGGACGTTTTCTGGTGCCATACAATTCGTGATTCTTTAGATAATTTCTCACAACTGTTTGGGACCTCGACAGTTCTCTTGCAATGAAACTTATAGATTTTCTTTCCAGTTTATAGGCAGAAATTTGCCCTTTTTCATTTTCATTAAGCAGGGAGTTCCTAGGCATTTTACAGTAGCTGTATTCAATTATGAAATGGCTTAAAATCATGATAATAATCTTTTTATAATCTGCGCATGCATTTATTCTTCCTTTGGCATTCTGAAGTAAACGAGATATGCAAATTTTCAAAACTGTCTTATAATTATTTCCACCCTCAAAAACAAAGTTTTGTTAATAACTTTTTGTTGGTGGAAAGTTGTTATAAAATCGAATATGTATACTAATACCCATCGGATCTAGGTACCACAAACAAATTTTCAGAGGAATTTGTGCAGTAATAAGAAAATTATTAACAATTTCATGGTGTGTCTTATACTTAATTCCACCACTATAGGAACAAGTGGAAATATTTTGTATTGACAAAAGTTCCCAGTTGCATTCATAGGAAGAAAAGCAAATATGGTTACATCACTCTTATAAGCCATAATTTTTAAGAGATGTTGCTTTAAATTGTGTGTGTGTGTATATATATATATATATATAAAACATTCACAGACTATACAAAATTAGGTCAACTGTATCTCATTGAAATTATGAAGTTCTTGCAAAAAGTTCTATTTAAAAATACAATGACATTACTACATCAGTTTATTATATTTACAGCTAATTATATTTGAAGTTTAAATACTAGAAGAGCAGATTTCATTAGAAATTTGTAAAGCATTTTAGTTATAATTTAGCAACTACAATTATCAATTAGTTGATGAAATCTGATTAAAGGAGTAAATGTTTTCTTAAGCAGTTGCAAGGTTTGAGGCTGGTTGTAGTGGCAGGCAATTTGCTGTTTATACAAACAAAATAGTTGATGTTGCATCAACTTCAAATTCCAACGAGGTGTCAAATTGAACTTTGTCCACTGCTCATTACTTTCATTAGGAGTTGCTAATTTGTGGGTTATCACAGATTAAAATTTTTTTTACATCTAAAACAAATTCTTTCTTTTAATATTGCCAATTTGAATAAGAATGAAAATTAATGACAATTTTTATTTTTAGATAAGCAATTGTCATATCTTTTCTATTTGGACTTGTATTTCATCTTGGGGGTTTTACTTATTCTGGAATTTTGTACTCACTGGCCTTCTCAGAATAAACCCTAGGAGTAGACAGTTCTCATTCAGTTTCCTATGCTTAGGAAGATCTCTCTTAACAATTAACACTCTTCAGTTTGTTTACGTTTTGAAACAGGTCAAATGTAACAATATATGACTCTTCCACTAGGAAGCAACAGAGTAAACAAGCACATTTCTGAAACTGGCAATTTCACGATTTTCTCTTGATTCAAACACTGTATAGCTCCCCAATTTGAATAAAAATTGTATGAAAATAAAGTTTTCTTCTTTCATGGTTTGTTGTTTGATTGTGAAAATGTCTATAATGAAATTCAAGCATTACAAGTTGCAATGCAAGTGCACTGTTCTGGATTTGAAAAAGAATTCACGTTTTTGCTATTCAATAACTCAAGGTGCAATAAACATGCTATTTTAAACTCTTCTAAATGGATGGAGAACTTTCCAATACTTTTTTGTGTGAAACTACATTTAAACTGCTTATTTCTTCTCTTCACACACTTTATATCCCAAGAAATATCGTACCTTTTGGAAAGTTCAATTTCTTTTGAATGGTATACGAGACTAAGCACTTTCTCTGAGAAGACTGCAACAAGCATTAGAACAATATATCTGACTCAACTCTGAAATAGTAAATGACAAAATAGTATTGACTAAGTCATGATTCAGCAGCTTATTATTTACATAGATTTAATTATATTATTGGTGAATATTCCTGTAATTCTTCAATGAATTTGTTTTTTAATGCATATTACTAGAGTTTATGATAATGTTTATTGAAGTAATAAATTACTGGGTTAAATTTTGACAGTGTTGCACTATCTTTTCCTGTCATGTGTTTATTTCATGGATGAGTCAGAGTTTGAATTAAATATTTCTTTCTCAAAAGTAGAGGATTCATACAATGCTGCCAATTCTCTGTTCGAGTGAGTATCAATTCACTCTACCCTAACCCTGCGACTATGCCAACTACATCCCCCGCTATTGTTTTTGTTGTTGTCGTCATTGTATATGTTATATGTAATAGGAGTAGGTAGGCTTTCTTACCGCCTGGTCTACACTCCTCCCCACTCTATTGGACACGAGTAGAGGCTCAAACCTTGTTTCGTGTTTAGGAAGGGGTTCTAGGATCTCTCTCTCTCTCTCACTGTCTCCCTCTGGCCTCTGTACTGGTGCTGCTGTGTTTCTCCAGTGATGTGTGCAGTCTGTGGCATTGCCTGTTCATTCTGAGGGTACACGGTTGACAGTTCTCTGGTTGCTGTTTCCGACTGGTAGTTAGGAGCCCTAACTCTTGCGTAGTGTCTTGAGCAGCCGCTCTCGTCAACAGTTGTATAATATCGGGGTGTCTGTAGTGCCATGTCGCGCATGGATAGGTGTCCCTGCAGTCATCTCCGGTGGGCAACCCTGAGGCCACATTATGATTCAGGCTGTGCCAAACTCTCTCTGCCCACGTCACGGGTGATAACCGTCGGCTTCCTGTACCTCAGGCCTTCTCTTCTTCTAACACTAATTTCACATGATTCACATGACTTACAAAGATAGTAAATACAGACCTAAACCAGCCCTCCAAAAATCACCTAAACCTTTAAACATTTCGTTCTCCAACATCTGTGGCATTAGAACCAATTTCTGCAGTGTGGAATCTTTCATCATTGCAAAGTGCCCGGATATTCTGGCTTTGTGTGAGACCAATCTTGACTCCTCTATCCCTTCCTCTGATCTCTCAATCCCTGGCTACCTTCCTCTCCTCAGAAAAGACTCTCTAACCCACATGCATGGCCTTGGTGTCTCTGTCAAGGACCATCTCCCTCTGGCTAGAGAATGCTCTCTCGAATCGCCGGACCATTCATACTTGTGTCTCCGGCTATCTCTTCTCAATGCTGTAAGCTATCTCTTCTTCCTCTATCACTCTCCATCCTCTCAGGACTGTGGAATACTCGATGTCATTTCTGACAGCATAGCCAAGGCTCTCTCTCTCTCTATCTGTTCGCTCACATATTTGTGTTTGGCGATTTTAACGCCCATCACAACAAGTGCTTAAGAATGCTACTACAGACCTCGCAGGCATTCATACTCTCAACTTTTCAGTTTCTCAATCCCTCACACAGATAATTGATTTCCCCACGTGTTTTGCTTACAACCGGGATGGTAAGGCCTCTCTCCTCGACCTGTGTTTTACCTCCATCCCTGAGTCTTGTAGTGCCACGCAGCTCTGTCCTCTTGGTAACTCCGATCATGCTGTAGTGTCTGTTAGTATCTCTTTCAACCCCACCCCCTGCAAAGAGCCTCCTACCACCAGAACCTCTCGTGATTTCCTCCGAGATGTCCCCTGGGATGCTGTATTTAAGCTCCCCGTTCAAGAATGTGCTTTAGCGGTCTCTTCCTGGGTTAAAGCTGGAATTGACGCTTTCATCCCCTCAAGGAAATTTAAGGTCAAACCGCGCTCCTCCCCTTGGTTCTCAGCTCCTTGCTCAGCCGCCATTGCCCATAGGAACCACTTCTTCCACCTATTTCATAACGATATGTCCGACTGCAATAGACGCCTCTTTGCCTCCGCCCGTAATGAGTGTAAGCGTGTCCTCAATGAAGTCACTATTTGCTGCTCGGATGAAGGAACGTATTGCATCTTGCAAATTCGGCTCCAAGGATTATTGGCGTCTCTGCAAGAGCGTTCGGAACAATAGGAAACCCTCCATTCCTCCCCTGTTCAATCAGTTTGAGGTCCTGACCACCTAAATTATATAACTACTGCCTCAAGGAGTCTTGTTTTCCTGAATGCTGGAAGTCCTCATCCATTGTTCCTGTCTTTAAGAACTCTGGTGACCCCTCCAACCCTTCTAATTACCATCCTATCAGTCTCCTACCCCTCTTTGGCAAAGTCTTCGAAGCCCTTATCAACACTGAAGTGATTAATCACCTTATATCCCATGATCTGCTCTCAGACAAGCAGTATGGTTTCCGCTTTGCCCGATCTACAGCCGATGTGCTTACGGCCATCACTGAATTTGTCTACGAAGCTATTCATAATAACGGTGAAGCTTGTGCCGTGGCCCTAGACATCTACAAAGCGTTTGATAGGGTTTGGCATGCCGGCCTTCTTTGCAAGCTTCAGGGTTATGGTATTACAGGTTGATTGTTTGACCTAATACAATCATTCCTGTCAAACCATGGATCGAAGGTCGTTCTCAATGGATTCATCTCCAGCTCCTATCCCACTAACACAGGTGTTCCTTAAGGCTTCATCCTTGGCCCTATTCTGTTCCTTATATTCATAAACGATCTTCCTGACGCCATAGATTCCCAAGTCGGCATCTATGCGGATGACACCACAATTTACTCCTGCCTCAAAAACAAATCTAGTGATGCTGACAAAGTTAACCTGGCAGTTCGTCTCGAAATGGACCTCCAATCGGTTGTGAACTGGGGCAAGAAATGGTTGGTTAACTTTAACGCCTCTAAAACAAAACTGCTCTCTATTAACCACCACAGGGATCCATCCCTGAAGCCCAACTTCTCGAGAGCTCCTCTCTGCGGCTGCTCGGTCTCACACTGTCTGCTGACCTGAGATGGAACAAATGCATCGAGTCAATTGCTTCATCCACCGCAAGGAAAGTTGGCTCCCTGTGCCAGGCCAGGAAATTTTTCTCCCCAGAATCGATCCTCCAAATCTATAAATCAACCATTCGCCCTTGCATGGAGTATTGCTGCCATATATGGTCTGGAGCCCCTGCTGTTTGCCTCAGGGTTCTTGATAAGATCCAGAGACGGATATGCAATGTAATTGGCCCTGATCTGTCATCTTGTCTGCAGTCGCTCTCTCAAAGACGTGCCGTTGCCTCGCTCTGTCTTTTTTACAAATACTTTCACGGTAATTGCTCCGATGAGCTGCTTTCGCTCATTCCCAGGCCTCATGAATTTAAGCGTCCTACGATGCTGGCATCCCGTTCCCACCCCTTCACTGTTGAAACTTTTAGATGTAGATGTCTCTTCTACTCCAATAGCTTCATATCTTGCACCTCTTGCCTGTGGAACTCCCTTCCTTATTCCTGTTTCCCTGACAAATATAATCTCCAACTATTTAAGTGTAATGTCAATCGACATCTCCAGTTGCCTTGATCTATCCACTTCCCTTCTCCACATCCTTTCCCCTTTCATTCCTATCTGCTCTTGCTCCAAATCTTCTGTAACCCCCTTGCCTTGATCGATCCATTATCTTTCTCCACATCCTCTCCTTTACCACTCCTATCTGCTCTTCCTCCAAACCTTCTGTAACCCCTTGCATGCTAGTGGCTTCCAGCCTTGCTTGGGGTGAAAAGCTTAAAAAAAAATTCAACCAGTAATTTTCAATATATTTTTCCTTGACATTTACATTCTGAATTTTCGTGTTTCTGAACTTTTTTTTGGATTTAGATTCTCTCTTTTCCAGTTGTGAAATGCATCCACCCACTACCACAGACTTATCAACATCATCTTTTATGTCATGTCCCTTCAGAACATGTGTGACAGGATCTCTACAACTTCCAAACTTTTGCAGCTCTAATAAAAGTTTATGTTCTGCCATCTATTTGTACAAGTTCATTAGATATATTACTGTTTCCCTCTACCCATGTTGCCTTTAATATATCCTGTGACTATCAAATTCTCCAAGCTTTTTTCCTCATTATGTGTCCCAGGAATTTCAACTCTTTGCAACCCTAAACACAAATGTCAAAGATTATCTGAAAACAAATTCCTGTCAGAAGAGACTATCTGCTAGATCCTTTTTCTTTAAAAACCCCAACAAAACAGGTTTAGGTAAACTTAGCCTAAACTGTGGCTTGCCTAAATGTGTAGTAATTTTTTTTTTTAAATGAGGCCTATAAATCTGGGTCTGTACAGAAAACACATTACTAAAATGCACAAGACTGATGTAGAATTAAACTCAAACTCATTTTGGCTTTCTGGACACAATTTATTAGTGGGACATTTTCATGCTTTTAGTAAGATTTTCTTCCTCATACAGTTTTGCATTTCTTTACTTTTTAGGTAGCCATGTTATACTTTTGGAAAAGCAAAGTAGTGTTTATTTAGATATTAAACAGAAGGTAATTGTATATTCAATATCTGGTCCAAATTTAAATCAAGTCTATACATTAAATCAAAAGTTACACCAGTTTTTGTATTGCTTGTACCCATTATGGTGGCCACATTATATTGGTTTCTAGAGTGCTCATCAAACCAATTCTGGGGAACTTGGGCCTTGATTGGATGGTGGGATAACTGGAATAACTCATCATCACCTGTTGGAATAACTCATCATTGGCATCAACAAATGGGTGCAAAGTCATGAAGCAGTGCAATGTAGTGATCACTGGACAATGACTTGTTGTTTAAGTGGACCAACCCATGTCATGTGAACACACTTCATATCATCTGCTATGGAGTCATGTTGACAAGTGGACTCCAGGACCTCATGGGGTCCACACCACACCCAAATTCTATCATCAGTTTGAAACAACTGGAACTCTGATACATCAGATCATGCTATACAGTTCCCAATCCTCCATGGTCCAATTAGTAATATCATAAGCCCAGGTGAGGCAGTGTCTGACGTTGTGGTGTTAACAGGTAGGTCTTCGGTTTCTATATCCCATAGGCGCTAAAGAATGCTGAACCAACCTGCTGGATACACATCTGGTACCTTTTACATTGTAATGGGATTTGAGCCAATCACAATCATTAATGTTGAATAATGAAATGTGACAAGGACTGAATTCAGGAACTCAAGTTAACAAAAGTATACATAATACTTTTATAATAGGCTGACCCCTCTAATTAGAATGAGCACTTCCAGGTTAATAAAAAAAAGCTTATATTCATTTGGATAGTGAGGATTTGAGTGTATTTTGTGAATCTATGCTAGTAAACTTTAACATTAAGGACCCATGGTCAGGCACTATGCTGTCCATATTGAGTGTTAATGCCTTTTATCAGATATTAGAGTACACATGCAACACAATTGAGCAAGGGATGTCAAATGTCCCAATAATTTTAGAAACAATGTGCCATCCAACAAACATTATCATGCCCTATTCAAACTTGATAACTGACATTGCCTCAACACTAGAAAGACTGATATAGATCTGGGCATTTCCATTACTTACAAAACTTTCCCTCATGTTTTGGATACAACCTAACTAGTTATCATACAAAAGTAGATCTGATAAATTCAATGACTGAAAAAGTTCACCAATTGAAATGGTTAAAAGAAAAATGCTGAGTTTACCTGAAAGGACCATAGAAACCAGAAGCAAATTTAGCACTGTAACTCATGATGGACACTTTATTCCCAAAACCATTTGCTACAAGTGCCCGTTTGATAGCACCAACTCTTCCATCCATCATATCTGAGGGGGCAATTATATGGCAGCCTTCAAGAGACAAAAAATTTAAGTATAAAAAAAACTATATAAAGGCAATGATTATTGAGAAAATAAAATGAATACATAAACAAATCAGACAAAAAAAAAAAAAAAAAAAAAAAAAAATCAAATTTTTAAAAATTAAAACAGGTCTCAAAATGTACTTTTAAGTTGAAAAAAAAAATCAAGTAGAATAAATTAAGCAGAGGAAAAATAGATTAAGAGTTTAAGATAAAGGCTAAATGGAGAAAAATCTATTTGAGAAATTTTAACTTATCACATCCTGGCCTTGAATTAAAAGATCATAGTTTACCTAAGTGGGTGCATCTTAAAAATAGTTTTTCTTCGAGACTGATCCATCCCCAAAGGCATTTTTATAAAGGAATGAACTATAGGACAGTAAATAACCCGTATTTACAACTAAACTAAGTGGAAAATTGATTTAAACTCAATTTTGCCTCATCTATTCTATTAAAGAGCCAAGCATGAAATAACTTCATTATAATTGACCAAAAAAGATTCTCAATAAGCTAACAGTTCACCTTGAAATAGGAACATTATTCAAGATCAAGAGCAAACAATTTCTCTATAATAAATTCAAAGCTTACTTTCAACAAATAGCAAATATGGATGCTAAAAAAAATTCAAAGCCTTGCATTATTAAAGCCTGTGTTTAAGAGATGACTGAGTAAAAGAAAACATTGTTGAAGAATGAGTGTTTTTCAATGAAGAAAGTAAATGACAACAGTAAAGCTGATCTTCATTGAGTCATGAAAATTGAAAACTTAGAGAAAAAATTTATTGCTATAAAAAAAAATATCATTTATTAAAATGAGAGGAAAATGGACTGAAAGGAAAAAAGGCATAAATGGCAATTTGAAACAGTGGGGAAAAATGTGAAAGAAAAAAGCTGACTGGTTTTCATTTAACTCTCTTCAAGGCTCAATTGAGGCAATAAAACAGCTGTGCACCACATAAGTAGCTTCTCCCGGTAGAACTCGACGTATGAGGACCAGCCAGATCAATTCCCAGAAACTGAAAGCCGGACAGCCACACAAGAATTGATTATAGTGGTGAAGGCTTTGTGCAGGGCCATCCACACTTTTTGGAGGGACGAATACAGGGACCTGGTGCAACGAATGCCACAAGGTCCCCAAACGACCCTCCGCAGGTTTTGAATTCAGAGTTGTCCTTCTCCCAGACCAGTTGCCGTCCAAGGTTATAGAACCCAGTCTGTCCTGCTATTTACCCATAGTTGGAGGGAGAAGAAGAGGATTCACACCTTTCCCAAAGTGAATGTAATGGATTCGACTGGAATTTGAACTCGGCTCTCCGATTCCTCAATCCAAGCCGTTATCCATTACTCCACCGTGCCTCCACATATAAATAAATAAAAAGAAGAGGAAGAAAAGTTCAACACATTAATAATATACTAACATAGGTATATCTATTTATATATTATAAGCAAATCCTAATGAACCCAACAACTATTCTTTTTGCTTACACACAGAGGGCTAAACAGATTTGACAAATATGCTCTCCAAAACTTTCAGATGAAAGTGAATGTGAATGTGAATAACTCAACCTGCCAAAGAACATTGCCAATTATTAATAAAATGTTCTGATAGCACAGACTCAGTTGTATTATCACATTTAGGCAAATTTTGAAATTGACATACATATACAAGCTGGAACATGATGGGGGATTCTCTTTTCTAAAGTAATCTTAGGTAAACATGATACTTATAGGGATTCAACAATTTAGATTTATGAAACTACAATCGTATCACAAATACTAAATTGTACACATACAAAGGATAGCTATTATCACAAAACTTTCTTAATAAATTCTATCATGACAATCTGATATCATGTTGCAAAACCTATACTATTTTCTCTAACTCTGCTACTTTTATTTGTTTGTTTTTTACACTTCAAATTTAAAGTCTGCGATAATTTTGTTATACATTCTTCTATTGTAATGACATTTATTGTTATTCATAATATCTGTCAAGATTTTGCCACTTTATCATGCAAAGTCTAACTGAAAGGCTACATAAATGATTATCAGGTGTAGTGTTATTTGTTGAATAAACTACAGAAAGTAAATTTTGTTACTACTTGAGACAGTAAAATACATTAATCACAAAGAAAAAATACTGTGATAAGCACAAGAAAACAATTAGGAAATTAGCTAAAAGAAATGTGGAATAACACATAATTGCTGAATTTCAGCTTTTCGCTTGATATTGTCAGTACATATTTAATACTTCTTCATGGTGTTCAATACCATTCCTATTACATGGGAATATGTGCAATAAATTTAAAAAAATAGCATAATTAAAGAAATTATTTCATCTGACAATGTCAACATTTTTTTCCTTATCACTTCATTATCATCTATTATTATAATCAAATGTAATTCATTTTGAGATTTCCATTTTATTCAAAGACATTATTGGTCCATTTAATGAGCTAAAATTTCAGGAAAGTTTTTCCACAGCTATTTCCATATTGACAAAATAGGAAAAAACTTGTTGCTTGCTTTATTGATTACGTACCTGCTTTGGCATAAACTACAGAAATTTCAGCTAAACGTTTAATGGATTCAGCATTATTTATACTACCATCTTTATTTAAAACACCTGTAAAATACAAAGGTTAAATAAATATAATAACAGACAAGCGAAAAGTGAGTAGGCAAAATATATGGTGCAAATCAATTTCATGGCAATACAATCAGAATTACTTTTTGTAAATCTTTATTTTCTTAAAAACATTGTGACCATAAAACCATTTAAATTGTATATAAATGCTAATTCAATTTTCATTAATCATAAAATAATAAATAAAACAAAGGAATCAGAAATCTTTGTCAGTTTAATATTGTTTGAAATTTGTTAGTTGTTTAATTTTGCACACACACGCACATACACACACAAAAGAAAAAATACATGCAAACAATATATGATACATCCCCATTTTTAAAAATATACAGGAACTCAAAAAACTGTCTATTCATAACATTGAGGAATGAATTTAGCTTTATTCATAAGAACACAAAAACATGCTAAAAAATAAAACAAATAAAAGATTAAACTTTTGGTTCAGAAAAGCTTAAAAATAATTTTATTCCTGATAATATACAAAATGTTATGAAATGATGATCTGTAACTAAGATTTTGAAAAAAGTATGGATATCACATGTAACCAGATTATTTCATATTGAGCATTCAGAGATTTTCAATATAACAGAACTTCTTGACTGAATCCAGCTATGTTGGTCAAATTATCTAGTAAAAGGACCAATTTTCTGCTATCACAGAATGATGATATTGCAAAGATTATTTTTTAATGTAATTTTCAATAATAAAACAAATTAATCAATTAGCATTCTTTCAAAACTTAATTGTGTACAAATTTGCTATTAGAAATTTAACAAGATAGAATAAATAAAGTTATATTAAAAATTTGTTTTACAAATGTATCTTCATTTTTAAGACAAAAAAAAATAAAGATTAAAGATTTACATTAATTACTTTTTTAAAATAATGTTGGTGGTTGCTTTTCTGAGAAAAAATTTGGCTACCTCAATTTTTAAATATTCCTGTAATTTTCAAAGACACCGAGTAGCTTTGTAGCAAACAAGCTGGAGGCAATGACTGTAGTTTATTACTAAAGTGGATACAAGAGGATAGATAAATCACATAGCCGAGTTTAGCGTAGAAATTGAAAGAACATTTTCTCTCCTTAAACACTTTTCAGAAGAACTTATTCAGGAGAGTTTTCAATAATTTACATTCATTTCCTCTACAGACATTTGACATTCACAAACTTTGTGAAATTCTAAACAACCTGTAACTGTGTTTTATTATTTGTTAAACTGGAACTGCTCTCATTTTTGTCTCTTTCAATTTTTACACCAATATTTGTTACCTGGTTTGTCTATCTTTCCCTGCCCACTTTAGCAATAAACCACAGCTCTGTCTAGTCTGCTACAAAGCTACCTACTGTCTTACATACCACCACACATGGATTTATAATCACATCATCTTTGCCATGGTAAAAGTTTTAGAATGAAGGGAAAAAAAAGAAGAAAAAAATAGATTTTATCAAAAGTGTGAGAGAGAAACAACTGCACAATGCACATCTATCAGTCACACATAACAAATATAGGAATTTACAGTTAATGCAAAAAATGTGACAATGAAGGGAATCATTTCAAATCACATCCCAATTCAATGCTGGTGTTGCTTAACTCATCAGTTATCATAAACAACATTCCATGGCTGTTGACCAACAAGGTTACCATTATTAACATTAGGATAGGTATTACCACGAGATCGCTAAAAAAAGAGCATAGCACGATGAAAAAGACGCCAAACTTGCCGAAAACAAAATTTTAATACTAATTGTATTAGACTAATTGTTTATGTTACTATTAAGAGGAAAGAACAAAGTAATTTTTAATTATTTTTCAAAATTTCTTTGCGTTTATTCGAATATTCTAATATTCGATTGAAAAAACCTTGTTCCTCGTCATCACCGGAACTGTAGTAAATAACATGGCGATTTTTTTTGTACATTTTTTTCTTATGACACACATTAATTTTTAAAATTTTGCAAAAATAGAAATAACTATCAGATTTTAATGAAACTTTCAGAAACTATTCAGGAATGATGGAAATTATTATAAATATGTTTTTTTTTTTCAAAGTCATTATAAAAATATATTTTTTATATATATATTACACCCCCTCATAAAAAAGTTAATGAAAACTCTAAAAAATTAATGTCAAAGCACGCAAGTATATATATTTGTTAAAAACACAAGGCTTTGAGGAAAGTAAATCATGTTTTGTTTTTTTTAAAATCCACCCTCGTAAAATTAGCTCTGAATTGTAACATACAAAACTCAATAAAACAAAGATACTATTTAATTTTAAATGCTTTTAGTTGTTTTTATTTGTTTTTATCAATATGCATAATATTGTCTGAAGGCAAAAAACTTTTTCAATGAAAAATAAGTTTATAAAAGAATTAAATTGAATTAAATTGTTCTTTAAAAAATATTTTATTTTTACATAAAGTTGTTAAATATTTTAAAATTAGTTGGATGGGTCAAATCCTTTATTACATTGGTTATTTAAGTATATGTATCTGTACAGATTATAAATAGCACAAGCTTTTACACTCAACGAACCACCAATGAGAAAAATCTTACTATTCCTTGCCCAATGTGTCCTAAAAAAACGTCATAAATCAAATGTACAGAGGCCCGGAAGAAACATGATACAATAAAAACATCACGTGACTTGATTTTGTATATAAATGTTGCACGGCACTGTTAACAGCCTCTACATTTTTACATTTACGATTAGTGAAACACGTGTGGAGTATTTTTACTTAAAAAAAAAATAATTGAACTACATCCTATATACGACCAAGTAGCAGCAGAAGTACAAAAATTTATATTAGTTCAGTTATGTCATGTTTTCCATAAATGAAATATCAAAATTAATAAAATGAGTGGAAATCCAAATACCATACAATGTACACAACTGATATTTCATAAGAAAGGTAATTAATTAGGTACTTTTCTTATGAAATTTGATCTCACTCTTCATGTTTTATTTAATTTTTTTTTATATTATGCTTTTCTATCAGGCATAATAAAGGTAAGTAGAAAAAAAGAAATGAGCACTGATAGTTTTCCTTAATGACTTGTGTGCTTCAACAGTGAATTTCTAGAATTTTCATTAAATTGGGAGGGGGGGGGGTAATATATATATATATAAGCAAATATGTGGATGTAGATCTGACGGTATGATGAAAATGTGGAAAAGACAAAGCAAAATCCGAATATGTGAGTTTACTGTTTTTTATTTTGTTTTTGTTTTTTCTGTCAACGTCAGATGTTTCGGTCTAATAGACCATCTTCAGGACATGGTTAATGGAGACATATTTATATTAAATTTAAGTTAAATGAAGAGACGATATATACAGGACTAGTCAGAAACAGAAAAACTGAAATTCTAAAGTCAGAGTATTCTTTCTTGGATTCAGTTACGCTGGCGCTGCTGCGAAAACCTGCTCCCAGGAAAGAGATTGACAGAAAAAACAAAAAACAAAAACAAAATAAAAAACAGTAAACTCACATATTCGGATTTTGCTTTGTCTTTTCCACATTTTCATCATATATATATATATATATATATATATATATATATATATATATATATATATTAATATTACTTTAAAAAAAAATATAATAATTTCCATCATTCATGAATAGTTTCTGAAAATTTCATTAAAATTTGACAATTATTTCTATTTTTGCAAGATTATCAAAAATAATGTCTGTCAAAAAACACAAAAATTAGCCATGTTATTAGTAGTTCTGGTGAAGATGATAAAGAAAATTTCTCAATCAAAAGTTTAAAACGTTCTAGAAACAGAAACTTTTTTAAAAAATTACTTTGTTCTTTCCCCGTAATAGAAGCATGAACATTTTGGTGATAAAATTCTGCTTTCGTCAAGTTTACGGTCGTTTTTTCATGCTATGCGTACTTAAAAATAACTGTGAAATAAGTTGTTAACATAAAGGTAAACTGTCACTTATGACCTTCCGTACTATAAATTTCCTCCCATAACATGTCACTGCGTGATTAAATTGCGCACATGTCACTTGTCAATCAACACCGCAGTTCAGAGCGGCTTTCTCCCATTTTAAACTACATTTTTTCAGTGCAAAAAGTAAGTAATTTTCGTTTCAAAATATATTAAATAAACTTTATAGTTTCTAATTTTCTTAAAATTATTTTTTAAAAAATCGTAATTATTATTTTAATTGAAATATAAATGGTGACATTCACTTTGTAAACAAAAAGTAAAAAAAATGACTGACGATTGATTTTCTGTCAATTTTTCTGATTCAAAAAAATTCAAGATTTTTAATGAAAATTTTGGACGTGCTAGAAATTATTAAAAAATGTAAAAAATTCAAAAAAATACTTTGATCTTTCCTCTTTATAACATTAACATTTAAGCAATAAAAAATTATTTTCATCAAGTTTAAGGCCTTTTTTATTCATGGTATGCTATTTTTTTATCGATCGCATGAACATACCTACATTAGGGTATCAATTACTGCACATGGGACAAGAGCATTGCCATTATATAATACTAGCGTCTTGGCCAGACAATTCATGTTTCCAGCAGGCTGTTGTACAATCTGGTAGTGGCTCTATAATGGTGTTGGAGGTTGCAAGATCCTCTATTCAAACTGAAAGAGGTCTTTAGTGGTGACATAGGTCATGTTACAGAGCCCTTTATGCTTTCCATATTGCCTGGTATTGATGGTTTGTTCCAACATGATAATGCAGTCTCATACGGGGAGAGAAACACAAAACTGGTTCCAAGATCATGTACGAGACATTAGTTATTCCCCACCCCTTTTCATTTTATGTCTATTTGGACAACAATACTACAGAATGGGAAAACATCTTCAGCTATCCTCTATCACCTGTAAAATAAAATAAAAAATCTTTCATTTGCTTCCTGGAGATAGTCAAAATAATCCAAAGTTTTGAGAATTAAAATCTTACATTTAAGCTGATTATAAGAAACTAAATTCAGAATATTATTATTGGTGCATAGAATTGCTTTTAAAATTAAGTATATAAAAATAGAATGGATTTTGCTTGCCATTCAATAACAGGCACAAAGAATTCACAACAAATGGAAGCAGGAGCAGTACTTACCACAATGACCATGACAGGTATAAGCACAGAGACATACATCACAGATGAGTAAGAGACGAGGAAACCAACGTCTTAAATGCTCCAAAGCAATAACTACTGGTGTGTTAGGAGTAGTGGCACTTCTTCCTATATTGTCCTTAAAAAAAAAGAAAAGAAAAAAAGCATTAATTTCTAGCAAATATTGAGTAATAATGCTGTTTTTCAATAAGTAAAATTTATACCAAGAGTTATTCACACCATGTATTCTTTTTTGCCTTTTAGCCAATCCATTCTTTGGTTGTCCACATGTGTACAATATGTATGTACACAAGTTGAAGATGAGACACTCCCATATGTATTATACTCCTAAAGAAAGCTGAAAAGTGAAGAACAAAAAAAGTGATCAATATAAAATGTACTATTTATTTAGCTGGATGGTTTACACTGCTTATCTACAAATCATTCTCCAGAATAATTATTTTCAGTTGTGAATCAAATATTAATTTGATCAAACATTTTATGTCTATTTTTTTTTTTTAATTCCCTATTTGAAATGAATATGATTTTTCTGATCTGGTTTATTTCTATGTTTAGTACAGTTTCTTCTATGTACTTTTCCCCTTAGGGACATTGATGATCATGGCTTTCCACAATTTCCTGCCTTTTGTAGTTCTTAATAACTTTTGTCATCTCTCCCAAACACTGCACCACCATCCATTCACTCAATTTTACCAGGTAGGTTGTGCATTGCTTTCCTCTGTCTCTCTTACCCTCAATCTGTCCTGTGAATATTAAATTTTCCAAGCCCTCTTTTCCGCATTATGAAATTTCAAATGTCTCTTCCTGTTGTTAAGTTTAAGTATCCTTTTTGTTGCCATTTTCTCTAGTACTTTGTCATTGCTCACATGTTCCACTCTATGGTACTCTCAGCATCCTTCTGAAGAACCACATTTCTGTTGCTTGAAGTCTCTTCTTCATCTGTGAGGAGATTGTCCAACATTAACTGCCATATAGAAGGACTGATACAGCATAACAGTTCAATACTCTTATTTGTTTTTAGTGATATTTTTCTGTTTAATATTTTGCTCAGCTTTTGGAAGGCATGTTTCGCTATCCCAATGTGCCTTCATATTTTCATGGTGCACTTTCTGTCCTCTGTTAATATGCTTCCTAGATATTTAAATTGTTGCATCTGTTTGATTTCAATATCTCCAATCTGTAATTAGCATCTTAGGCTGTTCCTTTTGCTTAACAACCAAACATTCAATCTTCAACAATTTGGATGCTGCCTTGGCCCTCTTCAATTTCCTTTTCACTCTGTTTACATATCATTGGAAGGTGGTCACTCCCACTATTGGTACTTGGGTATGTTTTGCAGTGTAAAACTGCATTCCTGAATAATCTGTTATTGAATGTTATGTAGTCGATTTGGTTCTTAATTTCTCCTCTTGGTATTCTATATGTCCATCAGTCTTGAATGTTCTTGAAACCAGGTGTTGGCTACTACCTGATCACTTTAAAAGTTCTTAGTCTGAATTTGCCAATTATTTCATAATCTCTCTCCTTCCCTATCACATCTTCCATGACAATTGTAACTTCCTATGATTTGCAACGAACCATGGTGCTGTCTAGCATTTTCAATTTCTTCTGTACTTTGTGGTGTTGGTGCATATACAACTATGATGGATATGTTAAAAGGCTTCCCTTTCAGTTTAACTACACAAATTCTATCAATAACCTTTAAACTTTAGCTAATAAGAGTAGGGATGAACAACTCTGATCATGAAAAAAAAAAAATTATATTCTTGATTTATAGAATTTTGAGAAATTTTAACTCGCACACACAAAAAAAAAAAAAAAAATCTGAGTTTCTACAATTTATAAATCCTTCAACATTGTTATATTTTCAACTAAATTAGCATGACTGGTTCAAGATATTATTAGAAATAAGTTTTGTGGATGAGCATTTTCTAGATTAGTGTTTTTCGAACTTTTTTTTACTGCGACCCACAGCAAGAACCACATTTTGCATTGTGACCCATTACACCTATGTGTAATAAATCAAAGACAAATTCTGTTTCCTCGGTTCATTTATTTAGCATCGACAATTGTATATTTATTATGATCCACACATATTGGAATTGCATGTATCTATTTGTATGAATATAAAATTATTACTTTTAGAAAAAAAAAATGAAAAGAAATTTTGACACAAAGGTTAAGCAAATATTTTAAAAAATGTCATTTAATGAGATGGATGTGCTTGTTTGTTCATAATCAGCTGATTCTAATTGGAGACACAGGAAGACAATGCTACATGCATATCTGTTTCTGTCCATCTTAAACTGAGTTAATGTGGAAAATCCCAGTTCACACGAGAGACCAAACTATATATATATATATAATTATATTTCAAAAAATAAAATATAACACGAGCTTACTTTGGTAAAAAACTAGAAATGAATTATGAGTGTTTTTTTTGTTTTTCTAACCCAATTTATCTTGCGACACATTGAAGGGTCGGGAACCACAGTTTGAAAAACCCTGCTTTAGATCTTCCTTAGTCTGTGACACTTGCTAGAATTGAAAAATACTGATTTCTTTTAAATTGATCTAGAAGTGGAGTGGGTTACAATATAAATACAGTGTTAAATTGATTTTTGACATTTACAGAACTGTTGTATCTAGTAGAAAACAGATTATATTTTGGATATATTACAAAAAGACTTCTCTTAAATAAATCAAATATATTGGGGGAAGGGGAAGAAGAGAGAAAAAAAAAGAAGAGAGAAAAAAAGAAGAGAAAGGAGAAGAGGAAAGAAAAAACAAGAGGAGATTGTTCCACTGGGCTCAGGGTGGAAAGATATAGAGACTGGCCACTGAAAACTTGAAGCAACACAAAACCTGGTAAACTTATTATTTTAACTGCCCACTCGATCTGTCTTGATCCCAGCATTCCTTACAATCATCATCATTATTATTATTATTATTATTATTGATGTTGTTATAACATCCCCCTTCCTAAGGTAATTTATTCTCTTTATTTATTTCCAAATCACAAAATAAATAATTACAAATCAAAGTTTGTTTTGGTTACACTTCAAGGGCGATAACTCAATCACTTTGTGAAATCAAACATATTTTGTAATTTGTATTTTTCATCCATGCCTTGTTTTTCCAGTACTTTCTCTTGTATTATTATTTGTTTGAAGATCCTTGTAATGATCACGAATTGGTTTATTTTTTTAAAAGTTTATTTTCAAAACCTGAAAATTAAATATGTTTCCTATTTCTTCAGAAATTGCTTTTAATAGTTGTCCCAATATATGACCTGGTGTCTGCTGATTTGATCTTTCCTTCAGTATTCTAATATTTTTTTGTCTAATTTTATTCAACTCTATCTCCTACTTTTTAGAGTTGATAAATTTCTGGCACCATGAAATCTGTTAAAATTATTTTCCATTCTGGTTTTTGCCATTATGTCACTTTGTGTGAAATCAAGCCATTTTTAAATTCGCTTTTTAGGATGTAAAGGTAATGTGGTTCTTATTTTCCTTCCCATAATTAATTCAGTGGGATTGACACTTGTGGCTTGAATTGGTGTACTCCAGTATGCCATTAATGCTTGAATGTGTCCGTTTCAAAATTCTTAGATATTTTAACAGTGCTTTCCACTTTCCCATTTGCTTGAAGATAATGTGAACTTGATGTTATGTGTTTAAATCCATAACTGCCTACAAAATCTTTGAAATTATAACTTGAGAATTGTTCCCCATTATCACTGACAAATTCAATAGGAGTTCCCTAAAATGAGTTTTTTCAACTTCCTTATAACGCATTCATTTTGTAACAGAGAGAGTTTGGGAAACACACACACATTTTTTTTTATTGAAATTGGAGTCGATTTGAACAGCAAAATTAGATCAGAACAATTTTGTTTACTGATGGGAATCTGATCTAGCACCATTTGGAATTGGGTCATTAGGAAGACAATGGAAGATGATTGAGATAATTTTTATCGGTTAAAATTTGAAAGAGCTTACTAAGGGTATGAGGAACTTTGAAATTCACATGATTTTGGGTTATGATAATCACGTGCGGGCCAGGGGTCTATTTATGATCAGCCAAGTTTATCTATATAAATGCACACAGAAATCTGTTGACGGAGTGGTTGGCTTGTCTGCCGTTGAGTGCAGTCGAGCTGGGTGGAGAGATATCGGAGACTGGAAGTGACGTCAGAGATTGGAACCAAACGCCCGCTAACATATTTTGTTGATATAAGTACAAAGAAGCGAATTAATCTTCCAACAATCTAAGACTGCTACTGCTACTATTATTACTACCACTGGAAACGGAAACATTGAACAAGCTACAATAATCAAAGAGTGGTTGGCTTGTCTGTCGTCGAGTGCAGTTCAGCTGGGTAGAGAGAGGTCGGAGATTGGAACCAAACGCCCGTTAGCATATTTTGTTGATATAAGTATGAAGAAGCGAATTACTCCTCCAACACTCTAAGACTGCTACTATTATTACTACCACTGGAAACGGAAACGTCGAACAAACTACAATAATCAAAAGGTTGTTTTTGGACTTGTCTGTCATCGAGTGCAGTCGAGCTGGGTGGAGAGATATCGGAGACTGGAAGTGACGTCAGGGATTTGGAACAAAACCTCCGCTAACATGTACTGTTAATATAAGTACCAAGGCTTCTGCTACCACAAAGATTACTACTACTGTTACTACTGCTGAGGAGGAACACAACTATAAACTTTAAGCCATGCACAGAAATATTTATCTCTCCATCACAAGAGTTGTATATCGTTCTGAGACAATTTCACAACAAGCTAATCACAACCAACTCTCTCTCTGTCTGTCTGTCTAGAATCCAGTGTATGAGTTTTTATGTCAATTATTTTCTTTTCTGTAACCCGTTTCTTTTCTATAGTATTCTTTTCTGCTCTATAAAAGACATTAACAATTCAACCATTGAATAGTTGTTTGTCCGGCTTTCTGCAGATATATATTTTTTTTTTGGTGCATACTAAATTTCTTAGCACAGACTCTCCAGCCGTGTCTTCAGTCAACTGTGAATGGATGAACATCACTTCTGCTTTCTGGATCAAACCAAACACAACATGGGCAGGAAGCAGGATTAAACCAGCAGAATTAAACTGGTTGAATGATCTACGGATGCTCAGGGGACCTACGGTCACTCCCTTAAATTTTGTTTAAGACCGAGTAGACACCTCAACCCAGAGAGTAAGACATCGGAGGTTGAGGGGCTGGGACGAAAGTGTTAAAATTTGTCACTGGATTAATCTTTGCTATTTTTATATACCTTGAGAAATAATCTATTGCAGCAATATATTGATGTCCTTGGTGAGCAAAAATGCCTGTACCAATTCTTTGCCATGGACCTAGAGGGAGTGGTACTTTTAATTTTTCCTTTTTATTAGTTGGACGGTATAGGCTACAAAACAAGCATTTTTTTTATACTCTTCCAACTCCTGAGGTATGTTAGGTCACCACACAGATTCTTTAGCTTTTGGCATATTGTTTAGTCCCAAGTGACCATAATTAATTCTCACTAATATCTCTGGTCTAAAGTTTTCAGGTATGACAATTCTGCCATAAAACCATAGTAAATTGTCATGAGCTGACAATTCATTCAGATTTGGAAAATATGGCTTTATGCCTTCTTTTATTCTTCCTTCTTTTTGTTTCCATTTCATTTAGTGTGAGAGTGTGATATGTATTATTTCCTGTAATAGTTTTCTTTTTTTGAATAAATTTTTTTTTTTTTTAATTGGATCCTGTTCTTTTGGAAAATAATTTTCTTTTAGAAAGAATCCCTCTCTGCTACTATGTTCCACTGGGCTGAGGGTGGAAAGATATATTTATAGAAACTGGTGAAACTCATTTATTTAAACTGTCTACTGAATCTGTCTAGACCCCCCGGCATTCCCTAGTGAGACTGAAAGTCCTTACAATCATCATCATTATTATTGATGTTGTCATGAGAGAAAAGAAAAAAGAAAAACATGCATGCTACAGTTTGGACTTACTTTTGGCAAATTCTTTGGGACACCAAATATAAGAATTGCTTGCAACCCTTTGTCAACAAGTGGTTGTATGGCATCCTTAAGTTTTTTGACACCATAACGACATTGATTTGGCATACTGGAAATGGGCTCTTCTGTATATTCACCATCACTAAAAAGAAGAAGTATCCCAGTTCTTTAAAGAGAAGTGGAAAATAAATTTATAAAATAAAAACTCACAAGACTCTGGCATACACATTGTGTTGTGAAATGGAAAGAATTATCATTTCATAAGTTCTGGTATTATCTGTCCCTCAAACAATATTTAGCAAACTCATGCAAATCTGGATAAAAAGACACAAGACATGGCATTTAAACAAATAACAATTAATAAATCTCTTAAAGCATCTTACAGAAGAGTAAGGAAAGAAGTGAACATCATTGTTGAAGTTAGTTTTAACATTATTTTCAGGTGATATCTCTGAAATATATACATACTGCATGTTTTATCAGCGAGACAGGAATGTAACGAGTTCAATGCACCTGTGATAACATCCAAGGTTGATTGTATTTGCATATACACCCAACTTGCTATGTGCACATGTTCATCTTCTTAGCTGTGATTGCTTTCAACCTAATAAACAAGACACTTGTTTTTTAAGACTCTAGTTGGGAAGTAGCAACAATATGTAGGATACTTCTTTCAGTTCCCAAAAGTTGACTGCTATCTTACTAACGTTCTGCCATGAAAAAGGACTTTTACATTTAGTGCCTGTTGCTTTGGTTCTGCTGATTCCTCACTACCAGTCCTGTCAGTGGTTCCTGGGCACTTACCCACTTACTTGTGGTCTTGGCCTCTGCTGATTCCCTCACTGCCTGCTGGACCCTTTCTCACTGCTTATATGGATAATGGCAGGGGTCCCCTCCCCGCATCTGGAAGTGTTAAGACCACCCCAAAAGCACATGGGTGGTCAAATCTTCAAAAGACTATTTTTATGATTATCTAAAATCATTGATGAAATTTCATCTTTTCTAATTCAAAGGCGGACTAGAGACATGAATCCTGAAAACCCAGCAATTCAGTTGCCTAAATGATGGACTGGAGACGGATTTCCTATGAAACTCAGATATTTGAGCAGACTTAAAAGGAAGAAATTTATCTTATCTTCTAAAGATGTGTGAGAAATCGTATTATTACAGAAAGCACACATTGTCACTCCCAAAGTTAAATGGAAAAGAGGAAGAACCATTAAAAAAAAAAAAAAAAAAAAAAATCACACCACTTGTAATTATCATCTAGGGCAGTAATCCAACGATTGTGGCATTATAGGTGAGAGAATAGTAAAATAGCTATGAATAAGTTAGGTGATTAGCAAAAGGAATTAGGAAAATTAATTGTTATGGGAGGTAAGTTGAATTATTTCCTGGATGAATAAGATAGAGATAAATCGAGAGTATCATTTCCAAGTATTAGGAATTGATACTCTCGACTGGTAATCATAATTTGATAAATTTTATACCATAGAAAAAACATGTTATGATACATAATAAAATGTGACACTATGTGAACAGAAAGAAAGTGGTTAAATCAAAAACATAGTTTGGAACGAAACGAACCGGGATAATGAATAGAACAATGGACAGACTGAGAGAAGAAAAAGGGATTTCTTTTTATTTTCCAAAGTCTATTTTTTTTGTAAGACAGAGATACTTTGAAGGAAAGTGCTTCTGTTACAAAATATTACCACAAAAGCCATATGGCGATATTTAGCCGAGAACCGATTAATGAGATAGCTCAAAAGCATGGGTGACAAAAACACAATTTAAGCAGAATAGATAAAATTTGATCTGTAACAAAATCAAGGGAATAGAGCTTCTTTGTGTAACCTAGGGTGCCTGGACTACAATGATCCTGGCAGGAGTTTTTTTTTGGCGGCGCTTTTGTGATTGACTGGAGAAAGCAGCGGGTAAATTTTTGATTTTTAAGCAAAACCAGGCTGAGAAATTTCATCAATGCAAAATTTAAAATGTTGATTTTAATTAATAACCATAAGCTAAGCCACACCATGTGGTTGAGAGCCAGATTGGTTTAAGGACAACCAAAGTGACAGGTGCAGATGAAATATCAAGGAAGATGGAGGAAGTGCCTACGTCCATTGGGAAGTGTTAGTGTGAGGTACAAATAAACAAAGGAAGGAGTTGGACAGATAAATATCCTGTGACTGTTACCCATCAGAAAAGGAGTCTCTCCAAATTTGGAAGTGTAATTAATTATCCACAGCGAGACAACAAAGAGACACTTGTTGGGGATAGGGAAACCACCAAGTCCCCATATTCACATCAACACCTTACACCAGTTTTGGTTGGAAGTCAATATAAGTCAAAAGTGGGAAGGGTTTTGTATCTAGAACCAATTCATTGTACAAAAAACAGTATATAAATTTTCATAGAATTAGACCCTGAAGAACTCTTGTCTTTTTTTTTTTTAACTGTAAGAACTTTTTTTGTTAAATTCCTTTGTCAGGAACAGACCAACATCACAATTGCTGATGACAATTTGATGATCAAACATCACAATGTGGGCAGAGCAATGGTTTAGACCAGAGTGACCAGCAGCAGTATTTGACCAAAGTTTGACCAACAGAAGAATGTTATAAAAACACACCTGTTTCTTTGGGTTTCCAAAGACAGAACTAATCAACTTTTGATATGGGCCCTATCCTTTGCAAGATAGCAGATGATTATTAGTAATTATCAATTAAATGAAAAAGTAGAACAGAGCCATTGAAATTATCAAAGGTTCAATCATTACTTTAATTATAGCAATCATGAGAGCTTGTTACAAGCAATGACAATAAAGGCATTCTACATTATATTAATGTCCAAAACAAAGTAATTTAAGAAAAATTATGTAATAAAGATTATTAATTTTATTGCTCCAAATTAAAAGATAAAAATGTTAATTAAAATAAAGCTTAATACACAAGATTTTTTTCATTGATTTTACTGGGGTCGGCATGTTTGTTAAGTTAGAAATATCTAAGTTTAGCAATCATATATATGAAGAGAAATGAAATATGCAAAAGTGAAATTCAGGGTTGTGGATAACCTATGGGAGGTGGATAAAGGTTTACTGCCTTTGAGGACAATAGAAAGCTATACCAGTTTTATAGGTCACCCTTTGGTGAAACCAATGGGGTCTCTATATTCCAAAGGCCAATGGATGAATTTGTTGAAAAGGAGAACCTGACAGATACATATCCTTATGTAGACAATATCATCATTCATGCTCAAAAACACCATGATCAGAATTGTCAGATTCCAACAAATGGAACAAAAATGGGATCTTACACAAAATGAATCAAAGTCTGTAATATCTTCATTGTCTATTTAAATACTCAGGCATGATGTAAGCCATGATACTATTCGGCCAGATCCTGACCATCTGCACCCATTCCAGATGTTCCCACTCCCCTTGGATACTATCCTTGTGGTAGACCTTGAATATGCTTTCATATTATTCCAAATGGATTCCTTTGTTTTCTAATAAAATGCATCCATTGATCAACACTAACTCAAGGAGTTTGGGGACTTTTAATGAGCTCAAAGAGGAATCATGTTCTGCAATGATTAGCTCTATTGATGAAAGTGTTCCATTTTTGGTAGAATGCAATGCCTCCATTATTACTGTGTCTGCAACTCTTAATCAAAATGGCCATCCTGTTGGCTTCATATCAGAGCCTAAATAAGAGTGAATTAAACTACCCTTCAGTGGAGAAGCATGCCACAGCTATCATTGAAGCTGTTAGGAAGTAGCAACACTTACTGTTGTACAACCACTTTACACTAATTGTGACACTGGTAAATGGAAAAGAAAGGGTTAAATTAGAATGTGACTTGGAACAGATGAAAAGGGTTAAAAATACGGAATAACATACAAACTGAAAGAAGACAGCAGAAACGAATTGTAGAAAATTACTTTATTGTTTTGGAAAAGATATTACCAATGGGCCATCTGGAAAATTTAAACCCACAAGGAGTAGGGAGGGATGGTGAAAATGCATCTGAAGTCGACTGAGAATTTTGTGAAATGAAATAGAAACGTAGAAATTAATTTATAACTGCTTACTAAAGTGCTAGTTATGAAACTTGTCAAAAAATGGAAATTTTTAACAACTCAAGATAAGATTCTTGAGATAAGGAGCAAACCTGGAAGGTTCATAAATAACATTAAGCAGACAAGATATGGAGATAAATACCTGCTAATAGCTGTTGCAGGAAACAGTGGGTAAATTTCTGATTATGACCAGACCCTGGGGAAAAAGTTAATTGTTGAAAATTAAGATAATTACGATTAATGACTAAAAATTAAGTCATGCCTTTTCAGCCACATGGTT
>OZ038486.1:86573111-86683429 GCA_964036315.1 Acanthosepion esculentum
TAGCCAATAATCAGCATGGGTCTCGAACTAGGAGAACTATATAACACCAGTTTTTCTCTCAGTTGAGAGAGTGCTCCCAACATGCATATGTATGAAAACCAGACAAGATATTTTGGCTCTGATAATCTTTCGCTATGTGGCTTTTCCACCCATCTTACTGAAAGGGTGGAGGTACTGCCTTACGTGTTTAGGTTTTGGTCTCAATGTTGCGCCTTTTGCACATTGAGAGTATTCTCTCGACTAAGAAAAAAAAAAAAATGGTGTCATATAGCTCTTCCAGTCCCATATGCACACTGAATATTGGCTAATACCTGACCAGTATCGTTCATATGCTTTCATGGAGAAATGGGATGTCCAGCTGCACTTTTGGTGTGTGCATGTGCCATCTGGAAACATGATATTATAAAGGTGCCATATGAGCATAAAACACGGGATTAGTGCCCATACAAGAAGCAGTTTACTGGTATAATGCAACACTGAAGGATGACATGTCGAGCTCAAATGCACCAACTAACACAATTCATACTTATGAGGTTAGGCTCAGGAGCATTGACGCTATACCTGCAATAACATTGACAGAGCATGAGACATATAAAGTTGGAGATGTGGTGCAGGTGAGAGCGCTTTCAATGTGCTGACATGCAAAACCAGACAAGACGAACACAAATTCCCTCCCGGCTTCATGGTATCCAACCAACTTTAATCTGCAAAAATTTAAATGCAATATTATTTGCCATCTACTCTAATTGCTCTTTTCTTTCTCCTCATATTTCTGTTCTTAATTCCTCCACATCCCCTTGTGTACTTGGAATGAAACTGATTTTTTAAAAAAATAGCTTTGAAGGAGAGAGGGTTGTGGCAGGCCTCTAAACGATGAAGTTTCCAAATGTGTTGTGGACGTGCAATGTTGCGGGTCCCACCACATTTATTTTATTATTGTCTAGGAAAGCTGTGGAAAGGATCATGCCATTATGCTGGAGGTCGCTATCCAATGTGGTGGTCACACTGCAATTAATATTTGATGTAAAATAGCACATGGTATAAAATACAAAACAGAACGTAGGGTTGAAAACATAACAATTGAATTTATTAAGTATTTGATGTACTGAAAGGGTTAGACAGAGTTGTGTCTCTTAGACCAGGTAATATTTGTACCTAAGCTCATAACGAATAAGTTGATTATTAAAATGTAGTTTAGAAGATTGTACTTGCATGAATTGATGTAGTTCTTTTACGTCTGACTGCATTAGTCAAGACGGAAGTTCTTTAGAGTCACATTTTGGTAGCGGTGTTGAGACACGTGAGTGAGAACCAAAAGGGAGCGTGACGAGAGAGGGAGATTGAAGAGTGAGAGAAACACTTGTGTTTGGTTTTATAGTATGTTGTCTCATGTGACAGGCTCCGACTGAATTGGCGCTAAAATAGATCTGTCGCGTGGGAGTGATTTGATTGGTCGAAACTGACCAATCAGCAAGCTAGATTGAAGGTGATTAACCAATGAATGCTTGTTATATATTTTCTATGCAAACATAATGTTGGTGGTTACCACAATAGGAAGAGTGCATTTCCTAGCAGGGTAAACTGGTTGTTGTGGAAGATTCCACAGGGTTTGAATTACAATGAATATATGCTAAGAAAAAAACAAACAAAATGTATTTGTGCCTGCTTTCTGTATAATTCTATTTTTAAAATACATAAACCTAAAATGGAAAGTTTATAGAGTTCGTCTAGAGATTTTTTTTTCATAAAATAATGAATTGCTTTATCTTTTCTTGTATATACATATCGACCAACGAAACATTATCTATTTCATAAAATGAATACAAAGTAAAGATCCAGCTTAGCTTTCAACTTATGTTTAGTAATTTTTGAAAGTTTAAGACTTAGATAAAAAAGTTTTCCAAAGAAATTTTAACTTAAAAATGTTTTGAATAATGAATAACTTAAATTAAAAATATTCATTATTTAAAAACCTTAACTTTGGGAAATTTCTTGTTGCAAAAATAAATCTCAGAAGTAATTATTGCCATTCCCTGAATATTTGAATCCAATTAAAAACTTCATTAAAAGCAACTGTATTATACTTAAACTTTTGCGTTTAGCAAATTAAGTTGCTACTAACTAATCATTAAAAATAGGATGTTAGTAGTTGTTACTAAAAGGAAAGTTTTGAAGGTCAAATTTATTTAAAGAAAAGTTTAACATTCAATTACAAGTTACAACACTTGTGGAACAATCAGGGATTGAAGGTTGTTTTATTTGCCCCTTTTACTGTTCATCAACTTGGTTGTATTATTTGCTAAATTTTACACGGCTTTAGAAGTGAAATTTAGAAGTTTGCAAACACGAGTGAAGAAAATTTACAGGAAATAATTGTTGAAAATGTGTGTTTTGCTTTACTATGCTACTACACAGCATCAATGAAATCTTAGGGAAACTTTAACAGAAAATAAGGGATTAGTAATAATAGTTACACATTTTTTAAGAATTACATTTTTAATTGACAAGGGATTCATTAGCTACACATTTAAGAATTAAATCAGCATCTCAAATTTTCAAGGAGAAACTAACCGTGGTAGTCATCATTTGACATCATTTATTTAAAGTAGTGAGAATTTAAAATTAAAAGAAAAGAAAAAGAGGTTTTAAAAGAAAAGCTATAATGAAAAAACTAAAAAGTAAATAAAATATAAAGTAAAGAAAGAGTAGTGCTGTTTTGCGTTGTCTGCTGGACAGTCGAGCAGAAGAGGTCAAGTAAGAAGAACAAATTCGTAAGTAACTAAAAAAAAAACTCGTATTTTTAACAAGTTAAGAAATGGGTGCTCATGTAGACATTATACACAAAGTAAAAATAAACCAAGCCTGTTTTATTTTAGGTAATTAATAATGAAACCTGTGATCAAGGTTAAACACACGATATTCCGAACGATCAAAAATGAAAACGTGGACACCCAGTGTTGTTACTTTCGATGGTGATATGAAGAGAAAAAAATTCTGTACACTCACGTAACAAATATGGGATAGATGAGATTGGACGCTGATATACTGGCCGAAGTGGTCTGCCACACTCGTAGAACTGGGTGTGAATAGCCACTATGTAGAACCTTATGCTCCTTCTCGGATGCCATATCAGTCTAAAAATGTTCACAACTTCCTTCTCCTTGACGCGAGTGCTGCTGGGAACGCCTATGACGTCATACAATATGCACTAATTAGCGACCCAATACTGATCCCCTCCATATTCGTTTCTCTATTAAAAATGAACTCCATTAAAATTGGAAAAGACAAAGTATTGAAAAAACTGTGAAAATATAGCAATCGTGTTAACGATCGACTATGAAATTTTTTGTGCAAAGTGGAGTTTTTGTTTTTTTGTTCCATTCATTCACGATCAAGCATGGGATTTCTTTTATTGACACACGTGTTTTGTATGAATCAATTGTGTAATAATCTCTACTCTTTTTTTTGTATCCATTGCATAACTTGTCGCCTAAGTAAAATTCGTACCTTTATTAAAGGCTGATAAAAATTTCAAAATAACGGGTATTACGAGGAAATACAATGTTGCTACGGTAGGTATTAAAAATGGGTGGGGGACTATTAATGTGGATTTGGTTAAAAAGAGAGATTGGGGAGAATGGTGATCATGCGACAACAAGCCGCACCGTAAAAAATGACGAGATACACCCAGTGAGATATAAAAACCAAAACATTTTATTAAAATAAAATAAAATGAAATTTTACTAAACAAATATAGGGATGCACAAATTTAGAGGTTTGTGCGCCCGGAGAGGGGTTAATAAATTTCTGGAAAAGTAGTGGTTGTGGGAAAAAGATCAAATTTACAATCAATCAATCAAATAACAAAATATCACAAAAGAAAAATGCGGCCAGCGTATACAAAAAAAATGCAAATTACAAAGAAGAAGGTACAATTATGGTGATTGTGGGATAGTTTTTTGGTTGGGAGGCCTCGAATAGATTTTAGCATCCCACTACCACCTTTTTTATCAATATCAATTTTTGTACAAATCTGCAAAAAAGTGGATCACAGAGCTTATTCAGCTTAATACATACTTTTAGAAAAGCTCAACTTCTGATTGGTCACTTAATATTTAAATCATGCCCGAATATCAATGTCGATTTCTGTACAAAAAGTGGATCACAGCTTATTCAGCTTAATAGACATTTTCAGAAAATCTCAACTTCTGATTAGTCACTTAATATTTAAGTTATGTTCGAAAACATCGATCTAGTTCTTGACCTGACCAAAAAATAATTCCTTCAAAATCTGTCAAGCCTCTGTGAGCCTACCACGTGACCAAAGTTAGCAATAAATATGAAATGTCATTCATCCTCGACAGTGAGCTATCCGCACGATCATAGAGGGTGTAAAAGACGACGATGAGGCCGCGCTGATCCATTTAGATCAGTCCAAGACATTTGATAGGGTTGACCATCGCTACCTTGCGGCTGTCCTGCAAGCCGCTGGATTCTCACCCGATTTCTGCCGCTAGATTAGTCTGCTGTATCGCTCCCCCCAATGCTGTGGTACAGGTGAACGGGAAGCTGTCGGGCGCCTTTGCCTTGTCTAGGTCGGTTTGTCAGGGTTGTCCACAGTCGCCCCTACTTTATGCTTTCGCATTGGAGCCTCTCCTTCGCCGGCTAAGGGACAGGGCGCGCAGTCCGGCCCAACGTGGAATCGCCGTTCCTGGAGGGGTTTCCGCGTACGCCGATGACGTATCTACTTTTGTGTCGTCCGACTTGCGGTTAGGTGCCTGGAAGGGGGTCTATCTTCCGGGGCCCTTCGGTTGGACGGACGGTCCTGTCCGCATTCTTGGAGTGTGGTTTGGACCCGACCTCCAACTGTAGAAAAATTGGTCTGAAATACGAGCAAAGGTCGACGCGGCCGGTCTGACTTGGAGTCGACGGAGATTTCCGTGAAGGGCATGGCGAAGGCGTGTGCCACTTAAGTTTTCCCGATTGTCCTGTATCGATTGTCCGTACCTCCTCTCTGTAAGGATCATAAAAAGCTGCTCGAACGCTCGCTATCCTCCATTTTATGGGCGGGACGCAAGCATCAGGTCGACAGAGAAGTCTGTGCACAACGTTCGTGTCATGGGGGCGGGTCTGGGAATGCCACACATGGCGAGCCACAAACTCATTCCTCGGTAAATTTGTTGCGGACCCGATAGCGTTGCAGATCTGGCTTACGAAAAGATGGCCTTGTGCCAGACACTACACACGACTACCGAATCCACAAACAAAGTAAAAATAAATAGACAGGAGGAATGACGAAGATAAGCCTGGTCAAGAGAACAAATATAAAATTTTATTTGTGTTTAACAAGTAAATTGTCTTCAGTGGAGACCTTCAGTAAGTTACTGGAAATGTGGTAGTTGATAAAAAGGCAGTGACAAGTAGTCACTAAAAGGTAGATCCGGTTCCGCGCCAAAATGAAATTCAAAATGGCTAAAGGCGGGAAAAAGTTTCTCCGGGAAGAAAGTTCAGAACAGTCAATTATTAATGAATAATAAACATACACAGCAAAGAAAAATACTCACTGCGAGATTTTGTAATTGTGAGTGTAATGTAATTTTTTTTAAGGTAACTGGTTCTGAAAGTACAGAGTTCGAAGCATATGAAAATTCTTGTTCTTCAGGTTGAAGGTTTTACAGATCTCTGGTCAATGGACGTTCGCCGTTTTGAACAGGATGTTCGCAGCAGGACGAGAAATAAGTCATCAAAAGGATAATGAAATGACAGTGTCTTAGGTGCTAAGGTTGCACGCGTCAAGCTATGAGGGTCAAAGCAATATTTGCTCGCAAGGTATTCCTGTTGGAATATATGGTTGACAGACGAGGGATGAATGAGTCGTCTAATCTGGTCCGAGTCCTGGCGGCGACTAAATTCAAAGAAAGAGTTTGTCCGTGACGTCAGAGCAAAAGGGCGCGAAAACAGAGCAGCGGGAGCAGCTTGCTACCTTCCTCACTTTCCGCCAAGAACAACGGTTTACTGCTATTAACAGCCGAAAGTGAAAGGAAGGGAGTGAAAACTCGCACGCGCGTCAAATGAAAGTGGAAACTGTGTGCAGTTCCACAAATTAACTTTTCACAGCCTAGGAAGGTCTTCTATCGTTATTTAGTGGAGAGGGTCGCGAAGGATTCTCTACGTGAGCGGCTCGACTTGTCGGAAGAGGCGCTTCGCTCTTTCTGGTCTTCGGCGCCAGCGGCAGAATACCTCAGTAACCCTGAGTTTTCGCTTACCTGCCACTGGCTCGGAATCGGCTGCCTCTCAATGACAAGGCCTTCATATGGGGCTTGGCGGATTTTCCAGACTGTGAACGGTGTGACCTTGGTCTAGAAGAAACGGCTTCGCACGGCTTCTACCATTGTCCCCGGGTCCGCCCCTTATGGGACCATGTCAGCGAGTTGACGGCTCGTCTCGCTCCCGAAAAGCTTGTGCTCATTGATCGCGTATACGCGTGTGACATGTCGCCCCCGTATTCTGGGAAGAAACGAATGGTGTTTCTTACGCTGCTGGCCATGGCCCGAATGGTGATTTGGACGACGCGACAGGAGCAACCATCTTTCTCATCAGAATCAGCATCAGCTCAAGATGAAGATTAGAACTGATAGAAAACGCTTGCAGTCGACAGTCTTTAGCGAAAGGTGGGTGACTGACGCGAGCTTGGTTCGTTTGAACAGGGCTAGCCTTGATTTTCTCTTTTAGGTCAACCTACATCACATCGGGGTGGTTTCCTATGGAGCCTTCTCCTTGGTTAGGTTAGATAAGCTTTGTGTACCTAGTTAATGTGAGTAAGTGTTGTTCCTGGCTTGCTCATGGCTGCATCTTTGGTTATGATTCAAGTTGAGATTCCCAACCTCTCCAGTTTAATTTACTTTGTGTTGATATTTAGTTTGATTATTGGGTTCATCCCCCTCACCCCCATATTTAATCATCCATAGAATTGTATATATGTATTTTATTATCCTTAAAATTTTAATATCATGGTGTAGTGGACCGAGGGGTTAAGATGTGAAGAGATATCAGAAGGTTAAAATTTCTTGCTAGCCGGTCCAGCTACATGGGAATGTTGGACTTAAATTAAAGTCCAAAGAAGACAAAGAAAACAAACAAGACCGATATATACATGTAAACAAATATATATTAATAACGAGTTAAACAAAGACATGGACAGTTATTGAGAGGTCACATATTGGTGTTGGTTGAAAAGAGAGATTTACCTCACCTCCGCGCGAGGTGGCGGCCCAAGGCCTAAGTCGAAAAAGAGAGATCGAGACGAAGGGTCAGCCAGTATTTATAGCCAGGGAGAGAGACCCCTGTTGAAGGATTAAGGAACTGAGGAGGAGCTAACCGACAATACTTCCTCTCAGTGTAAAAGTTGTAGGAAGTGAACTTTTAATATGTAAAAAGTTTTGAATATTGTTCTTGTGAACTGAAAAGAAAATGTGTCTAAATGTGGTTGAGATGCTTGATTCGATGAAATGTGCTTGTGATGTTGTCAGGGTGCTGTGCATTTCTCTAGTGGGTCAGGGTCGGGGCACGTCATGGAAGAAACGTCGGTAGTGTTCAGCGTTTGCTCTTTTTTTCCATTGCTCCACGTTGAGTTGGGGTTTTCGCCCCGTCAACCTGTTTGCTGGCCTGATCGTAGTTTTGTTTGAAATATGAGGGTTTTTTTTTTGGTATGCGTGGATAAACTTGGCGTACAAGGTTTAATAGAAGCAGCGTTGTGGCGAAGTTGAGCTGATGTACAATTTCTACCAAGTGTCGAATGCATGTTTGAGAGAATTTGCTATTATTGACGATAGAATATCGTTCTCGCAAATTCTTAGATAATTCAACTTGCATAATAATTGCAGGATGAGATAAAGGCCGGTGAGTCGCCTTTGTTTGAGATGTGGTTGACACTTTATCTATTTCAGTCCGGAAGAAGAGAGTTGAATTTAGTTAAAAATGGCGTTGCGTTTTCCGTTTGATAAGCCGGGTGAAATTAAGGTCAAACGTCGCCGAGAGAAAGAAAAGGTCAAGCAAAAATACACCAGTGGGGAGAAAGGAATTGTAAGGCTCGTCTTATAGTAGTAATTGCAGTTTCCATGTGTTGTAGGAGAAATTCTTTTTGCCGTGCAGGAGAAAATTGTTTTGTAGACATGTTGTAGTGAATTAAAAGTTATTTTGTCAATAGACTACGGCGTGCGTAGGATAGAAAAGAAGTTTCCAATATTATGTTTTGACTGGCTCTCATTTAGAAGGTCTGTATAAGAATTTGCTTGTACTTATATATCGTCTTGTGTGTGTTAGCAGAAGTTGAAAATTTAATCACGTCGGGAAGTCACCATTATGTAGTGAACCGTGGGGTGAAGATGTGAAGAGATCTCAGAAGGTTAAAATTTCCTGCTAGCCGGTCCAGCTACATGAGAAGGTTGGACTTTAATTAAAGTCCAAAGAAGACAAAGAAAACAAACAAGACTGATATTCATGTGTAAACAAATATATATTAATAACGACTTAAACAAACACATGGACAGTTACATAGAGTTTGTGTGGAGAAATAATGTGTGTGTTGTGAGTGTTCGTACGTACGTGTATTGTTCTTAGCGTGTTCCCAGAATTTGGGAAACACTGTATCTGTGAGAGGTCACATATTGGTGTTGGTTGAAAAGAGATTTACCTCACCTCCGCGCGAGGTGGCGGCCCAAGGCCTCAGTGGAAAAGAGATTATTTATTTCTGTGTATAACAGAAAATGTGACACAAGACCGAAGTGGGGAATGGGGAAGAGGTCTGTCTTAACTTCTAAACTTAGCTAGCGACAAACGCTGACCCAGTCAATATTTCTTACACCAAAACAACACATTCTTACTTACCTTTCTTACCACACCCACCATAATACCTCAATGACTCCATGAAATACTAACTAGACCCCATATGTACAATTTATCGTCTGTGGGGAGAGGGGAATAAAATAACAATTTAAATTTTTTTAAAAAGTAATCCCAATGAGTAATATGAAACAAATAACTATTTACAAGAAACTAAACAAAATCGTGTTAGTAATAAAAAAACTCACAATCACTAAATGTGGCAGAAACATCAGTTAACTAGACGAAATTAATGCGGGACTATAAAAATTAAAAACATTCATTCATTCCAGTCACTCACACAGACATGCACTCATTCAGAACACAACAACAGATACGAAAAATCACACCCGAAACGAAAAACGCCCCGCATCCACCAGAGAACTGACGTCACTGACCACCTAACGTGGGAGGGGAGGGGAATTAAACTTAAAGAAAAATAGGGGCAGAAATAAAAGGGACCAATGAGCATACATACCCTAGCTAAGTTTACTGGAAAATGAAACTAAAGAATCAAAAACAAAATACTCCAGATCAGCCCTTTTCACTCGACACATGCGGGAAAGATTCTCCCACCTTTTGCCGAATTCAGATGAAGTGAGTCGCCACCTTTCCGACCTAATCTTGACTTTAAGCTGATGCTTAACGTACAAGATCAGTTGGGAAGAGGTAAACTTCTCGCCTCCATAGAATCCCTTCTGACGTGTCGTCCAAATCACGACTCTCATAACACCCAGCAAGCATAAGAACATAGTGTTCAGCCCTCGTCAACGGCGGAGCCACATTGCTACAAACAGAAGCGGCCTCAAGGACAAAGAATTTTCCAGACAGCATGCGAACCATGAGGCCTTCAACATACTTGCACAGCGGTGCTACAACCGTACAATGAAAAAAGGTGTGACCAATAGTTACGACCTCCCCACTACAGCGGCGGCAGTTTGGATATTTCTCCAAGCCCGCGAAGAAAAGTCTTTTGGCGACACAAAGGGCCCCACGCATCACCAGCCAGGTGAGTGATGCCTCATTGTTATTGAGACATTTCAACCCTGGCGCCCAAAGGCAATATCGAGCGAGCCTCCTGCTTCGTAAGACCGAGCTCGTCAATCAAATCATCACGAACGCCCCCCCTAACTAACACCTGATATAATGCCTTACGAGACAACGTCTGGACGTTGGAGAGGCCATCCAACGTCCGTAAGAGGAGTTTCAGGGTACGACGACATTCACGGTAGAAGGAGCACTCGACTTTGGGTAAACGGTGAGCCTCCTCCTCGGACGAGTACACACTTCTCAGGGATGGGAAACTCTTACGGGCGTCTTCCTTCCAGAAGGCTCCCACTTCATCTGTTTCGCGACACATTCGATCCAGGAACCCGATGCGAAGCATATATTGGCGAATCTCAATGCTAGGCACACCTAGACCGCCTTCAGATGGATGAAGGCAACAGATCTCCCGAGAGACTCTGGCGGCCTTTCCTACCCACGAGAAGGAGAACAAGAGCCTCACTAACGCCAGTAAAGTGTCAGATGGAAGCACAGAGAGTCGGTAAAGGAGAATCGGATAGATGTGTGAAACACATGCTTCCGCCCTCCCCTTTAAGGAAAGATTACTCCGAGACCACAAATTAATTGTGATCTCGGCCTTCCTTTGCACCTCCGACCAGTTCATATCCAACTGGAGATCAGGACCGAACCAGACGCCGAGAAACTTGACCGGCCCATCCACCCAGAGAAAAGGTCCGGGTAGAGAAACTCCCTTGCACGCACCCAAACGCAAGCCAACAGACTTATCGCGGTTGATCTTGGCCCCAGTCACCATCTCATAACCACTGATTTCTTTGCTGACTTCGTTAATCTCAGCCCTGCTCGACCCAAGAACCGAAATGTCATCAGCATAGGCGGAATACCTGGACGCGTTGGTAGAGCCAGGTAGGGAAATTCCGCGTAGGACCGCATTCGTCTTTAACTTGCGAAGGAAAGGTTCCAACGCAAGAACGTACAGCAAAGGCGAAAGCGGACAACCTTGACGAATGGAACGAGACAATACAAAAGTCTCCGATCGTACTCCATTCACTTCCGCCAGCGCAACGGGGGTCGCATACAGAAGTCGGATCCAGGTGCGAAAGTACGGCCCGAAATCAGCCGCCGAAAGAACAGCCTCCAAAAACCGATGGTCAACGCTATAGAATGCCTTGAACTGATCTAAATTGATCAGCGCGGCTTCACTGTCGACTTGCTCGATGATCAAACGTACCATATGAAGGTTGTCCTGAATAGTCCTGCTCTTCACATCACAAGTCTAGTCGGAGCCAATCAGACTAGAGAGGACAACCTGCAAACGGTTCGCTAAGACCTTAGCCAAAATCTTTAACTCTGTGTTTAGCATAGTTAAAGGGCGAAAGTTATCTAACCCATCCCTACCGTTTTTGCCCTTACGTAACAACTTGATTACACCCCTGGTGAAGCGTTGGAGTGTAATCAGCGCATCCCAGATTTTCGACTTTGTAATGGGGTCCTCGCACCTAGCTGCTTCAGCTGCCTCCAAGTCAGGGAAAGTCAGCTAAATAGGCGTCGAACTGAGCAGTGTTCAGACCGGGGTCCCTGGTGAAAAGTTCCTGAAAGTACTCACAAAAAGCCTCACATATGCCCTCGTTTGTGGTCACGCATGTGATATGTCGCCGAGTTGCATTCCGAACCTCCTCTTCACGCAATTCAGCGGCCATATTCGTTGCCTCAGGAGACATTCTTTTTAACCTAGCCCTAACTACCAGAGCTTGATCCTTCTTGATAAGCAAGGAGGCCAATTCTGCCTTAGCTAAGGCTACGTCTCCACTATTTAACCGCCCGATCAACTTTTTGCTCACAAGCCGTTTGCGCCGCTAATCTATCTAGATTGAGCCGAAGACTATAATCAACAGCAAACGTTCTAATTTTGGATTTAAGATTATCCCACAAGGCATTTCCCACCACAGCCCCCGTCCGCTCCCTTTGTATCATTAGTAGCAGCTGGTCCCGGAAATCTCGCTCCCCAAATAATGAGCAGTTCAATTTCCAGTAACCAGCCATCTTAACCTTAGGCTTATCTAAGTTTACCCGGACCCGGACTAGCCTATGATCCGAATAAGCTATCTAATGGAAACCTGGACACCCTAAAAGCCCTACATCGACTCTGCTGACTAAGACTCGGTCCAGGTAGCTAGAAAGCACCTGAGTACCCGAGCTGCCACTATTAGTCCACACTACCTCCCGAGGGTGTTCATTTCGGTACTTATCGACAAGACCAAACCTGTCGATAAAGTCCCGAAATGGTTTAACGTCCGGGTTGTTAGTACCCAATTTTGACCCTATACGATCTATATCGGGGTCAAGGACGGCATTCCAATACCCAGCTAAAACTACCCGACGAGATGACGCCAAGAACGGCTCGATCTGCTGAAACAAAGGACACCGCTCAAAATGCTTTTTGGGCGCATAAACCCCAATGAGCCTTATCCTTTATGGTAACATCCAGCACGCAAAGTCTGCCGCCGGATCTGCGAAGACAAGAACACACGCAGCCTTCAAGGACTTGCTCACTAACCAAGAGACACCCCTCGAGCGTCCATCATAACATGCTGAATAGAGGGAAAACCCTCTAGACAGAATGCTGTCATGATCGCGAGAAGAAAAACGGGTCTCTTGCACACAACATACATCCACCCCAAGACGCTGAAGTTCACGAATGAGCCTCGCCCTTCTAGACTCGCACCTCAAGCCTCGGGCATTCAAACTAGCTAACCAGAGAGACATTATCAGACCGATTAGGGTTGCTCTGCTGGATTAAACATGGTCGGGGACAGGATACCGACAGCCTCCCCCATAGACCCATGGCCCATCTCAGTCTTGATGGTACCGTCTTGGGAGAGACCGCCGATATCCCAGGGGAAGGTCAACTTTAGTACGCTATAGAGGGAGGGGTGAACGAAAACAGGGACCCGCCCAGCACAAAATTGCTCCAGCTTCTTTAATTTGTCGTTCTGGACAATTGCAAAGGGAGGCGTGATTTTTAATGAGGCTATTGCCTCATCCAACATCGCCCAACATTGACGCGCTCCCGTGCTAGTTCGAATAACTGTTAAAACCCGTTGGGCCTTAGGGAAGTTTTTTGGATTCTCTATGTCTTGGTCGGCGTATTGCTTGATGGAAAGAAGGTACTTTAAGTCCTTTATCCTATTTCCATAGTCTCTTGCTTTTTCGGCTTGTGTAGGGGATATGCGGCAGATGTCTTCACCACTGTTATAAATGTGCTTGGGTAGCTTTTTCCTTTTGTCGTTTAACTCCTAATTCTGACTTCTTTGTCTCTTGTTGATGGGAGGGGACATCTCAGGAGTATTAAGGGGTGGTTTAAGGGGTGAAGGACTGGGAGAGGGATGTGGTGTAAAGTCTTGTCTGAAAGGGATGGGGTCTCTACTGAGAGGGATTGAGGAATGGGAAGAAGTGGAGGGAGGACTTTTTGACTTGTAGGGGACTTGAGGGGAGAAGATGGTTGGGAGGACTGCTTTTGAGAGGATGTAGAAGGAGTCACTTTTTTACTAGGTGAGGTCTGAGAAGCAGGGGAGGTAGAAGTGGCCTTTTTAGGTTAGGGGTCTTTTGGGCATCCAATTTGTCTTTAAGTTTTTTAATTTTTTTCAGTCTTCCTATAGCCAGGATCGTATTTCTTTGAAGATCCCTAAGCGAGGTTTCCGAGGCCGGGGCATCGCCCTTACTGTTGACAATGTCCGGCTCTTCGCTCTGCCCTTGCCAGCAACCATCCATTTCCCCCTCCCCCTTCTCCACAACTGCAGTGGGCGAAAGCTCTTCGTGGAATGGGGGCTTCGAATTTGACACAACCGAGGGTTTTTCCACTCCGGTTCCCATTACAGAGGATAGGTTGAATCGAGATCAAAGCAGTTGCTTCGGTGACCAGGCGTTGGAGGCGAGCCGAGTACGACAAGTTGGTACTAGAACCTAACAAAACTTCAACCAATGTCCTAGGGTTAGCCCGTCACAAGTTGTGTCGAGGCTGCAGGACTGCGCCAGAGAGAGGCAGGGGTCACGAGTGGTGTCGTGACTGCAGGATCTCGCCGACGAGGGGTCGGGCGTCACATATTGGTGCCGTGACTGCAGGATCGCGCCGCGAGGGGTCGGGCGTCACAACATGATTTCAGCCTGAAAAGAACATTCACTCACACAGCAATATTTTACCACGAACAATCAACTCAAGTTTTCCACATTTAACTTGATACACGAATATTTGTCATACGCTTTCAAGCTCAACGTTAATTATTGCAATTAACATAAACACAGCTTGTTAAGAACCACTTACTCCAACTACAGAATATTCTCTTCAAACGACAAGTGAAAACAAAAAGTAAGTCGTGAACAATATTTCTCTACTTTAAGTACACACTTGAACTGTTTATTTTCCTTAAATTACAATAATACCCAAACACACTTTCTCATTATTGTACAGATAGTTCAACAACTTATAATCTATCAAACCAGAACTTTGATAACATTTCAATCTAAACATAAAAGGACGTTTGAACTTTTTAAAACTACCTCTTTATTCCAGTTGTTTGTACCTCTTGGTTATATTTTATTCATTGTTGTGCAAAAACTGTTGTTTCTCATATTTGTTTTTATTCTGTTTGTTGAGTACTGAAATTTAATGTGAGAGGAAATTGTCAATTTCATCACGCAGCCTATTTATTCAACAATTATTGATCCATATAATTTAATCAATTAACACAACTCCCACAAGAAGATTAACCTACACAATAGAATAGACATGAAATAAAATGAAATAAAATAAATCAAGTATTATAAACAATAAAAGTTTTATATTTAAAAATTCAAATTGTTAAAGTCGGTGGTAAATGTTCTTCGAAGGGCGTATGTAAACAAAATTACGTCCAATTAAAAAGACGAGTTAAAAGAATTAAGATAATATAAAATTTGTGAAAAGTACTTACTTAAGTGTCCTTTAATGTGAGATCTTCTTTGGCTTGATGTGTGAAGAGGTGAGAGAGTTAAGAGGGTGCAGGAGGTGAGAGAGGTTGTAGTGACTACTCCGATACACCACGCCAAAATACTTAATAATTATTGGCTAGAAAATAAGTACTATTTACTACAGGACAATTTATCCATCGCAGTAGCCACACCAAATTTTCTGCCATTGACTTTGCCAAACTTGGTTTAGTAAAAATTCAGTGATTGGTTGATTTTTGACCAATCGTATAATTTAAACATTCCTTTCGATATTTTTGGGATTATCCCAATTACATTTGGTAACGAAAATATTGTGACGCCGGCAAGAAGAAAGGAACACAAACACAGATGAAGTTGTTTGAAAGATACTTGTATTTGTAGGAAAAGAGAGGAAAGTTTCTTGCAAACAGTCGGGTTGGCGGAACTTATCTGAAAGATGCGTCCTTTTAACGGTTTTACATTTCCTGTGTCGTTTTGGCTGGGTTGAAGAAATAGAGCCTTGACTTCTGTGCTTCAGTTGCTGTCCAAATCCTCACACGTGTCATGGTATTTAGATGACGGAGAGTGCAGACGGGGAACGTCTTGTCTCTGAAGGTCCCAACAAGCAAAAGAGGGAGAGGGTTCGTAAAAACCGCTCTCGTGAGGGTTGGTGAAGATCTAAAAAGGTAGCCTGTGATTGGTTGTTTTTCATCCAATCACAGAGCACCCAGTTAGCGACTCCGTAATAATTTCAATATTCTCCCCCAAAACAAAATTGCAATATGAAATCATTGCAACATAATTTTTCACACAGTTGCAGGTTGTTTTGTTTTTTAAGGCAAAAATAGCCAAAGATGAAAAGTTCACAGAAAAGTTGATTTTTCTTTTTGTATGTAAAGAAATTCTCATTTTGGTGTACTAATAGGACTATAGAAATTTCATCCTTTCAATCATATGGTACAATATCATTAACACTTTGTTTTCCTCAAGCGACGTCACGTTTTGATATCAATTTACACAAATCTATTTCGTGTTAAATTATTTCACGTGGTTCTTACTTTCTTAGCGTAAAACGCTAGTTTCAACTGTTTGCAAATTATTGGGATTATCCCAATTACATTTGGTAACGAAAATATTGTGACGCCGGCAAGAAGAAAGGAACACAAACACAGATGAAGTTGTTTGAAAAATACTTGTATTTGTAGCGACTCTGTAATAATTTCAATATTGCACTACGCTGTGAACTGTCTGTCCAAAAGCCAAGTAACAAACTCAAAATTCTATTATCCTTTTGTACACGCTTTTTCATACTTGAACTCAGCTATCATTTATCACTGAACTCTGAACATTTAATCAAGAAAGTTCTTTAATACATATTTTCAATTTTGCATCAGTACAAAGGAAACTACTTCCTTTTTCTTAATTTTATTTCATCAAGCACGATTGTTGTACTCGTCTATTTTCAATACATTTTATTGTTTATTACTACATAATCTCTTGTTATTTCTTCCTTGTGTCTTTTGCAAATTAAAATATGATGTGCTAACCAAAAACGCAACCTTCACCAAAGCCTTCTTAACAATTCTAAACCAAATCTAATTAGCACGCCACAAGGTAAGCAGTCTCTGGAGTTAAGTTTTGATTGTAAAAGAGGTATCTTTACTTGCTTTGGGGATCAAAAAGCGCAGCCGAAATCATTTATTATTTGGGAGCGAGCGCTTTTGACCGGCTAAGACATTTTATTTATTAGAATTTCTTATTCATTTTTAACCGGAACGAATGCGTAGAGCTTCATACGCACAGACCAGCTTATGACATTATCTCTTTGAACATCTTACTCTTAGGGTTAACATCTGGTTCTCTGTGTTTTAGTATCACTACACAATAAAGGGGTTTCAGTGAGATCGAATCCAGTTCAAAGGGTATCTTCCCCTTGAAGCTAGAAAATGTGAATGTTCTTAATAGTTTCTGTGATTTGATGTGAGTTGTCGAGGTTCATGACAACCTATTCGTGCCTTCTAAGTCCAGTGCATTGATTTTAGAGAATTTGGTACATTTCGGCGTAGCCTATTTGGCGTCGCTGATTCGGCGTCAGAAAAATAATTGGACTATTCGGCACAGCTGTTTAGGCGTCAGACTGTTTCGACCTCACTGTCTTTGACCGGAGGCAACCCCCTAAAAAGGAGAAAAGCATTGAAAACACCCAACTTTCAATATGACTTTTTATTCATTTAGGCAATTAAGGATCCCATTAAAACACTACTGGATTAATGTAAATTAAAAACATTGTATTTAAAAAAAAATAAAATAAAATAAAAAATAAATAAAAATAAAAACTTAGTAAAGCTATTTAATCTTAGAAATTACTTCTTCATTTCGTAATTATGAGCAACACCCTTCAGGAACTCAATAGAATAATGATTCAACTTTCATTATGACTTTTTTGATTCGTTAAAAATGCCTCCAACTACTCTTTTTCATAAATTGGACTATTCGAGCATATAACGGCGAAGTACTAATTTGATTACTAAACGAGATAGATAGATAGATAGATAGAGAGAGAGAGAGAGGGGGGGAGAGAGAGAGGGAGAGAGAGAGAGAGAGCAAATTTGATTATAACGACGTAGCAATCTGACGCCTAATCGTTCCTCTGCCGAAAAATTCCTGTCGAATCGACTTCACCGAATCAGCGATGCCAAATGGGCTACGCCGGAACACCCCATTCCCGTTTTTAGAACAGTACTTGTTCTGTAGAATAGGTGAAAGTGAAAACCATTAGATCAAAGGAGCAAATGACAAAATTAAACATACCGTGCAAGGGCTCCGCGAAGGGCTCCGCGCATCCTTCCTACATTAAATTTTCAATTAAATAAAAATAAATAGCCAATAAAATGCAATCCTTCCATTAAATAAACACAGGTCTCTGGACCTACACAAGACCATAAAAAACAAACATTCATTCAACTCGGCAGAGGAACTAATAGCAGTAAAGGGACACGAGTCAATCTCGGCGTCTTGTCTTTCTCATCAAAGCAACAGCGGACTCCCTTTGATCTTGTCTACCAACTCCATTTTCTCTCTTCCTCACTGAAAGACTATTCAAGTTCATTTCCTTACAGTCAAAGAGAAGAACTTTCTAACTTTCATTTCATGATAAGTAATTACACAGTTAAAATTTGTGTATCTGACGTTTAAATATCATTTTGTTTGAACACGTAACAGTCTTTTCTCTCATTTTTTATTCAAACGGTGACACAAGGGATTTTCTCCCAACAGTTCTCTGTTGTGGAAATGACTATTATTGTTCAATAGTCGGGGTGAAAATGAGACTTAATCCTGTCGTGAAAATGACAGTTTGGTTGTCAAGACTTTGTTGAGGAGAGAGTTACGCTTGGTGAAATTTTCAGATGTTTTGGAAGGTGTCGCATCATCCACTGTGCAGCGTCCTTCACTCCCTGGCGTCGCGTTTCCTTCTACCGGCGTTCACGTCTACTACTGGTGGCGTCGCGTCTCCAACTACCCCGATATTCGAATTGCAGAGATTTTTATAGCCAGTCGGATCCGATTTACCCGAAAAATGTTGGCGGTCAACACAAGGATTTCAGATTTCAACCGGCTCGAGTAGACATTGGTTAAAAAATAACGTTTATCAAAACAATTTATTGTAGTAGAAAAATGCTTCTGTTATTCTTTCTCTTTCCTTCGCCTTCAATTGACCTCCCTCCACTCCTTGGTCAAGGAGCTTTGCACGCAGGCTGGCAAAAATTCGGGTTTCAGTAAATTATTTTATTACCTTCATCCCTCTTATCTACTCAGAGTGAAAAAAAAAATTATCACAGGCGCCCGATACCTAATAGTTGAGGAAAAATATCAGTACTTATGAACAAAATTATGGAAACAACATCGATGCCAAAATGTTAATTTGTATAAATCATGAACATTTATTTAATACATGTACAAATATGCGCATGTTTGTGAGTATAAGTAGATACTGAGTTGAATAAGGTCTCCAGGATTGCGTTAACAGACAATACAATTTTAGAGAAATAACGCTGGCATAATCATTATGAGTGATCCACAGAGAAAAGTTGTTTTAATCATGTTTGTATGAAATGAGCATATTGTCGTTATGGTGATTAGTGGAAGTTATCTTATGATAACGTCCTTAGCTAATGTTAATTAGATGTTATCATCATTACGTAAATAACTAAGTTTGGCATAATTTAATAGATAATTTTTCATCTTTTCCACCGCTTGAGTTTGTTCGTTATTCAATTCAATGTTTTTATTCTTTCCTTTTAAAAAGGTGAGCAGTAATAAAATGTCTGAACGATTAGGAATATAATTCCTTTAAAAATTTATAAGTCTGACGAAACGCCTAAGCTGTTACACTGATGTTAGCGTTGGTAAGGCGGAAATAGCATTAACTTTTCTTGAACTCCAATCAGACATTTTTTTGGATTGAATCTTAATTCAAATTTTGTGAAGAATGTTCTGATTTGTTTTTACTGGCTATCAGTAAATCATTCACAGATGCGAAAATGAAAAGTAGTCCTCTGATAACTTCGCCAGTAAATCGCTGAAACGTTTGTGCTCCATTTCGAAGTCCAAAAGCCATTTTGTTGAATTCGAAAAGGCCGAACGGTATAGTGATCGCCGTCTTGCATATATCATCTTCCACAACTGGAATTTGATAGTAAGCCTTAATCAAATCTATTTGTTGCTCCATGCAGTGACGTAGTCAAATCGCTAATGAATGGTAAAGGATAGCGATCACGGGTCGTAATAGAATTAAGCCGTCTAAAATCACTGCATAATCTCCAGTCCGAATCTCCCTTCGGAATCAAATGAACTGGATATGTCCAAGAACATTTAGAAGCCTGGATTATTCCCTGTTCCTTTAGGTTCTGAAACTTGTTTGGCAAATTTTAATTATCTGGTCGCAGTCTACGTGGTGCCGCGTGAGTTGTTTGGATGTGGTGAGTAATCGTTTGCTTGACAACTGCATGTTGTAATGAAGGACGGATTGTATACGGGTATTGGCAAAGAATGTGGGTGAATTTGCTTCCCGAGAAGAATGCAGCAGCAATTCCCGTGGTGATGTGTGCAGTGCAAATGCCAGAAACTTAATTTTGTCTCATCATCTGATAAGATCCTTTTTGCCAAATTCACTGATAACTTCTAGTGAGTGAGAAAGTCTGCTCCAATAATGGGTATTTTAACGTCTGCTACTTTAAATACCCATTTGAACTCTCACCACAAACCAAGACCCAACCTAAGTGTTTTCCTGTAACGTATATGCTGAAGTTGAAGACGTAGCTGGTAAGACGCTAATCTGTGTGCCTGTGTCTATAAGGAATTTTAGGTTAGTAGATTTGTCACGCAAATTATATAAGCGACTACTCTGTGATGTTACTTGTTTAGTTAATAGAGACGCGTTTATTGGTTGTCAGATCCGTTTCCCTGGTAACTGTGAGGACTCGTACATTTGCGGGCTTTGTTACCAAAGGTATCGCACCCGGCCGGAAGTTACTGCCGGCTACTCAAACGTCTGAAAGCGTCACCACGGAAAACGGAACAAACGCCATTAAGTTCCAGTGACTCAGCGTTTTCAGACATCAAAACACAAAAATACAAAAACAAAACGAAACATAACATCCACAACTAAAAATAATGACCAGAAACTAATTCATATACACATGGGGCCTAAATGAAACCCATGTGTACATTCAAAAGTAGAAGGTAATTTTTAGTCAATAACCAAAAGACATTGTTAACTAAGCTACGATGCTGACACCGGCCGATATAAATACGGCCGATTTTCTTCCACCAAATATTCTTGGATCCGGGTTTCAGAGCGCCACGCTCCCCTCACCGCTGACCACAAGCAGCAGCAGCCACTAGCCAGACCGAGTCCAGCAGCAGCAGCAGCAGCAGCAGCCACTAGCCAGACCGAGTCCAGCAGCAGCAGCAGCCACTAGCCAGACCGAGACCAGCAGCAGCCATCAGCTAGACCGAGACCAGCAGCAGCCATCAGCTAGACCGAGTTCAGCAGCAGCAGCCATCAGCTAGACCGAGACCAACAGCGGCACCAGTAGCAGCAGCCGGCATACATTCTTATGCGATAGCCCTTTTCTGGGCTAACGATTACACGTTTATGCAATAGTCCTTTTCAGGACTACCTAACCACATGTTTATGCAATAGTCCTTTTCAGGACTACCTGACCACATAGTTTATGCGATAGTCCTGCTGGATACTACCAAGCTGCATCCCTGGTAACCGTCAACCTAAGGACGAGCAGGTTCCCTCAGCACTGTCTGGTCCGCTGCCCTAAAACAAGACGATCTTTCGGTTGGCTCTCCCCGACTTCATAGCGACACAATACCTGTACATACTTTTGCCAAATTGTTGAATAAAATTTGGCTTTGATTTTAAACCCTCGCTTTTGTTATCCTTGCTTCGATCGTATTATCCTATATAAATTTTACTGTTTGCGGGGCTGATAGCACCTGCTTGACGGCCCTGCAACAAAGGTTTTATGATACAAACATAATGTATCATTATTTGTTTTGTGTTTATGCCTGCTGGTACTCCTGTTCCTATCTCTAGATCTGCTGGTTCCACACCTAATCAGCTATCCCATTTTGGTTGGTCATTTTGGATATCGCCTGTTTAAGTTCATTGATTTCTTGATCCATTTGCCGGTTGTTACTCAGAGAATGCATTGGATGATTATTCTCTGTTGCATGTATGCGATCGGCAACATCAGCAAGTTTGTTTAAATCTTCCGTCATAGGTGCTAGGATCTGCGTTGTGGTTGTAGCTAATTTATCCATCCATATGCTGCAGTAAAGTATCAGACATTGTATTTGGTCCTAGTAAGGATCTCATATGACGTAGCAATTGTGAAGGCGTTTTATCATCCAGCTTGAAATTATTGAATAAATTCTGCCACTTGCTTTCATCTGACTTTCCAGTTCATTTAATTATTGCCAGCCTTAGCGTATCGTACGACAGGTCCTGTTATAAGGATTCCAATAGATCTACAACTTCTATAGCTACATCTGTGGATAGTTTCTCAATTACATAGTAGTATCGCAGTCGCTGGGAAGTAATTTTTCGCATTGAAGATAGCTTGCAATTGCAAGAACCAAACATTGACGTTGTTTGCGTTGAAAGAAGGAAGATTTAGGGTTATCGCTGCTCGCATCTAGCTGATATCTAGTGTCTTCATTGAAATTGAAATTTCTGGGATTTCTGACATTGACTTCAAGATTGCTTGTTCTCTAGTTTCTGATATTGATGAAAAATATCTAGTGTCTTTGTTGAAAACGAAAATTCTGAAATTTCTGACACAGATAATGTCATTTAAAAGTAAAGGTCTAGGAAACATAAAGGCAGCTGTTATGTAAAATTGCCTTGGGGTGAGGAAAAAATTTGAACCTGTCCCTTCAAACCATACTGTAACCATTAATGAACAGAATGATTTTTCCATAATAAATTTGAAGACTACATTTGGATAACTGATAACCTTATTTTTAAATCTGAGCACCAAATAACTATCAAAATAATTTTTAATTGTTCACTTAAGACAAATGAGGCCCCTTCACTAAATAAAACAGGCTACCCTAGCATAAACCTTGTGGAAAACATGCTGAAATTGTTGTTATCCCATATGAACAAATATATATTTCATTCAGACGATAAAAGATTTATCTAATAATAACACTTAAGGCCGAAGAAGATAAAAATAGATTTTATTTGATTTGTCACTGTAGCACAACCATAAGTTTTGGAATTGGTGCCAGTCCATTTATATTGAATTATGTGATTGTCCATCATATCAAGAAATTTCCGGAAAATGAATACACTGAAATGTTAAAGAATTTTCATGTTAACTTGGAGAAAATTAGTAAAAAGTTATTGTATCTTTACTAAGAATCAATAGATAGAATGAGTGAGTGTTAGGAATTTTTCCTGGTTGTGTGTGTGTGTGTGTGTGTGTGTGCGTGTGTGTGTGCGTGTGCGTGTGTGTGTGTGCTCGGCAGTGAGAGTCGAATGTACAAAATAACTGTTCAACAGGTTTTATTTATGGTTGAAAGAGAGTGCAAACTATTTTTTTTTTTTTGCGGGAAAAAGTGGGGTTTCCCAGTTAACAAAGTTCCTGAATAGATGTTTTGTAGAGAGATATTTCTCTGCTAGTTCCAACAGGAGGAATGAGAGTATGAAACTTAATAGCCTTTCAAGTAAGGCTTGAAGGTTGCGGCCACTGTAAAGAAAAAGTGGAAAAGAAAGCTAGAGTAATATATTTTTATATTAAAAAATTACTATTTATAGTAAAATTGCCAATAGAATTTTAAGTCAAAATGACCAGCAATATAATTTTATAGTAGAATTACTAACAATACATTTTATAGCGAAATTGCAACAATACATTTTATCTGTAATTGAAGGCATACAAATACGTTCAAAATATATTTAAACAAAGCCATAAAATTATGTTCAAAATATTTAGATTTTGGCATTAATTAATAATCCATAAATGTTGATATGCCGCTTAACAAAATCAACCAACCAAATTGACTTTGTCTTTAGAAACAAAAATGTAAAAATATGTAATATTCTCTTACTCCCTATCAGTTGTAACAGCAATTAAAAAAAATTAACAATCCACTGCTAGTGTAATTACTATGCAGGTTGGATTCATAGACCAACAGTAAATACATATTGCTATACTGAGTCCCAAGTCACATAGGAATCAGAGGAAATGACCAAGCTAATTCAGCCGCAAAGCCAGTTAAACCCTTGATTATAGCATTAGGATCCTTTATAAGGGCCTGAAAAATGAAATAAACATTTTTATTCAAAAGAAGTGTCAGATGCGCTGGACCGAAATAATAAGCTTCAAATAATAAGCTTTGCACAATCAAACGGGTCATGGGTGAATGGAGGTAGGTGTCAAAAAAAGGATGAGGTAACGCTCAGCTTCATATAGGTCACACATATATTCATACTGGCTAAAGAATGAAGATCAACCAAGATGTACAACATGCCAAGCTGCACTCACAGTGAAACACATTTTAACTGAATGTACTCACTTAGCACCTATAAGACGTAAATACTACAAGGAAACCGACATGAAAAAAGTATTTGAAAATAATAACCCGACCCCCGTGTATGTGGGGTCTACGGGGAATTTTTGGCCGAGCCTACGGGCTCAAATCGCCACACATAAAAATCGGCCTTGTGCCACAACCTGCCTCGTGGGGAGGTCAGGTAAATACTGGCTTGGTTCCCAGCAAGCATCAAGACGTCGAACTCTCTGACTTCGGGCAGAGAGGAACTCAGACGAGGCTATGTCGAAGGGCTGAATCTTGTCTGGGGAGGTTGACAAACCCGACCCCGTATATAAATCGGACTTGTTTCACTTCCATTCCTCGTGGGAAGGTCGTGTAAATATCGCTTGTTTTCCAGCTTTAGACAAACTAGTAAATATCTACTTGTATTGTTCTTGTTTAAAATAAACCCTTATACTTTGTAAGTTGCCGTTCTAGTTATTATTCTCGATAACCACCCGGACAACATTACAAAAATACCAAAGCATATGACGCCTATAATAGATTATCTACAAACTACATATCCATAAAATATACACTATAGTTAAAAAAAAAATCACCCACATTGCAAATTTTTAAATTGGCTCCAAAAGTAGTTGTTTTGTACTTTAAATAAGAGAAAATTATTATATTTAGTTAAAAAAAAGTGAGACATGATTTTTTATTAGAAATGTTATGACAGAAAGAAAGAAAGAAAGAAAGAAAGAAAGAAAGAAAGAAAGCATTATCTGATCTTACCTGCATATCTGAGCTTAGATGCGTCATTGGAGTGGTTCTGAATTACTAAAAAATTAAGTAGCCAGAACATGGAACGAACCTCGGAGGTTAAACAGCTATTAACGAAGTCACCAGTCCTGTTGTTTTTTATCCATCTCTAAACTAACTGTAGTGGAGCTTATGTTAGCAGCTATGGGCTGAGAGCGACATTGTATCAAGAGGCGGATGGGGAAAGGAAGGCTATAGCTTTCGTTTCATGTACATTTACACCTACAGAAAAGAACTATACACAAATAGGAAAGAAATATCTCACTGCTGTTTGGGCCAGCGTATTTTTTTACAGTAAGGTCCCGGGGCCATTCGAGGTAAAAGGTTACCGTAAGGGGTAGTTTATATGGATAGGAGGGGATGATAACAGTTGACTCAGACAGGTTATGGTTGTAGTGATCGGGTAAACATCCTCTAGGGAGTCTGTTCCATAGGGCAGCGGTTCGTGGGAAGAAGCTGTTTGAGTGGAACTTACTTCTCGCCGATGCAATATGGAAGGAATGTAGGTGGTTTGCTACTCTGTAAGTGGCATGGCGGGTTCTAGCCATGAAGAAACCAGGAGATGCAGTTCGTCCGAGCACTTTCCATGGTAATAGCGATAGATCAGTGAAACACCTAGGCCACACCCCTTCTGTAAGAAAGGGGTTAAAGTGTGGAAAATAATTCTTCTCTTACAAGGACTCGGAGACTCTTTTGAACTCTATCAAGACTGGAAAGTGAGGACTGGTCAAAAGTACCTCATTTTCGGCTTGATTTGTTTTTTTTATAAAGGTAGAGGATAGCGTGAGGAGCCATGTACTTAATGGAGCGGTATAGGGAGCCGATCAATTTATATGCATCTTTAACGATGGATCGTATATAGAAATTCTACTTGAGGTGTATCCTCAAAGGGACATCCCTTCATCGTGACTTGTAGTAGTTCGGGGTCTGATCGGCGGTGATGGAATGTAACTAGTTTGGTTTTAGAGGCATTGAATGTAACCAGCCAGTTTTTTCTTCACTGGGAAGTTAGTATTAGAGCGGAAGAGAGGTCAGCTGCCAATTTCTGATCGTCAACACGTTTAGAGATGCGCCCGTATATTGTCATATCATCGGCATAGATGTTTACAAATGATCCGAGTAGATCATTTATGTAAATCAGAAATAGGGTTAGCCTGAGAAGTGGCTCCTGGGGGACGCTTGCGTTGACCTCCATGACTTGAGGGCTGGCCGTTAACAACTACCTCCAGTGATCTAACTCTTAGGAAGAATTTTATAATAGAAAAAACCTACCAGTGTTTCCATAGCTGGAGATATTGTGTAGCAAAACTTTGCGCCACACCTTGTCGAAGGCCTTCGAAATATCTAATGCTATGGTCCTTGCGGTATGTGTGTCGTCAGGGGCTTCACTAATTCTGTGTGTAATGGTAGTTAGGACGTCATCAGTGGATTGGGCTGCTTGAAACTCATACTAATTGTCGCACAAGAAGTTGTTCCTATCCAGGTGCTTGGCGACCTTCTTATTGATTAAGGCCTCAAAAAGCTTACTAATTTTACTGAAGAGACTAATGGGTCTATACTGGGAGGGGAGATCATCGGTTGCCCACGTTCTTGAAGACCGTGCCTACGCTTGCCACCTTCCACATGCTTGTGAAAGATTTCTTCTTCAAGGAGCGGTGGAATAACTTTGTTAGAATCTGGGATAATTCTGGGTTGATATTCTTAAGGACAACCACTGGAATTTTGCCTGGGCCAGTGGCTTTTTTGGGGTCGAGGCTTTTCATTAGTCTAGAGACTTCTCTTGATTTGAGGCAAAGATCGAGGTGACGAGCTTCGCCTGGTCAGCCGTGAATGAATATGACCTCGGAGCCGCTTTGCCTTTGTTCATTTGGCGATTACATCGGAACATCAGAAAACTTGACAAATTTCAACTGCTTTCTGGCCACAAGACATTGGTGCCCCTATTGAACATGCAAGATCTCAATAATACCCATTTCAAATCTCAACCAAACTATTGGCAACTATGATATGCTGTGATTCTTATATGTTTGACACCAAATAATTTTGTAAATTCTTCGAAGAGTTGCGCTCCTAGCTCTGTTGTGATTACCAAGGGATAACCAAAAACAGCAATCCATTCCTGTAAGATACTTTTAGCTATCGAGTTTGAAGATATGTTCAAAGAGATACAATGACACGCCATCAAGTTGGCGAACATTATCGATAATAGTATTTATTTCTGACTGCCTTTGTAACTGTGCTTGCGTCTGTATCGTACGCATACTCTCGGGGACAGAACAATAAAACGATGATGGTATTCAGTGGATCATTCGACTCCTCCATCAATGAAGATTGCGGACAGCCACAAGTACTGAGGAAAATTGTGAGCAGCAAGACGGTAGCTTTCCAACAGATTAGAACAACAGTTCAAACCATCTTCGGACACTAGCACTACTACGTCAAATATTATGAAGGCTTACGACAATACAGTAGTGTTCTTCTATCACCATAGTCAAAAAATCATCCTCACTCAGAACTAGAACACAGGCTTTGTGCTACCCGAAGACTTTATGCAGGTCAATAGCCGTCGCCGCCGCTATGGCACGTGCTAAAGCTGAAGCTGCCAAGGCACGCCTTATGTTCACTGAAATGGAAACGAGAATGACACTCGAGAAGGTCAGGTTGGAAGCATCAATGAACGTGCTAACAATAATGAAACTGTCGCTGCTATTGCCAAAGCAGAGTCCATGAAAGCGGCCATTGAACTTAAAAGGAAGCAAAAGAGTTGCAGTCACACTGTCCTTAACTCCATTTTACTTGACCTCATACATTGCGTTATGGAAAATGAAATGGATCAACGTAATCATAAAAACGTACCAGGATCAGAATTCGAACATTACTGTTCTGAAACTACCCTACAATATACAGAACAACACTGCCAAGTTCTTAAAGCAGATAACAACATTGACCCTCAGAATGTTACTCTCTGCAGCAGTCACAACATCGCCAAAACATCAGACCCCAAACATCGAGAGTTTAGTGATACGTAAATTAGGTACTGTATAAAAGGCAGTATCGCCATACCTATGGGAGAATTATCTCCTCTTGACGAAACTACATCTGTCAGAGAGAATACCTATTATAACAATATGGTATTGCCAATCGGTTACTTAACTACGATGGAGAATATTGAATATATTGAAATCTGGCCTAGGTGTTTCGCAGCGTTGGCGAGAGTTAAAAAGTTAAAAACGTAAAAGCTAGTGAAGGAGAAAATGAAGTTACGGATTTCGTGACATCGCCCCTAGAGTAACTGACTTTTTTCTATGCGAGTTTACTTAGATTTAATGATCAACTACATTTTTCCTTAGATGTTTGATTTTTGAGGCACAATCTAAATACTCCTTTTGAATAATATATAACATTATTAGTAAATCCTAGTAACTCAATATTTAATTAATAGTTATAAAGAACTTATGAAACTGTACGTCTGTTGGAATAACCCTCTTACCATAAGTACTATGACTTTTCACCGCCAAAGGAGGAGAAAAAGAAAGTAGGGAAGATGGTCTGTACTGTGACCAGGATACTTGGACTTAAGTTACAGCCCACTTTTTCATCTGCCAATGGACGCTAGTTGGAAACTTTTGTGCGAGGGCGAGTGTCATATCCTAAGGTTTTTGGAACATTTTGACCGTGTCTACTCAGACTAAAAATAGCCAATGGCCACACAGCCCTTTACTTCCGCTTGGTCATGCGGAATACACTCATTCCGGCGTTCCTATTTCAAAACCTATCGAATGCCATATTTCTTGGGAAGCTGCTGCCAGCTACTTGTCTTGATGACAACTATCTGAGATTTATTGCATATAAAAATACAACAATTGTGGCACAGGGCCTAAAAGAGGGAATGGGTTGAGGCTGGTCGACACTATCTTATAGCTAGCTAATCAGATTCACGACCCATTCATTCATTACAATTTGCACATCTACCACAAAAAACTCGTCCATCGCCATTCAATCCTACATATACCACATTAACGCACACACACAGAGAACCTACAAAACACACCATGACATAAAAATTCTTGTGTATAAAATTATATATAAAAATTTAATGATGGTAAGCAATGAGGGAGGAGGGGATGGACCCGAAAACAAACTAAAATATAATAAAACATACAAACTAAAAATAACTTATGTTGGTAGGACCCGTCCAACCCACAAAAGAAATGAGAGAAGACGCTATATTCTGTCCTCAGACAAAATCAAGAGGCTTTCTCGCTGAGGGAGAGGGAGGGATAAAATAAATACGGCCATGGGAAAAAAGGAACTAACTCAGTCGAGCTGAAAAAGGTGGGGAACAAACTGGGGAGGATGAGAATCTTGGTATGGATCATAACCAAAGAAACCGTGAACAGGCCAGGAACGACACATTAACTAGGTACACAAGAAGGGTATATCTTAAGCAGGGGAGGGCTCCACTGGAAACCGCCCCGTTGTGACTTAGGGAAACTTAAAAAAGAAAATCAAGGCTAGCCCCGTTCACTGCGAACTAGGCTCGCCATAGTTACCCTTTTTCGCTGAAATCTGTCGATAGCAAACGTTGTCTGTCAGTTCTAATCTTCACCCTGAGGTGATGCTAAAAGAATCGCATTAGATCCCGATGAGAATAACGTTCACATCGCAAGATTTCCTCCATTCGCGTCGTCCAAATCACCATTCGAGCCGTGGGTAGCAGCGACATAAACATCATCCGTTTCACCCCAGAATATGGGGGCGGCACATTGTCACAAGCATATGCGCGATCTATGAGTACGAGCTTTTCGGGAGCGATACGAGTGATCAGTTCGTCTTATAGGGGGCGCACCGGAGGCGTGCGAAGCTGTTTCCTCTAAGTCAAGGTCACATCGCAAATCCGCCAAACCCCATATGAAGACAATGTCATTGAGAGATAGCCTATTCCGAACAAATCGCCAGGTAAGCGAAAACTTAATCAGTTGCTGAGGTAGTCCGCCGCTAGCGCCCAATACCAAAACGAGCGCAACTCGTCCGCTGACAAACCGAGCCGGCCGCGTAGCGGATCCTTCGCTACCCCCTCCACTAGTTCCCGATAGAAGACTCTCCTAGACCGGGAAAGGTCACTGGAGCGAGAAATGACCCTCAAACTCGATCGACTCTCAAGGAAGAAACTCGATTGATCCCGGGGCTTAGGAAGTCGCTCAGCCCACGAGACGGGAGGAGTAAGGTAAGGTAAGGCGGACCTCACACTCCTCGCCAAAATCGAGTCCCCTGTCAATGCGCAATGTTTGTGACTCACCAAGTGCGGCATTCCGAGTGCCCATGACACGAACTTTGAGCACAGATTCTCTGTCAACGTGATGCTTGCGTGACCTTCACAAGGGGGAGGAAAGCAAGTGCTCGATCGCCTTCGTACGTTCCTTACAGAGAGGAAGTACAGATAAAGCAATAAAGGATAAGCGGAAAGACGTAAAGTGACCCAGCCATTCCCTTCACGGACAACCTCCTTCAGCACCAAGTCTCGACCGCCGCGCCGAACTTTGTCTGTACTTCTGACCAATTTTTTCTCCAGCTGGAAATCGGGTCCAAAACACACTCCTAGAATACGAACAGGACCGTCTGTCCAACCAAAGGTTCCCGGAAGATCGACCCTCTTCCAGGCACCTAACCGCAATCCGGAAGTCTTGTCGCGATTAATCATAGCCCTCATGACCTTTTCATACAAATCGATATGCGATCAAGCGCCTTCAGTACCACCTCAATGTCACTGTGTGACGACACGAAAGTAGATACGTCATCGGCGAACGCGGAAACCCTGGCTCAAGTCCCACCAGGGACAGCAATTCCACATAGGGCCCTCAGCCGGGGAAGGAGAGGCTCTAACGCCAAAGCGTAAAATAGGGGCGACAGTGGACACCCATGATGAACCGATTGAGACAGCGCAAAAGCGCGCGACTGCCTTCTGTTCACCTGTACCACAGCTCTGGAGGAGCGACACAGGAGGCTAATCCACCGGCAGAAGTCGGGTCCTGATGACAACTATCTACTGCCATAACTTTGGTTAATCCTTGTAGCCAGCTATTTGTCTTGATGACAACCATTTTCTGCCGTTCATTGATTAACTCTTGTGGCCAGTTATACGTCATGACGTCAAACAACTTGTACCGTAACATTGGTTAATTTCTTCGGACAATTTTCCGTCCTGACGTCAGCCCAGTCCATCCTAACGGTTAATCAACGCTTTCGACAAATTTCCGCCAATTTTATTTCATTTTATGTAATATCCGATGATTTAATGGCCAGCAAACACACGATATCAGACTAACGATGTCAACAGTTTCCCCTTTCGAACATAGTTTTATTTCCAGTCAAAAACTTGATTTGCCAGAGAATTCTACTGATAATTCAAATATCGACTCATCTCGTCAATTAGGTGCATATCACGTCACTCATCAAAATCGGTCAGTATCCTTCATTTTACATCAGTCTTTGGTTTATATCAACTTTACTTTCATACATGATACATTGATTCTAAAGATTTTTTTTACGTTATCTTAAGTGTATAAATTTTATTATAAACTTTCTTTCAGGAACCCTATTTCACGTTATTATTTGTTACGTGAATTTTGTGTTAACCTTGTTCCATATGGAAACTTTGTTCATTCTCTTTGAGTTGCTAAATTGTATTTTATTGTAAATAATTTTTTACAATATTAATGTAAACTCCTCGTTATTGTACTTGTTTATTGACCTGTCAGATTTACGTTTTGTTTTTCTTTTAAATGTTTACGGACCTCCTTTGATTAATTTAATCAAACCGCACAGGCCACATCTCCCCCACTCTTCTGGGGTCCGCAACACGTATTAAGAGTGGATACATCGATGCCGGTAAATTCCAAGTCAGCAGATCTGAATATTGGATTATTAAGGGGATAATAGGTGAGTAATCGACTTAAAGAAAGCAGTCAACCCATGTATTTTCAAGCTTGCAAAGTTCCTGTTCTCATGATACCCTTGGTGGTTGCTAAGTTGAACAAAATGGTGGAACAAGAATATTAGAAAAAGGGTGGTAACAATTGGGCTTCACCCATTGTGGCGATACAGAAGCCCAATGGAAATTTAAGAATGTGTGGTGATATAAGGTTACTGTGATTCACCAGATCTGTTCGGATTCATTCACGTTACCAATATTGAGTTTGCTGGTATGAAATACTTTGCTAAAGTTGACCTTAAGCCAGCATATAATCAGATAAAAATTGATAGCAAGTTTCAAGCAGTCACCACAATGAACACTTCTTTTGAATGATTAAGATGGACTCGTCTGTCGTTTGGAATAAAACTGTCAAGTCACATTTTCAATAAAATCATCGAACAAAATATAATTGTATATCAGGATGACATTGGTATTGGTGCGCGCAATAAAGAAGAGCTCAAAAGTAAAACTGTTATGGGATCTTACCTGTAACGACAATGAACTCTTCCTGACACTATAAAGACTGCGCCTCTGAAGAGAGACGGATAGAACGAAGTGGAACGAGTCGAGGCGTAACGAGTCGAAACAATAGTAGTGTCGGAGTTAGCTCCTCCTCAGTTTCCTTAATCCTTCAACAGGGGTCTCCTTCCCCTGGCTATAAATACTGGCTGACCCTTCGCCTCTCTCTCTTTTTCGACTTAGGTATTGGGCCGCTACCTCGCGAGGAGGCGAGGTAAAATCTCTCTTTTTCCACTTACATCAATAAGTGACCTCTCACAGATACAGCGTTTCCCAAATTCTGGGAACGCGCTAAGAAAAATACACGTACGTACGAACACTTACAACAACAACACACGCACATAATTTCTCCATACAAACTCTATGTAACTGTTCATGTCTTTGTGTAACTCGTTATTAATATATATTTGTTTACCCATGTATATCGGTCTTGTCTGTTTTCTTTGTCTTCTTTGGACTTAATTAAAGTCTGACATTCTCATGTAGTTGGACCGGCTAGCAGGAAATTTTAACCTTTTCTGATATCTCTTCACACCACGGTCCGCTACAGTAGTTCACTCTAAACCAGACCGACAGTCATACTAACACCTTCAACTTCTTGTATTATTATTCTGTTGTAATATATCTTTGTTATTCCTACTCTTGTGTTCGTGTTGTTCTTCCTTGGTCCTAACCTTGGACCATAACAGTGGTGCGAGGATATTGGACCATAACAAAAACGGAGCAAGTTTTCAGAAAATTAAATAGCGCTGTATGACAATCAATCGGGATAAATGTAAGTTTAATTGAAATTTCGTACCTAGGATATCAAATATCCAAAGACGGTATATCGCCGGTGATAAACTCATTAATAAGATATCAGATATAAAAAAGTGTGACGCCATTTGTGGCGAAATTGTAACGAGTTTTCTGACGACGTTCTCCGATGATTCGCTGCTCACTGCACCTGTGATGACATCCAAGGTTGTGTGTATTTGCATATACACCCAACTCGCTATGAGCACAGATTTGTCTTCTCGGCTGTGATCACTGTCAACAAAACAAGATGAGAACAATTGTTTTTCAAGACTCTCTGGTTGGGAAGTAGCAACTTAAACGTGGGATCCTTCCTTCAGCTTCGAGAGGTGAGTTGCTATCTTCCTAAATTCACTGGGCTCGGCAACACCTGATTCCTTACCCCGTGTCCTTCTATCACTGGCCGCTGGGCAGCTCCTCTGGCCACCTACCTACTTTTCCACTTTCCGGAAGATTTGGAACCATCCCATAGCCACATGGGTGGTCAACTCTTCAAAGGACTATTTTTATGACTATCTAAAATCATTAATAACATTTTTGTTTCCCAATTAAAAGGCGAACTGGAGACATGAATCCTGAAACACTAACACTTAAGTTCACTCAAGATGGACTGGAGACAAAATTCCTACGAAACTCCAATAACTGAGTGGACTTAAAAGGAAGAAATTTATCTCCTTACTTCTAAAGATGTGTAAGAAATCATATTATTACAAAAGAGAGTCCTTTTTTTTTTAGGATTAACCGATTTCTATAACAGATATTTACCGCGGTATTGTGACCCTGTGGAGCCATTTAACGAAATAAGAAAGAAGAATACCGAGTTTCAATTGACAGGAGATTGCTTTCGGGAAATTAAAAAAAAGCACAAATCAGTTGTTAATATCTTTGACCCAGCGAAAGAATTGATGTTAACTACGGATGCCAGTGACTGTGCTATAGCCGCAATATTGTAGCAGTAGGACCACCCTGTAATGTACTTAGCCAGAAAACTAACATCGGCGGAGACAAATTATTCAAATATTGAGAAGGGAGCATTGCGATTGTGTGGAGCACAGAAAGAGCTAGGAGTTTTTTGCTGGGAAAGAAATTTCTATTAAAATCTGATCGTAAGTCTTTGGAATTTATATTCAATCCCAATCTACAGTCTCTGAGAAAAGAAGTATGCACGATGATATATATGGAGGTATATTTATGACGTTGTTCAGGGCCGCAGCCTGGTCACAGCACCCAAATATAACGGATTCAGTGCCGCAGTCTGCCCGCGGCGACCAATTATAAGACGGCGTTCCGGGTCCGGTCTGCTTCGGTCACCATGTATGGCGGTACTCAGGGTCAATCCCGGTCTGCTCGCTTGGTCAGGATCGATCCCGGTATCAGAGAACAAGCCGTCAGCCCACTCGTCGGTCGTTGATGGCGTTTGACACAGCAGCTGGTCTCAAAGTTGACCTCTTCAACTGCGATCTCTCTTACCCACGTTGTGATTTTGATCTTAAGAGGGTCAAGCCGAATTTCCACTGGGGTTTCTTAAGCACGCTAAACTAAGGAGTTGAACACGTGCATACAAAACTGAAAAAATAAAATGGACGACGCCCGAGTAAGTCACGATATGATATTTATATCAGAATAAAAAAAATATTTACAGTTCTTTCTTTGTTCTTTTTCTTCTTTTGCCAACCCGTTCTAAAAATTGGCGACGGAACGAAAATTGCGGGTAGCTTCTTTGAAGAATCTTCAAGTACTGTGATTTGTACTTTCACGAACGGCATAAGGTTTATCGTCGGAGTTAAGCTGATGCTTAAAGTACAAGATCAATTAGCAAGAAGTGAACTTATTCAATGCTAGGCATACCTAGACCGCCTTCAGATGGATGAAGGCAACAGATCTCCCGAGATACCATAGCGACCTTGTCTCTCCACAAGAAAGAGAACAAGAGCCATACTAATTACATTAGTGGGGGAAGTAGAAGTACAGAGAGTCGGTAAAGGAGAATCGGGTAGATGTGTGAAACACATACTTCCGCCCTCCCCTTCAAGGAAAGCTTCCCCCGAGACCACAGATTAACCGCGAACGCGGCCTTCCCTTGTACCTCCGATCAATTCATTTCCGACTGAAGATCAGGACCGAACCAGATGCCGAGTATCTTGACCGGCACATCCATCCAGAGGAAAGGTTCGAGAAGAAAACTCACTTGCACGCACCCAAACGCAAGCCAACAGACTTATCGCGGTTGATTTTGGCCCCTGTCACCATCTCATAACCACTGATCTCTTTGCTGACTTCGTCAATCTCAGCTCTGCTCGACACAAGAAAGGAAACGTCGTCAGCATAGGCAGAATACCTGACTGAGGTGGTAGCCCCAGACAGGGAAATTCTGCGCAGGACCGGATTCGCCTTTAACTTGCGAAGGAAAGGTTCCAACACAAGAACGTAAAGCAAAGGCGAAAGCGGACAACCTTGACGAATGAAGCGAGACAATACGAAAGGCTCCGATCTTACCCCATTCACTTCCACCAGCGCACCGTTGGTCGCATACAAAAGTCGGATCCAGGAGCGAAAGTCGGGTCCGAAACCGGCCGCCGAAAGGACAGCCTCCAGAAAACGATGTTCAACCCTATTGAAGGCCTTGGACTGATCTAAATTGATCAGCGCGGCTTCACTGTCGACTTGTTCCAATATCAAGCGTACCATATGAAGGTTGTCCTGAATAGTCCTGCCCTTCACAGCACAAGTCTGTTCGGAGCCAATCAGACTAGACAGGACAACCTGCAAACGGTTGGCTAAGATCTTCGCCCAAATCTTTAACTTTGTGTTTAACATGGTTAAAGGGCGAAAGTTATCTAACCCATCCCCACCGTTCTTGTCCTCACGCAGCAACTTGATCACACCCCTGGTAAAGCGTTGAGGTATAGACCCCTGCTTCATCCAGTTGTTGAAAATCAGTTCCAGCAAAGGAACAAAAACGGGCGACTGCCTCAAGTAAACTTCGTAGGGAAGACCATCTAGTCCCGGAGATTTATCCAGGCCAACCTGTTTCAACGCTTCCCAGATGTCCGACTCTGTGATGGGACCCTCTCACCCAGCCGCTTCAGCTGCCTCAAGGCATGGAAAGTCGGCTAAATAGGCGTCGAACTGAGCAGGGCTCAGACCGGGCTCCTTGGTGAAAAGTTCCTGAAAGTAATCCCGAAAGGCCTCGAATATTCCCGCGTTTGTAGTCACGGTCCGCTTATCCGGCAATGTGACGCACGCGATATGTCGCTGAGACGCGCTCCGATTTTCCTCTGCACGCAATTCAGCGACCATATTCGTCGCCTCAGAAGACATTCTTTTTAACCTAGCCCAAACAACCTGAGCTTGATCCTTCTTGATAAGCAAGGGGGACAACTCTGCCTTAGCTAAGGCTACTTCCCCACTATCACGGGATTTCACTGCCCGATCAACTTTGCGCCGCAAATTTATCTAGATTGAGTCGACGACTAAAATCAGCAGCACACGTTCTAATTTTGGATTTTAATTTATCCCACCAGGCGTTCCCTACAACCGCTCCCGTCAATTCCCTCTGTATCATTAGTAGCAGCTGGTCCCGGAAATCCTACTCACCAAATAATGAACAGTTTAATTTCCAGTAACCAGCCAACCTAACCGTAGGCTTATCTAAGTTTACACGGACCCGGACAAGCCTATGATCCGAATAAACTATATAATGGAAACTTGGACACCCTAAGAGCCCTACCTCGACTCTCCTAACTAAGATTCGGTCGAAGTAGCTAGCAAGCGTCCCAGGAGCCGAGTTGCCACTATTTGTCCAAGTCCATGCTACCTCCCGAGGGTGCTCATTCCGGTACTTATCGACAAGATCAAACTTATCGATAAAGTCCTGAAATTGTTTCACATCCCAGTTGTTAGTACCCGGATTTTGCCCTATACGATCTATAACGGGGTCAAGGACGGCATTCCACTCCTCCGCTAAAACTACCCGACGAGATGTCGTTAAGAACGGCTCGATCTGCCGAAACAAAGCAGGCCGCTCAGAATGGTTATTTGGCGCATAAACCCCAATGAGACGCAGAGCCTTATTCTTTATGGTAACATCCAACACGCAAAGTCTGCCCGCCGGATCCGCGAAGACAAAAGTACATGCCGCCTTCAAAGACCTGCTCACCAGCCAAGAGACACCCCTCGAACGACCATCAAAACATGCTGAATAAAGGGAGAACCCCTTAGACAGTATGTCCTCACGGTCATGAGAAGAAAACCGGGTCTCTTGCACACAACAAACATTCACCCCGAGGCGCTGAAGGTCGCGAGAGAGCCTCGCCCTGCGAGACTCCGATCTCAGGACCCGGACATTTATACTTGCTAACCAGAGTGCCATTACCATTGGGGTTGAAGTACTGGTTTGAACATGGTCGGGGTAAGGATACCGACAGCTTCTCCCATAGACCCATGGCCCATCTCAGTCTTGAGGGTATCGTCTTGGGAGATTCCGCCGATATCCCAGGGAAATGTCAGTTTAAGTGCTCTATATAGGGAGGGGTGCTCCCTGCACAAAATTGTTTTAAATGTTTTAGCTGCTGATTTTGGACGATTGCAATTGGTAAAGCCATCTTATATGACATGATTGCCTCATCGAGCATTGCCCAAATCTGCTTTGCTCCAGTGCCCGGTCTGGTTACTGTCAGAACCCTTTGGGCAAGTGGGAAGTTTTGAGGCACTTCAACATCCATGTCCGCATACTGCCTTATTGAGAGTAGGTACTTTAAATCTTTAATGCGATTGCCATAATCCCTGGCTCTCTCAGCCTGAGAAGGGGAAATGCGACAAATATCCTCCCCCGTGTTATAAATGTTTCTGCGTCTTCTTGTCTTTCAGATCATGTGTGGGGCTTCTCTGACGTTTGGAAGAGGGAGGTGGCATTTCCGCATTTTTAACGGGGGAAGGACTGGGAGTATGAAGAGGGGTGTGGGGGGTTGTTTAACGGGGGAAGGGCTAGGAGTGTGAAGAGGGGTGTAGAATGATCTATGTCTGTAAGGGCTGTGATCTCTGCTGAGTGATTTAGACGGTGATGCCAGAGGGGAAGGTTGTTTCTTGAGTGAAAATGTGGACCGGGCAGAGGACGTGGAAGGAATAGGATTTGGGGGATGAGACTGCTTTTGCTTGTCTAGTTTCTTCTTCAACTCCTTAATTTTTTCTGATTTCTCAAATCCAGGGTCGTATTTTTTTGTTGATCTTGAAATGACTGTTGAGAGGTCGGGGCATCGCCCTTAACGTTGCCAGAGTGAGTGGGGCTGTGTTTGTCTTTCGTCCTTGGGTCTTCATGGGACTGAGAACCCGCTGTCTGGCGCTTCCCTCTGCCCTTACCAGCCATTCCCCCTCTCCCTTCTCCGCAACTGCACTAGCAGCGGGCGAAGGCTCTTTGGGGAATGTGGCCTTAGATGTTTCGCCAACCGGAGTTTTAACCGTCCCGGTCTTGGAAGCTGGCACGCCCATTACAGGCGAGGCGGTAGGTAAAGACGCGGTCAGAGGGGGATTTTGGTCAACTGGAGCTTGACTTCCAGAGACCTTCTCTGGGCAGGAAGAGGAGAGGTGACCAGTCTATCCACACTTCCAACATACCAGTTTGCGGCCGGTTACAATGACCGACAGTTGGGGATGGAGAGGAAGGCTTTTTGAGCTAGTAATATTTCGAAACTTCACCCACCCCCATTCAGGCCATCTTAGAAAGCGCCCAGTATTTCACCATACTGGGATTGGAACGCAGGGCGGTGTTCCCAGATAACAAGAGGAGGGACCTCAAATATTGTCACGTGGTCCTTCTACGGCATTCATACTCAATGCGCAAAAATCAAATCTTTTGTTATCAAATCCCGACTTGAAGAAGCAACGCAGTCTTCCGGCGTGGGTAACAATACGTCCCACATGAAATAGCCGGCTCCTTTAACGATTTTGAGGGGCTTGAACCCCAAGGACTCCAGCGATTTTATCACTGTGTCTTTCGTCGAGCGACAAATTTTGCGCGTACGCTTGTCCACGACGAAAACTGACACTATTCTTTAATCATTTTTTCTTAATTCTTGGGGGTCTTCAAAGAGTCCACATTCTACGACAAGGTGTGCGTAACTCTTAGCTCGCTCCAAGAACTCAGCTATATTGATTATGCAACTGGGGGGGGGGGCTTTCAACAAGAGGGCGATTCCCCGGCCTCTGGATTTTCCTTATTCTTGTCTTTATTTGGGCCATTATTGGCCTCCATGATTTTCTCATTATGGCCATTTTTGGCCTCCGTACTTTTTACGTTTTGGCTATTTTTGGCTTCCGTAGATTCTACAGACTTTTTGGGGATATTCACCATGTCCTTATTCAGTGATGTATTTGATAAGACTGGGTACTCCTCCGTATCATCTTGTCGGGTGGGTGCTTCTTTATAGAGAATAAATGTTTTTTTTACTGATCTCTTGAAATCAGCAGTAACAGGTTTTTTTCCTTTTAATAAGGAAGGCCGCGACATTACTTTTTTCTCCATTTTAAAGAATTATACAACGGGAAGGTAAGGGCGGAGTGATAAGAAACAATGGTCGCCTAAAGGCGAGGGAAAAACAAAGTTCGCCTAGTAGCGAAAATTTAAAATGACAAAAATAGCAGTTACCCCCCACCCCCCAAAAAAACACAAAGCTCTCCCGAAAGCGAAACAGCAAGCAAAAAAAATACAAAAACAAAGAACAGATAAATAAATATACACAAAGCTTTACAAAAATCAGATGACGAAAGATAACAAATAAAACAAGGTTCACCTAAAGACAAGACAAATTAAAAATGTACAGACGAAAAATAGAAGAACAAACTTCGCCTAGAGGCCAAACAATAAATTTTAAAAAAAAGAAAACACCAAAAGGAAATACACACTAAAACGAATACGCTAGAATAAAGAAAAAGGAAAACGTTATACAAAAAAAAAATACGAAACTTACAACAATAGACTGAACTAGTCACAAAACAAAATGGCTGATGCTACGAAAGCGAGTCAACTCGATAAACAAATAAACAAAAGAAAATAAATAGACAAATTAGACAATACAAGAATTAGAACAAATATGACACAGAAAAAATTTAAAAACAAAACACGAAAAACTTAAAGGATATTAAAAGGAAAGAAACAATTAAAGAAATAACACGTAAAGAAGAAATTAAAGTTAGCCGTAAAAAAAAATAAAGCGAAACACTGGCAGGGGGAGATGCTCCTTGACGTAGACACCCAGGCCATGCATGTGGGTTAGGGAGTCTTTTCTGAGGAGAAGAAGGTATCCAGGGATCGAGAGATCAGAGGAAGGGATAGAGGAGTCAAGATTGGTTTCACACAGGGCCAGTATATTCGGGCAATTAGCAATGAGGAAAGACTCAACGCTGCAGAAGTTGGTTCTAATGCCACGGATGTTGGAGAAGGAGATATTTAAAGGTTTGGGTGATTATTGGAAGGCTGGTTTAGGTTTATATTTCTGGTTTTTGTACTTCATGTGGGTAATTGGTGTTGGAAAAAGAGAAGGCCTGAGTTACAGGAAGCCGACGGTTATCACCCATGACGCGGGCAGAGAGGGGGTTTGACACAGCCTGAATCATAATGTGGCCTCAGGGTTGCCCACCGGAGATGACTGCATGGACACCTATCCATGCGCGACATGGCACTACAGACACCCCGATATTATGCAACTGTTGATCAGAGCGGCCGCTGAAGACGCTACGCAAGAGTTAGGGCTCCTAACTACCAGTCGGAAACAGCAACCAGGGAACTGTCAACCGTGTACCTTCAGAATGAACAGGCAATGCCACAGACTACACGCATCACGGGTGAAACTCCACGGTACCAGCACAGAGGTCAGAGAGAGAGAGAAATCCGGGAACCCCTTCCTAGACACGAAACAAGGTTTGGGCCTCTAAACGTGTCCAATGAGGGGGGGGGAGGAGTTTAGACCGAGCGGTAGGAAAGCCTACCTGCTCCTATTACATATAACATAATCAACGACGACAAAACAAAACAATAGAGGGGATGTAGCCGGGATAGTCGCAGGGCTTACACTAGTTGAGAGTACTGGGCGATAGGAATGATATACCATTGTGTATGTGTACAATACTAAGTTTTAACTTAGTATAAGTCCCATTGACCTATATTTAAAAAAAAAAATTACCACTTACGTTAGAATAGTTAGTTCTAAAATAAGAGGGGGCGCAGAGTGCCGGTTAACAAAAAGCAAAAAACAAAAATACAAATTAATAAAAAAAAAAAAGAGAAAAAAAAAAATTGGGGGGGTGGGTTTGAGCTTAAAAAAAAGAATTAAATTAAAAAATTTTTGAAATAGATTAAGAAATTACATATACATACACAAGGAACACGGCATCAAATAAGGGGTGAGTTTATACTTAAATGGACAGAGAACATAATGGATTCAGGGCCTACGAACATCTTTTTTCTTTTTCTCCCTTGCATGATGGGGAGGGGAGAAAGTGGATGTGTGGGGTGGAGTAGCTGATGAACTTAGGGAGGAAGTGGAGGGAGAGGGGGATGGAGCACGAGAAGGGGAAGTAGGAAGGCTCCTAACTTTGGGGGAGCTAATAGCTTCTCTTGGCGAAGCAGGGACGAAGAGTGACCTGGTTCTGTCCATGCTCCTCTCCGCCCTGCCACGGCCAGAGTGGCTTTGCTGTTCATCTGTGTCTTCCTCCCTGCTCCTTTTCAGGGACGAAGCTCGAGGTGGAGACATTCTATTCACCTCCATTGTCGTCTCTGTTTCTGACTGCTGCTTCTGTTGTTGTTGGTGGTGTTGCTGCCGCTGCTGCTGCTGTTTTTGTTGTTGTTGCTGCTGTTGTTGTTGCTGCTTTTGTTGCGGCCGCTTCTGATGTCCCTCTTTAGGTTGCTGCCCCTCTTTTTGTTGTGGCCGCACCTCCTTCGGCTTTTCGGGCGGCGATTGCTTTTCTTGATTTTCTTGGGCTATCTCTTTTTGATGGGGAGGGGAGACGCTTTCGAAGTCCCCTCCTCTGCTTGTCTTGCTGCTATTGTTGCTGTTTTAGCTGTAGTAGATGCTGGATCTCTTGAAAACCCTTCGTGTTCAGGGTTATTTGGATCTCCATGTCCCCCGTCTCAATGCCGTCTCCCTTTGCTAATGAGGGCCTTCACTTCATTTACTTCCCCAAATTTGGTGAAGAAGGCACCCATTTGGTCATCTGGGATATCTACGGGTACCCCATGGACAGTCACTTTCGTCCTACGGGTGCCCATATATTCTGTTTGGAGTCTCAGAGACTTTGTGCTTAAGATGCTCCCCGCCGACTCTTTAGCCTGGTCTTCCGTTTGGAGAAGGATATCCCACAACACATTTGTCCTTCTTGCGAGTATCCTCGGATTGATATTCAAAGCTTTTAAAGCTTCTTCCATGCTTTCCCTGCTGACACCAATTAATTTCCGGGTTTTCACATCGGAGGTCAGCAGGAATATGGTGCGCGGGCTTACTGCGTCAAAAGCTTCCGGAATTGTTAAGAACTCATTGTCCTTGAACGACTCTTCATATTTTTTCCGCTGGTTGGCGTAAAATATGCCATCCTTTTTCAGCGGCCTATTTTCTGACCAGGCCGTTTTGGCTGGAGACACCGGATTTGATACCGGTGTATCCATAACATCATTGTTTTTGTTGACCATGGTGGCGTAAAAAACCCACCACAGTCGACGAAATGAATGGTTTCTGTTTCCTTTTAAATGTTTTTAAGCACAGAACGATAAACAAAAATATTCGAAAGCAAATAAAATAAAAAAGAACGGAGCAAACCAAAGACGATAAACAATTCAAACCAAATAAGAAAAATGCAAATAAAAACAGGGGGAGGGTCAAAATACGAACAGAAAAGAAACGAAAAAGTGAATAAATAATAATATGTACTAAAACCAAGCAAAAACTGAAAAATTGAAAAAGGTTTTCGAAAAAGTAGCAAAAATAAAACTTATCAAATGAAACAGTCACTTCTCAAGGTAGTAACGCTGGTCGTAAATCCACTTATGAAACAAAAGCCAATAGCGCGAAGATTGTGTTACTGACTGTTCGAATCGGATTAAACGATCCTATTTCTTTATTTTCTGTGATTCAAACCGGCTCCAAAGCGTTGAGCGGGAAAACAGGTTTGTAGTGAATTGCTACACTTTTTGAGAAAAAAGTGTAGCAATGATCAGAAAATAGTCAGATGGTCAAAAAATAGGCCGCTGAAAAAGGATGGCATATTTTACGCCAACCAGTGGAAAAAATATGAAGAGTCGTTCAAGGACAATGAGTTCTTAACAATTCCGGAAGCTTTTGACGCTTACTGCGTCAAAAGCTTCCGGAATTGTCAAGAGAAGTCAAGATTTAAAAAGTGAAGTGTGGTTGGTTAGGATGGGTTTGGTAGAAGAGTGTATTTTTATACGGGGGTGAGTAACAAATATGGATAATTCCATCAAACTCAGTCGCCTGTGTGGTCAGAGGGCAAAAAGAAAAAAATATATAATTCCACGCCTGACTTTAAAAAGCACACACACAAAAAAATAAAATTAAAGAAATACGGAAAACCAGCAGTGCAGTAATCAAGCTATTGGTATTTTATGTTTAAAGATAAATTATCTTTAACTTTAACTCGTAGTTTACGTAACTGTCTGAACGCGCATCCGTTTTCGTTACACGTGTCTCAGACGGTCAGATAAACACTTTTAAGACTCTGAGATAATGTTGACTTTCATCCACAGGTATTTTTTTTGTAAAACTGAAAAGGAATAAAAATACAGTTTCTCATATATGAACAGAAAACAGGAAGAAATACAGACGAGCCTTGGCCTATTTCTTTAAAAATCGGAATCACTCCAAGTAAGGCACTAAAACACAAGGGGTTACAGGGCGAGGAAGAATTAGGAATAGTTAATTAGGTATACGTAAATTTTTAAAGAATTTTTTAAAATGAAAAAGATGAAGCTTTCATTTTAGATTTAATTGAAAGCTAAAGAGTTTAAAATTTACTATTTCCAGTAAGCAAAATACTATCTGGTGTATTTCAAACAGATATTATACTGATCGGAATCGATTTTGTTTTTCAGTAAAATCAATCAAAACGGCCATTTTTGACAGATTTGTAAGCAAATGTTAATTCCCAGTTTTAAAAATCTTACAAAAATAAAATATATATTCCTGAAACGTTATTTGAAGAAAATTAGCAAATTTAAAGTTAAATTGATCTGAGTTGAAACAAATATTACTTATAGCATAAAATGTTGTATACAAGCATTTCTCAACTATGGGGTCTTGTTTTTCTGAGCTGTTATTCGATTTATTGACGGTCGATCGACAGCCGGACGTGTTCATAGTATGGTAGAGCAAACAAAAAAGGTTATGAGGGGATTTTTTTCCATAAGGTGGGGACAACCCTTAAAACACGTGACCTTTTAATGCTAGATTTATCGGTTTGTTTATCCATACTTCAGAAATTCTGCACGTAATGACATACAAATCAAAATTCTTTTATAAATATTTGGGGTCGTCAGATTGTAATACGCTTTACAATATATGATTAGTAAATATAGTTTTATTTAACAGTATTTCCTAAGAATTATCACATTGAAAATGAATTTTAAAAGATTTAAAAACTTTATAAATTATTCAATTTAAAATAGTAAAAAAATGTAAGCAAATTTTGTAAAAATTCACTTTTCGTTGAAATTTCTTTCTTTTGACATTATTGTCTTTAATATTATTTATAAAAGCAATTAAAAGCTTCTCCAATTAAATAATGTCTTAGTTTTATTGCGTTTTTATTTTTCGATTCAGAACAAATTTTTGGTAAGACCGAGTCCAATTTCGCAAAAAAAAAAAAAAGAATTCTGTGATTTAAATTCTAATATAGTCTGTAAAAATTATTACGTTGAATTTCTCAAGTTTTCATAAAATTAAGTAAGCGGTTGAAGCATATAAAAAAAATATTTTTACTAAGATTTTCTAATAAAAAATTTTCAAATATAATTTCATTCATTTGTGATTAAGTTCTGAAAATTTCCAGCAATTATTTAATTATTGCCCGAATTTCCAAATTAATGTGTCTGACTCTGCAAAAAAGAAGAGTATGGTGTTTAGGTTTAGGTGTTAATGGTTCAGTTGCTGTTTCTTCTTTTTAAACCACAATACGTGGTATTTTCTTTAACTGGTTGCGTTAGTTGAAATGGAATGAAAGGAAAGAGATACAAGGAGACGGGTAAAGCTATTAAGACTCAATTTTATTACTACGGAAGCAAGCAACTAAGTTTTAAAGGTGGGTACCTCCTCGAGCAATAAGATAGCTGCCTTCCTAGTCTTTTGAAGTTCCATGCCAAAAATAATCTAACATTTTGGGAAATTTAACGACTCCCTAAATTGCGTTGTGGCTTCACGAACAAAGACAATTGAACATTGTAAAAACAAGCTTAAAAAAGAACACATTATATAACGAGAAAGAGAATAGAGGATTGCTAAAAACGTAATCTTTTAGCTAGGTACCTCCATGAAATCGCTAAAAGAAACATGATAAAAAAGACTTGGCGAAAACAAAATTTTATCGTTAAAATGTTTATGTTAAGAGGAAAGAACAAAGTATTTTTTTAATTATTTTTTTTTAAATTCTCTTTCTTTTTAGAACATTCTAACTTTTGACTAAAAACTCTTTGTTTCTGAGGAACTTCTAAATAACATAAGATTTTAGCGCGTTTTTTTATGACAGACATTAATTTGGAAAATCTTGCGAAAATAAAAATAATTGTCGGATGTTAATGAAACCTTCAGAAACTATTCACAAATGATGGAAATTATTATAAATATGTTTTCTTTTTTAAAGTCATGGCAAAAATATTTTTTTTATATTTATATAACTAATTTTATGAAAACTCTAGAAATTCAATACTAGTCAGTTTAGTGATTATATTAGTTAAAAGCACAAGGCTTTGAGGAAAGCAAATCATGTTTTTTTAATCGCCCCCCACCCCCATCCGAATATCAGCTCTGAATTGTAACATACAAAACTCAATAAAATAAAGATATTATTTAATTTAAAATGCTTTTAGTTGCTTTTAGTTGTTTTTATGAATATGGATAATATTGTCTGAAAGCAAAAACTTTTTCAATGAAAAATGAATTTTTAAAACAAATATTTGTTATTTCTTAAATTATTTTATTGTTTTTAGATTAAAGTTGTTAAATATTTTAAAATTAGTGGAAACAGTGTTCAGTTTAGTCAATGGTGTTATTAAGTAGATCTATCATTTTAGCAATATAAGTTGTATAGCTTATAACAATTAGAAGAGCCACACGGTATAAAAAAATAATTTCAGATGGTTTTTGTGTCCATAAAACTGCTGTAATTCAAATGTACGGAAGACCAGCAAGAATACAATAAAAAGTCGTGTTACTTGAGTTAAGCATTGTTATCCGCTGTGTGACGTCCTTCACATGTGGCAGCTGCTGATCCAGGGTGCTGTCCTGGTAGCGGTGCCACTTGAGACGCTGACCTCGAGTCGGTGGTGTGATTTTGCAATCACGACACCGTATGTGAGTCAGTCTAACCCTGGGACACCCGCTGAAGTCCTGATCGCGACGACAGATGTGACACTAACACTGCTGGTTACCACGGCATCGGATGTGAGATTCTAACTCTTGTCTTGGTCGCGGATGATGTCTGGTTAGATACGGCATTTGCCTTGTCGTCCCCAGCTCGCCTCCAACGTCTGGTTACCGAAGCAACTACTTTGATCTCGGTCCAACCTACCCACGTTGTGATTTGATCTTAGGTTGACGAGATCAATCAGGCGTTGGGCCGTAGCGCGAGCCGGATCCAGGTCAAGGGTGATGCTGCACAAATGAATATAGAAGAAAAATAAAGGAACAATTCAATGAGTTCAAATGTTGCTAAGGATTAACAATTTACTTTCTATCTGTTTGTTGGATACAGTGGTACGTCTCTCTCTCCCAGCCCACGTCTATGGATTGTGACACTTCTGTGTTTCTTAGCGAGTTTTAGTATCTTAAGTTGTGTTTCAGTAAACGGCTTTTGGTATCTTCAATCGATGGTTGCTAAAACTGGCCTTGCTATCTTCAATCGACGTTTGTCAACTGGCTTTGGTAGAAAAATCTAAGTCGGACTTCACTGAACTGTTCTTGGCTAGAAGTCTAAGTCGAAAGGCGTGGAATTCGTGTGGTCACCTGCAGCGAGGCTTATTCTTAACTGCCAACTGCAACTGTCGAGCTGTGTCCGAAGAACTCTAATTCTGACTCCCTCTGACTGGATGAACGCCCGGGGACGTTCGTTTATATGGACGTCGACCAAAACCCGGTGTGGGGCCGGACGCGGTCTGGATTCTTTGATAATTTCAAATCCCCAATAAGGATTTTCTTTGTTTTCGGACAGGAAAATTTATCACTTTCCATTTTTGGAGATCTATCGCTCTTTGTTTAGAGTGGTTTTACCCACTTTCGTGAGGAGAGGTCTGAGGAGAATTGCCCTCCTAAGACTCTTCCTCTTCATACCGGTACCACATACCAAACCCTTCGAGGGGCGTCAACAGCAATTCCCTTCCTTCTAATATCCTCACCTTCTGTGAGGAGAGGTCGGAGGAGAATTATCCTCCTAAAACTCTTCCTTTCTCACATTGGTACCTCACATTAACCTCCTCGTGGGCGTCAGCAGGTTTTTCCTTCTTTACCATATTTCTCACCTCTGCCTACCACTTCATGCTACCCTGGAGTGGGTGTGGCTAGGCTGGTGTTAGCTTACATTAACACTCCAAGGGAAAAGAAAAGAAAGAAAAAGAATTATCCTTTTCCTGTGTCATCCCAAAAGCTTTATGAACACCACATTGCCATGATTTAAAAAAATTCTTATTCAAGCTATACGTGTGGCCAAAACCGTTGTTCTTATCAGGATATTAATTAATGTTGACAGAACTGAGATCCGTTTTCCTACGACTTTCTGTTTTCTTGCGAGAAAGGAAGAACAATCATATTCCGCCCCGCAAATGAAAACAAATAAAAAATTCTTTTACCCATTCTTTGTTTGTTAAAAGTAACAAATAATGTCGCTCAGTATGTCTTTCGATCTATCTATTGCTTTAGTAATTCCCGTTATTAATTTCTGTGATTAATTAATTAATCAATTAACCACTGTAGCTAAATAGTGTCACAGCTGCTACGGCCTTTATTTTTGCGAATTGTTCGTGCGAAACACGTGTAAAGAAGTTAATTTGATTTTTCAATTTCAACTGAGAAGGGTACCTACAAGTATTAGTATCATCTCATGAAATTTATATGATCTTATTTTTATATTATCTCAGTTATGACATTTTTCCCAAAATGTAATTAATATCAAAATTAATAATAAAATGAATGAAAATACAAATAACACAGTAAAATGTAATAAATGTACATAAAATTATAGTATTTTATGTACACTTCTGATAAAATTTCATAAGAAAGGTACCTATAAATTAATTAGACACCATTCGTATGAAATTTAATCTCACTCTCAACAGTCTTATTTTAATTTTTTTATAATACATTTTCCATAAAGCATCATAAACGTAAAGGTGAAAGCTAAGTCCCAAAATAAAATAGAGCGCTGAAAGTTTTCCTTAAAAATAACGAGGTAAATAAGTTGGTTCACTTAAAACTAAATAATTATGTCTCTTCTGTCAGTAACTTTCCCTTACGTAAGCTATCAAAACGTGATGTAATCATCACTCATCACTCATCAAGTGACACCAAATGTTAAGACCTGCTGTGTCTTACATTTTTTCGGCGCAGAATATAAGTAATGTTTGTTTCAAAATCTTTTAAATAAACTTTATAATTTCTAATTTTCTTAATTTTTTCTTTCTTTTTTTAAATTTCAAAAGGAGATTTTCATTTTCTTTATAAAATGGAAAAAATGGTTCACATAATCGATTATCTGTCAATATTGCTGACTCAAAAAAAAAAGATTTTTAACGAAAATTTCAGACGTGCTAGGAACGATTAAAAAATGTAAAAAAAATACCCCAAAATATTTTGATCTTACCTCTTAATAATAACATAAACATTTAGACAATAAAAAAATTGTTTTCATCAAGTTTAAGGCTCTTTTTATTCATGCTATGCTCTTTTTTAGCGATCTCATGGAGGTACCTACTTTTAGCCGTGAAAAGTCAAGGCATCAGGGACGCAATCCAAATAATAAAATGAGTAAAGATCTCATTTTATTTTTTGCATTTTAAATAAAAATTCCAAGAGAGGAAAGTAATAATAAAATGAGAAAAGAATCTCAAGGTTAGAAACAATATTTTTTAATTCAAAATTTTAAAACTTTTAAATATTCACTTTTTAAATGAACTTAAAGGGTAGACTGCAATTACAGAATATAAGATTCTGTCAAATGTTTAGTATTCTGCAACATATAATTTACAGGTTTAAATACGCAAATCGGATTAGTTTTACGTAATGTTTACTTCAGTAGTGTACATAAGGATCATTGGGAGAAAATCGTTTGCCTTTGATGTTTTGAGTCCTTTTAGGACGTTGTGAAGTCTGGTTAGAAGCACCATTAGAATCTGAAACTTGATGGGATACATCTGAATTTGAAATATTAACTTCTCCATTCTGAATAAGGAATGATACTAGGGTGGTGAGCATGAGTTAATGACAGTTCTAGTGGCTATAACAGTTTAATTGAATGAGCCTGATCAGAGCCGTGATTTCTTTTGACCTTCACGGAACGAACTTTGTTATCGTCACCAATAATTAATTCCAAAACCCTTCGCAGAATTCAAAGCAGTCTAGTTTTAGCAGGATTTTTTACAAGAACGACATCATCAACACTGACAAATATTGTGAAAATGAACCTCATGCAAATCTCTACACTGTTCCCTCAAACTCAATAAATAATCTTGATCTCGTAGAATTTAGCTAACATGGCATCAAGAGTTTCAACAGATTTCATTACATTAGATCTTGAAGAAGTGTCAGATTTCCAAACATTCTGATCATCTATCTTCAATACGAGTCCTGCGTTAACATTAGGACGAAGAAAACTATTTGGTGTTATTGTTTCGAATTTGTAGAACATCTATAAGTAAGAGGACCTGAGTTTATGACATTCTGAATCATAGTGAGATCAAAATATTTGTTTCGGGAACGTCCAATTGTTTGATACAAACAGGATTTAATAACTCCATGTACTCCCAATCCCAAGCGGCGTATAAGGTTATATTGATGTGTTTTATGTTGTACACGTAAGACAACATCTCGCTGATTTTGGATTGACCTGCAAAGACCCAGAACGATGTGAGGACAATACCCGAGTGCTCGGCTTGCAAGTCTGGGGAAAGCCGAACACCTTGTACGAGAAGCGGTAGATTGAAGTACTGAAAGGGCCCGAAGTCTTGACTCCGCGAAAAATATTTTCACAATGCGAAAAATTAAGAGAATGGTGAAGAAAAGGATCCAATGTTTCTGTACTTGATCTCGCAAGGCGTACCTACGTGACGCCATTCGTGGTGAAATTGTGACGAGTTTTGTGACGACGTTCTCCGATGATTCATCACTCACTGCACCTGTGATGACATCCAAGATTGAGTGTATTTGCATATACACCCAACTCGCTATGTGCACAGATTTGTCTTCTCTGCTGTGATCACTTTCAACAAATAAAATGAAGACAATTGTTTTTCAAGACTCTGGTTAGGAAGTAGCAACAATTCGATTTCTCACTTAAACGTGGGATCCTTCCTTCAGTTTCGACACGTAGTTGCAATCTTTCTAACTTCGCTGGCTTCTGGGTTCGGCGACTCCTGATTCCTCATTACGGGTCCATCTGTCGCTTGCCGCTTGCCGCTTGGCAGCTCCAACTCCTATGGTCACCTACCTACTTATCTCACGGTTGGACCCACTTTCTTCCACTTCCTATCTCTCTGCTTATATGGATAATCCTGGGGTCTCACTCACTCCATCCACTTACCTTCCAGAAGATTGGGGACTACTCCAAAGCCACATGGGTGGTCAAATCTTCAAAAACCTACATTTATGACTATCTAGAATCATTTACAAAATCCATAGGCGAACTGGAGACATGAATTCTGAAACACTAACTCTTAATTTCACTCAAGATAGACTGGAGAGAAAGTTCTTAGGAAACTCCAAGTGAGTGGGCTTAAAAGGAAACAATTTATCTCCTTATCTTTTAAATATGTGTGAGAAATCATATTGTTACACCTACAAATACGTGTGCATCAATCGCTGTGGCCATTTCAACCCGTAATTTATAAAGGGTGGAGATACTGGCTGACAAGAATGGGATCTGGGCTGAATGTCGCAATCACGTTTTCCTCGATCAAGAGCGAAAGTCGGAGGTTCGAAGACGAACAGATACCGTCGTAGTTCCGACCGTAAGCGATACCGATCCGCCGGTATTCGCTTCCATGACCTGGCGGGTAGCTTGCGGGAAACCAGAGTTTAATTCCTGGAGAAGTATGAAAGCTGAAACTTAAAGGAATTGATGGAAGGGCATCCCAGGAGTGAAAGCTGCGGATCATTTAACGCCAGTGGCTCAATAGTAGAATGGGCCGAGAAAATCTAATTGGTATGCGACCTCTGTAGTGTGAAGAGACTTGAGATCATCATTCCTCTTCGACTGACTGGAGATGAATTGGCAGTGTATCAGCAATTGACCAAGGAAGAGAGAGCGGTTCCAGCACAAAATAAGAACGCGCTATACACTGTTTTTGCTGCAGACAGTTTCTCCGCGTACGAGCATTTCAAAGCTCGGTAACTGCGCCCTGGTGAAATTGTAGACGTTTACCTAGCCGATTTGAGAAAGTTGGCGGTACTACTCGACCGTGCAATGGGGGTGCGCGTTTGTTCGTGGACTTCCTGCCTCCGTACGACGACATATTCAGTCGGTCTCCAGGATGGACTCGCTGCCGCTTGAGGGGTTATTGGTCCGGACCCGGGCGATTATGAAGGAAGAGTCAGAAGAGGAACTGATGGTAGCGGCAGCAAGGTCCACTCAAAGTAAACATGTTCTCTCAACTGTGGGCCCTTCTGCGAAAATTAAGTGCTACATATGTAATGGCACAAACCACCTGGCGGGGGACTACCCCTAGAACGGGCAAGCGACTCAGGCGCGTTGCTATCACTGCCATAAGTGCCAGGAGCCAGGAGCCAGGGTACCTGCCACGAGATTGTCCGAGCAACGAGTCAGAGGGGCGATGCGTCAGCTCCAGCCTCATTCCCTTCGAGGCATCACAAATGGTAGCAGCGCTACCAGTTGTGATTCCTCTCCTACCTGACCACGTCAGTGCCAGCCTCTCTTCACTCGCAAGTCACGAAATAGACGCTCCCCGTAATCGACGTATGCATTGATGGGTTGAAACGTACCGTTCTAATGGATACAGGTTGTTGGCGCTCGCTTAAGAACATATCCAATTGTCGTCAATGGGCGTGCTGACGGTTGACGGAAAGGTCCTTAGAAGTCGAGGAGTCACATGCATGGATAATTGGTACCCTGTCAGTATAGATGTTCTGGTCGTGTAGAGCAAATTGTTAGGATTCAACTTGCTCCTCGGGATGGATGTCATTTAGAAGTTGGGCGATGTTCTCATCACAAAAATTGGTGTGAAGTGAGGTTTGTAAATCCCCATATTTGTGCAGCCATGAATGTAAATCAGCCTGATTTTACCGCGGAATTCAACCAATATACTAAGACCTGAACCAGGACCCACCAGAATATCTGAAAAACCTGGTATCTGAGTACCCTGTGTCTAAGAAGGCAAGGAGTGAATATCAGCATGAAATACAGGCATGGTTAGACGATGGGTGGCTGATACGTTATCCCAAAAAGAACTCGGTCTACCAAGAGGCATGACCCCATTAATGGTGGCGGTTCAAAGTAATAAAGGAAAGTCCCGCCGGTGTTAGATTACTACCGCGAGCTAAACAAGGAAGTTGACGTATATACGGCTCATGTTAATGTTTGTGCCGAAATAGCTTGTAGCAAAAAATCTTTAAACCTTTTTGTTTCTTGCCTTGAAAACAATGTGTTCAAATAATTGATAAGGTAGCCCAATTCCACAACGAAATATACAAATCACAAATCCTAACTCGAAGATCCAGGGGCAGAAAGAAATGTCGAAATCACGAATCGCAGGTCCAACATCATAAATCCCATACACGTAAACGGTCAGAAATCCAACATGCAAGCTGATGGACGAGGTAGGAAAATAAACAAATTCCCAATTCAAGAACACCAACTGCTTTTACTGATGGAACACTTTTTTTCATTGGTTGACAGATGGGAGAGGACACACAATATTAGCATATCCGATATGCATTTATGGCAACACCTGCGACTGACTTATTTCTATTTTCTTATTTTGTATCTATATCCAGTTGGTGGAGATGTTTATTTTTTCTACCTTGTCCGGACTCTCTTTTAACGAAGGCGGGTTGGATTTTAGCTTGGACAAGCAAGGACTATCATTGTGAAAGAGTGCCTGTATTTTCAGTGTAGGTGTTTCTCATTCCTATTTTCTTTTACGTGAACTTTGCTACATTTTTAATTTTGTTTTTCCCCTTTTTCTTTATTTTTTCTTTTTCGTAATCCTATTTGTTATTCTTTAGTTTAATTCTTCTTTTGTATTTGTTATTTTTTATCTGCATTTTATTTTCTGTGTTATTTGCCTTTCTTCCTTAAGCAAAACATTATTTTGAAAGTTTTATTTGTACATTTTTGTTTTATTTTGCCTAATTTTTGTATTGTCTAGTTAGCACATGCTATTGTCATGTGAGCTGTTTCTTTTGTATGTTGCCCGTCCAAATTGGCTGAGGTGTCTCAGCAGCTGAATCAACCAGCAAGTCCCTACCCTGCAACGAAAAAAAAAGGAGCCTGAATATTACATAGCGGCACGGGAAAAGTTCCAGGAGTACATTTCGAGCAATGAAATCCTGACTATTCCGTCGGCCTTGAAGGAAATTTCAAAAAGGACAATTTCCCTGCTGACATCTGATGTAAATACCAGGTGTCAGCAGGGAAGAAATGGAAGTAGCACTCAGGTGCCTAAACTTTGCAGTGAAAGTGTTGGCAAGAAGAAAGAGGAGGCTAAAACATTAGCGGGATTCATCCTCACCACGGTGTGAATGCAATCTGAGTATATGGTCACCCGAAGGACCAAGATCACATTGCATGATGTGCCCATAGATATAGAGTAGGACCTTGTGAGAGCTTTCTTCACAGAATATGAGCAGGTGGAGGAAGTTACGACAGTGAGAGGTAAAACGGTCATTGCCACCGTTAATATAATCTTGCAGGTTCCCGTAAGTACTTTTTGGAGGTAACCGACATTTAATGTGTCGAGCTGGAAGATTCTCATCGCTGTGGAGGGTGGTCGATCCCACTGCTGGTCTTGTGACGCAGCGGGATATGTGTCTAATGTGTGTCCCGACAAGAACACGCCCCCACTTCAGCCTAGCTCAACAACAACAATGACAGAGGTGGTGAAAGCGGAAAAGTCCGACAAGAACTCCGAGGGCTGGAAGCGGGTAGTGAGGAGAGCACGAAAAGTGGCAACTCCTCCTTCCCAACAGGATGTCCCACAGCAGCACCAGGAACAGCCGGAGCCGGAGCGACAGCGGTAACAAGAACAGGAATAAGAACAGCAGCAACAGAAGTAAAAACAGACACAACACCAACGGCAACAGAAACATCAGCATCAGCAATAAAAACAGTAGCAACAACAACAGCAGCAACAACAAAAAAGACGCCACAACAACAAGATCAGCAACAGCAGCTTCAACCACTACAGCTGCTGGACGGGGGTATGGAGGTGGACGAGATGACACAACCTCGGTCCTCTTCTTTGAACAGGGGGAAGAAGGATAAACAGGAGGAGGAAAGAAAAATGTGAAAAAAGAAAAAAAGGCCGGTTGTAGCAGCACGGAAAGAGTTATGGGAGAGGTCAAGTCACAATCTGCCCCTGCTTAGCCAGCCAGAAATGACGCAGCCACAGGTAAAGCTAGGAGCCTCTCTTCTTCCCCGGATAGGGCTCCGATATCCCCTTCCCCCCACTCCATCCCAAAAAGAAAAAGAAGCCTTTCCCCAAGGCTCGATCTAGATTTTCTAGATTGTCCCACGTTATATCGTTTAGACTATTCGGAGCACGGACTCGTCTGTGCCAGGATGGTGTTAGGTACTAGGCTTAGAATGGCTGGACACTGAAAGATCAATCTGACTTTACTGGACAGGCGGGACTTCCGGCAGCAGCTAACTAGATTAGTGCAGCGGGAATTAGTGGGGGCGGTTATTGGGAGGGAGAGGCTTAAGGATAGTATTAGGTCTTTCACTGCCGAATATAGCCAACCTAGATAAAGTTAACACTCAGGGATACGCTGTCACAGACAGAAGCTAGGATGGGGGATCCCTAGAGATAGGTTTAACCAAGCAGGCTCTGGAAGGTGAGGCTAGCTAGCGCTTCCAGGGTCAGGTATTCGGGAGGTCGATACCTCGGAGGGGTGTACTCTGAGGTCGCAAGGTGTTTCGACGGCATTTAGAGAGCCAAGAATCATGGTCTCTGTGGCGACGAGTTTCGAAGAGGGTCGGCAGTGGCAAGTCTCCGAGACTTGATTGTCTGCATTACGAATTATACTTGATCTTTGTCCCGATTTTGACAGTCGTGTTCAACAACTGATTCCACCAGGAGTCCGTCCAGGCGTGTGATCACACTGTTGAAAAAGGGAAAGGGTGGTAGGTGGGATTTAGATGACTATAGGCCCATAACTCTATTAAACACAAATTTAAAAATTTTGGCCAAGATCCTGATGGGAATTTTGCAGTCAAATGTCGAGAGTTTGTTAGGACCTGATCAGATTTGTGCTGTTAAGGGACGAACAATTCAGAGCAACCTGCATCTGATCCGCACGATCCTAGAGGGTGTAGAAGACGACGATCAGGTCGCTCTGATCAATTTGGATCAGTCCAAGGCATTCGACAGGGTCGACCATCACTACCTGGCTGCTATCCTGCAAGCCGCCGGATTCAAACCCAACTTCCGCAGGTGGAACAGCCTCCTGTATCGCTCCCCAGTTATGTGATACAGGTGATCGGGAAGCGGTTGCGCGCTTTTGCGTTTTCACGGTCGGTCAAACAGTGTTGTTCGTTGTCGCCCCTACTTTATGCTTTGGGGTTGGAGCCCCTCCTTCGCCGGATAAGGAACGGGGTGTGCATTCTGGTCCTACGTGGAATCACTATCCTTGGAGGGGCTCGAGACAGTGTTTCTGTGTAGGTATCCATCAGATACCCATGAGCGACGAGGACATTGAAAAAACTACCATCATTTGGTCTGTTTGAATACTTATTCATGCCTTTCGGCCTCCGTAACAGTAGTGCTACTTTCCAACGTTTCAGGAATAATATCTTCATGGACATAGAATATATCTTTGTTTATATAGATGACATTTTAGTATCCTCAGAAAAACAGACCCAACATTATGAAAATCTCCAGACAGTTCTGTCAATCCTTGCCGAAAACAACCTACAAATATCTTTGAATAAATATGAGTTCTTTAAAGACAACATAAACTTTTTAGTATATAATATCAGCTTTAAAGGCGTAATCCCAAGTAAACAGAAAATTCAACAAATTCAAGACTTCCCAGAACCAAAGTCCCTGCGCAGATTTATTCTATTGCTTAATTTGTACAGAAAACTAATTCCAAATTCAGCTGAAATATTACTACTCCTAACAGAATTCACCAGATAAAACGAAACTGCAAAGTGACTACAGATGAACGCCACACAAAGAGAAGCATTTGAGAACATTAAAAACATTCTAGCTGAAATTACAGCATTAACACACTCCAACCCCAAAGCCACTCAATATCATTTCGTAACTGATAATTCTAGCTATGCAACAGGAGCAGCACTACAATAGATTCTAGATAACACCCTGATCCCATAGACTTCCACTCAAAAAACTCAAAAAAACGTACATACAAAAAAAATACTCAATCGTGAACTATTAGCAGCTTACCAAGCCGTACTACACTTCAAACCACAAATAGAAGGTAAACAGGTTGCATTGTTTACTGATCACAAAACCTTATCATTAGCATTAAAAGCTCAAATCAGACATTCAACAAAGATATTTTTCAGTTATTGCTGAATATATCACAGATGTGATATACATCAAAGCAGAAGACAACATAGTTGCTGATTGTCTTTCACGACCAGCCTTATCAGTCACAATTGACACATGCGACCTACCTGCTATAATAGCACAACAAGAGAAAGATGTAGAGATTTCTAAATACAAAGATAACCTCTTCTGTGACACAACAACATTCACACCAAAACCATTCATTCCAGAATCTCTCCGTAAACATATCTTCGATATATTTCACAATATCTCACACTCTGGTCCTAATCCAACAGCAAAGTTGATAAAGTCAAAATACTACTGGCCAAACATAAGCAAAAATATACATCAAATGGTCAGAAGCTGTCAAGACTGTCAACAAAACAAAATTTCTAGACACACTAAGACACAGAGTACACCCTTTTCACTAAACAATTTGAAACAGACTATATCGACATCATCAGGCCGTTGGTCCCAGAAACTGCACATGATGACATCTACCCATCACTAGCGAAATATATTCTTACGATGGATAGACGCTACCTCAGCAAGTACAGTAGCCATAGTATTTCTTGGATTGCTTGCTTTGGAGTACCGCTTCATGTCATCACAGACAGAGGTAGCCAGTTTGAAAGCGAACTATTCAAAGACTTATCCATCATTATAGGATCCCACAGACCCCGCACAACCTCATACTTCCCACAAAGAAATGGAATAATAGAGCGCCTGCATAAAACTCTAAAAACAGCCATCATGGAAAAAAAATAGATAAACGCTCTACCAATAGTTCTTCGTGTGAGAAATGTACCCAATGTAGATAACATTTCACTTGCCATCGCTGTCACTGGAACTCAACTATTACTCCCAAAACCGCTGACAAAACAACAGTTCCACGGTTACGAAAGAAAACATTAAACAATTTTCTGAAGTGATGACTAAGCTGAAACTATCGTTACTTTCTGAAGAAAGGTTACACTCAGCTAAGAAATTTTTGATCCCACAAAATCTATATACTTCATCCCATGTCTGGTTAAAAACAGACAGTCAGGAAACTTCTTGAAGCTCCTTACTCTGGACCCTTCAAGGTTACTACCAAACATGAAAAATACGTCATAACAGAGAATTCCACAGGAAAACACCTCACCGTATATACTGAGAGATTAAAAGCGGTGATATTCTTACAAAAGCACAAGAATCATCTAATAAAATCACCACCGAAACAAACTACGGAACACTCAAAACGACCCCCATTATATATATATATATATATATATATATATATATATATATATATATATATATATACAAGGTAACCAAAAAAGTTATGTCTGTTTTTAAAGGAAAAAAAGAAAACGCTTCACAGTATGTATAACTTATATTTAGTCTTCGAAGTAATCGCCATCGGCATCCAGCACCTTCTGTCAACGTGTCTCCAGCTGTTCAATGCCTTTGCGGTAGAACTCCGGGGGTTTTGACGCAAAGAAGTCCGTGAGAGCTTTGCGCAAGTCTGCTTCATTGATGAAGGATTTCTCACGAAGATGATTATCCAGGGAGTGGAAGAGGTGGTAATCGGATGTCGCAAGGTCAGGTGAATAAGGTGGATGGCACAAAGTCTCCCACCCAAGTTGCTGTATGGTATCCCTGACCACTCGCGCGACATGCGGCCTGGCGTTGTCATGGAGGAAAAGCAAACCTTTGCGATTCACCAGTGCTGGCTCCTTCTGGCGCAATGCCTGTTGCACACGTTTCAATTGCTGCGAGTATAGGTCTCCAGTGACCGTTTGGCCCGTTGGTAGCAGTTCATAATGAACCACTTGACGACCTGTTCACCAGACACAAAGCATAATCTTGCGTGGGTGCATAGGCGGTCTTGCGGTGTGAGGGACAGCATCCTGAGGAGACAACCAATGTCTGGAACGCTTGGGAGTTTCGTACAGAACCCACTTTTCATCACTGGTATGCACTCGATTGAATAAGAATGCGGTACGGTGGCGAGAAAGCAGCGATACGCAGGCTGCCACTCGTTGTCCCTTGTGGACCTCCAACAGCGTTTGCGGAACCCACTTGCTCAGTTTGTACGTCTTACCTAGGCGGTGCAGGTGAAGTCTAACTGTTTCATCGGAAACGTCTTGCAAGTTCACCACACGTTAGACTACTGTCCTCTTCAATGGCCGCCTTCAGGACTCCGTCATTCAAGACCTGTGGTCGTCCACTGCGAGGCTCATCATGGAGAGACAAATCTCCCGACTTGAATTTTCGAAACCAACACCTTGCAGTACGTTCATCCACAGCACTATCCCCAAACGCTTGACATATGCGGCGACTTGATGCAGCTGCTGATAAGCCCACTTTGAAGTCGTAAAGCAAACAGTCCCGGCTTCGTTGTCAGTCTATTTATATTGAATTATGTGATTAAACATATTGTCAATAAGTTTCCCAAAAATTAATGTACTGAGATGTTGAAAAGGAATTTCCATGTTGATAATTTAGTGAAAACTAGTAATTCTCCAGAAAGGCTATTGTTATCTTTAACAAGAATCAATAGACAAAAGGTGTGGTGGAAACATCAATTTGAAATCTTGCAATAGAAATAGGTGTGAAAAAACTTTGGATTCAAGTAGGTAACAGCAGCCAAATATAGGCATTTTAAAGCTATAATTAAAAACTATTTTATCTATTTTTAATATATAATTGTTATTTTTAATATATAATTTTAGATGTATTTGCCAAATAAAAACAAAAAGTTATGTTTCTTCTTCCTTATCGCTGCTTTTGTCGCAACAAAAATAATGTATTCCATCGGAAGTGCCGCCCCCAGGGAGTGCCCCCTCCAAGGATTCAAGCTCCTAAGCCACATCATATTTGGTAAACTACCCCATAATTTAATGCGGGAAATCATTCACAGGGTAGGTAGCAGTTAGCCTTAGTTGAGGGATGTATTTGACAAATGAAGAAAACAACTTACTACCTATAGAATGAGTCATATTATATTGGGGCGCTAAGAAAGTCTCTATAAACTGCTTATTGGACAGGTTGTATTTCTTTAAAGGAATATTAAAAAGTTAAAATATCCTGAGTAAAACTTATGCAAATAATTCCAATAAAAAATTATACTAAGTTGTTTTAGGAGTAAATATAGGCAAAGGGAGATCACTTTCTATTCCCGTTTTGTTGGACGCTAAGTTTAATATCCAATTCAAGTTCGATAATTTCAGATCACCAATTTGACCAGATTAAATTACAAATTAGCCTTTTCTCATAATAGTAATAGTAATCAAATAAACATCCAAATAATTCTGGGAGTGGACATCTTCCAAAATATGTAAGATACCAAAATTGTTTGAATGGAATTGCCCCTTTCGGTACAGTGTAAATTTTCTATGTAGACATCAAGTTACCCTAGCGTGGCCTAATCTTCCAATATTCATAACTACTGTTGCGGGGCCGATAAGGATGTCGCCCCCGCAAGCTTATTGAAGAAAGGTGAGAAACAGCTAAGACAATGAGAGGAGAAAGGCGGAGGTTTATGAAACAATAAACGTCGAATTTATTTATTCCAAGTGTACAAGAGTGTACTCTGGAGAAGTGACGGGATCGCGCCGAAGAGTATTCTCTCGACAAAAGCACCGGAAGCTCACAAAGGTAGCGTACTACACTTTGATTCAGGCCCCCAGGCCGAGCAGCGTGGATTTGGACGAGAAAAGGAGCTAACCATATGTAAAACGATTTATTCAAGTACTCCCTGGCTAGAGGGAGTAGAAAACCGTAAATATTAAATTAATCCCAATGTTGTTCGATGTTTGAGAAGCACTGCCTAATCCGATGCTCACGAGGCACTGCTTTAGAGTCAACAATATTGGCCGGTCGTCCAGTTTCTCGCATGCTGCTTGACTTAAATCTGCGAGATCAGGGGTTGTGAAGGTCAAGGTCATTTTTCTAGGAAGAGGCTAATGGCGGCCGCGACACTACCATACTATGATTTGTGGACATTCTTCATGTAACAAGGAGAATATGTATTGGAACCTACCCTAAAATATTCCCAGAGGTTTCGAATTTTCTGTGATCGAACGGAATTTATCGAAAATGTTTGCTGTGGATTCATGCGCATTATTCTTCGATGAAGATGACCATATCAATGATAGATTCGAAAAAACAAGAGTTCAAAGACAATTCATACTTCGTGGAATTACTCTGACATGAAGACAGGATCAAATCAGTGCCAGTTAAATATCAAGTTGCCTTGAAGGTGCTTGATAGAAGTATGCATTCTTTAGAAAGAAAAAATTGGCTACTGCTTATAACGATGTAGTTCAACAATAAGAGACTGAAGGGATCGTAGAATGAGCTGAAAAGACTTTTCAAAATATATTTGGATTCCTCACATACCGGTCTGATGAACAAGTTGCTATAAGCTCCAGACCTCTAACATATTGGAGTACGTCTGATACTGAACTATTACCATTAACATCCAATGCCCTTTTTTATCCTAATATTAAGGGAGAAATTCCTGTGAAAGCTGATTCTGGTGGATCGCCTGAAACTGAACCTTCCAGGTCTCTGTTATTAAATGTTCTCATTGAAAGGGAGAAATTGTCAACTAACTTCAAAGAATTATGTAATGAAAATATCTCTAGAGAAAGTTGCAAGGATCTACATGATATAGATTTGAATAATAAAATACAAGTAGACGATATAGTATTAATTAAAAATCCAACAAAAGCCAGACCATTCTGGAAACTAGGCAGGGTGATTGAACTTTTCTGTGGAAATGTACGTTCCATACACATAGATAGAGATGCATCTTATGAGAATCATAACATGCAGCGTCTATTTACAATAGAACTTTTCTTGACATATAATATTCAATTTAGTCCTGGGTAAGACTTTAAACTGCATCCATCAGTCCGTCCAGCCATTTATAATTCAGTATAGTTCTGGGTAATATCTTAAACTGCATCCACATCCATTTATGATTCATTTTAGTCCTGGGTAAGACTTTAAACTGCATTAATTTCCATTTATACTTCATCCTGTCCTGAGTAAGACTTTAAACTCTGTAATTATAAAGATTGATAGTCTTTGAGGAACTCCCTGGTGAATTAAGTTTAGCAACGCTTAAGGAACTATCCCGGACTACGACACGCTCCCTGCGGACCACAAGGAAACAAATGCGAACTTTTTAAGTCACTAACAGTACCCTGTAAAATTAGTTTAATAAATCTTCTTAAGTTATTGGTTATTTTTATTTATATTTATATAAATTATATTTATGTAAGTTATAAATTATATAATAAATTATATTTATATAATAAATTATATTTAATTTATATAAGTTATATTTATTTTATTTATAAATCTTCTTAAATTGTTGGTTATTTTCATTACAATTTAATAAACTAATTTTATTATATTTATTCTGTCAATACTGTCTCGTTCCTGACAACATGGATAAAATATTTAAACCACAAAAACTGGACCTCAACCCGAACTCCCCTAGAACAGTAAAGGAATGGAAACGCTGGATTCAAATGTTAAACAATTTCTTTGAAGAATGCAGTGGCACTTAACAAATTAAACTTGTTTGTTAGCTGCGTTTCATTCGGAGTTTACGAATATTTAGAGAACTGTATCGTGCCTTTTACATTTTTCTACACAAACCGGATGTTTACCGCTAAACGACCAAAGGAGACTGCATAAAAACGTTTCCTGCGCATTGTCGCCACGCATACATTCACTTTAAGAAAAATAAAACGAACAATTTATTGACCAGTCAGAGTCACTCTCGCTCTACAGGCCAAAACTTTTGTTCGGAGCCAAACAATGGCTATATATTCTCTAATTTAAACAGTCAACACAGACCAACTTGGACGTCAACACGAGACACATACCAGCGTTCATGTCAATACCGATGCGCTGAGAGAGAAAAAACGATAGCCACCAGCAATGTCTATTTCACTTCTAATTTCACCATTGTCTCCCTGTTGCCTTATTAACAGCAACAGATAAAGTTACTAGTTTTGTATGTATGCGACACTGCCAAAAGATTTGACCTCGGATTGAACCCAACAGTGACAGTCAACCAGAAGAAAAGAGAGAGGGAAAACGAAAAAAAAATAAAAGGAGTGAAAAGAACCAATGGACATTGGTCATTTTGACGATACAGTTCTGCAAATCCCACGATTTTTTTGTTTTTAAGCACACAGCAACCGCACAAGCATGCAGCAGCTGTAGGACAAGTAAAATGTAGGACACATTTTGGTTTTCCCTGAAATCCTCGATTTCGTTGTTTTCATCTTTCCAGATTTTTTTTTTACATTCGATCTTAGCATTATTTCGATTTTTTCGATTTTTGTCAAATTCCGATCTTGCCAGATTGGCTCCCTTTTTCCAGTTTTACGGTGTATCAAGCGGTCAGGGATGAGTGAGCACGGGTCAGTTGAGTCTGAGAGGGTAGAGGTTGAGAATGAGGCATTTAGGACTCAAGTGACAACCGGTCTGCGTAAGCTACTGGCGGGACGACCCGGGTTTTGGCCTTTGGGAGGACCCAAGGGGGTGGTGAAAGACTGGTAGACCTCTAGAGGAAAAGGACAATTCATCTATGAGTTGTCCGAGAAGGAAACAGTCTTTTTGGCGTACGTAACGGTGGAAGAGCCGGTCTCGGAGTTTATAGCCAGAGACTCTCAGTTGACCTGGACAGAGGGATTATTGGTGGGAGAGTATGCGGACGAGGGAACGGCGGTAGAAGCCATAAGAAGCTTCATGAAATTGGCTCAGATGAAGGGTGAGTCTCTTGGAGAATTGGGAGTGAAGGCCACGAAATTGTCCGCCTTGGATTTCCCTGAAGAGGTAAGGGAAAATGCAGCTATACAAGCGGACCTGTATGAGAAGGTACTTCAGAACGAACCCATTAGGCATTACGTAATCAAAGATGCTCCGGTCAGACTTTTAATAGCTATAACTCTGGCCAGAGATAGCAAGAGAATGTGAGAAAAAGCAAGGTATAAGGGAACGCAGGCTAAGAGTCGGGAGGTAGGCAGGCAAGGCGGAAGATGGAAACCCTCCATGTGAAATAGGAAATTGAAACGAACCAGAGGAGTGGGAAGAGTTTCCCAAATAGAAAGGCATGGATTTTACAACCCCACACCTGGCAGGTCTGGACGCATGTGTTGAACCTGTCATTATGAAGGCTATAGAGCGGTGGATTGTCCAACAAAGTGGGGACTGCTCCAGGATTTTTACGAGCCAAGATACACTAGATGCGGCCGTCTGGGACATGAGACGAAGTGGTGTGGAATAAAGAAAAAAGTACAGAGTTCCCCGTTACAAAAACCGCCCCTAGTACAGAACCAGGTAACGCCGGTGGGCCGTCCCAGCGCAAAATCTAAGAGGGGGTGTGGCCCATGTAAACAGGAGAAGGGTGCAATGCTGGGCGTGTGGCCAGATCAGTCATTTTGCCGCCAACTACCCATGAAAGTGCTGGTTCTGCAACGAAACAGGACACCTGAAGAGAAATTACTCCTATAGAAATAGGAAGGGAAAACCACAGAAGGGCTATCCAAGGGTACCACGAAATAGATAGTAAAGGGTTGCTGTTGCCGTCACCCATGTAGAAGAGAGGAAGCGCCCCACCACTAAAAGAGACAGATGTCTTTTTGAGAAAGTTAGTATGGATGTGTCGAGACCATATGGGGAGATTTCAAGAGGGAATGTGTATATAGTGAGGTTTTGTAGATTGGCTGACGATTTGGCCTGGGGTATATGCAGTGCCTAATAAGAAAGCACAAGCAGTAACTGAGTTAATAATGAGTGAAATATTCCCTAGATATGGAAACCCAGTGCAGCCGGTCACAGATAATAGACCAGAGAACGTAAATAGAATAATGGCCGAGGCTCTGGAAAGTCTCAATGTGATACATAAAACCACTTCCCTATACCACCGCCAGAGTAACGCGACAGTGGAAAGGTTTCATAGGACCTTGCGAGATATACTGTTTAAGTTGGCGAGGGATAACGCTGGGAATTGGGACCTGTATTTGACACAGGCCTTGGCGACAGTGAGGTTTACAACGAATGAAACCTCTAAGTTCTCACCATATTATATGATGTTCTGAAGAGATGTAGTTTTACCAGTGGATAATTTGCTAAAACCTCGTAGAAAGTATATTAGAGAAAATCACCACCGATTTATAGTAGAACAGGAGCATAAGTTGTTTACTCTGGCCAGAAGGAGAATAATGAGAGCACGGAAGAAGAGAAATAAGAGGGTAAATAAAGGAAGAAAGAAATTAGAATTAGAAATTGTGGATCACGTATTCTACAAAATTCACCTGAGGGAAGAAAAATTGGACCAGAGGTGGCAACCCTATTATAGAATAGCAGATGAGTCCAGTGTTATTTGAAATCTGGGGTCAAGTTACGGGGGTGAGTTAAGAGGGCACATGATAATGAGCTCAAATTGGCCGAGGTAGACGATTGGGAAGTAACTAAATCAAGAAACAAGAAAGAAAGAATGAGGAAAGCATCACTCGTGGTGCTAGAAGAAATGGAAAGAGAGAAAGGAGGGAAAAGGAAGAGAAATAAGTCAATATCCAGTAAAAAGGGCTATAAGAAAGGCAAGAAAATCGCCAATAAATGAGTGGAAGGCAAGTCTGTGCTTCTGATTCGAGACCTACCAAAAAGAAGAATGAGCTATGTGATCGGGAGGATGATAGCCTGTTAAAAGTTGATTAACCCAGAGAAAGGTTGAAATTGGACAACTAAGAGAAGAAAATAATGGGAATGCCCCAGAATAATGAAAATATAAAATGGGTAAATGTTGAATGATAACAAAAATAAAGCAAGGAAATCTTGTTACCCTTGCAGGAATGACTGGTATGAAGGGACTTATACTGCAGCTACTGCTGCTGCTGATGGTAGTAGCCTGGAGACACAGCCGGAATGATTTTCAAGAAATCAAGTGAAGTGATAATGACAGGGTCAAAATGGTTGGTCACTTTTTTGATAGATTTGATCTCATACAAATTGGAGGGTGAACTAAATACGTATGGCCAGGGTGAAGGTAGCCCAAAGTTATACCAGGGAAGGAAGTGCCTTAGGTTGTTGTATTCACTAGAATTGGAAACGACTATAATAGAAGGATATGAGGAATTACTTAAAAGGAATTGAGTTGTTGCAGACAAGAAGAGAGCCGTAGTCCCTATTGTTGGAAAAGCATTGAGCGTCCTGTTTGGAACATTGAATGAAGATGTTGAAGTTATAAGAAGGAAATTAGGGGAGGTATAAAGGGATCAGAGAGTTTTGGCCCAAGTAGCAAGAGAAAGCGTATCAATATTAAATGTAACAAAATTAGAACTAGCAAAGAATAGAGCAAGTATCAATTGATTAATAAATAACCTATGAAAATTGAGACAGGAAGTAGCTAATATCTCTGAGGCTGTGACAACTAAATTACAATAGTTAAGTCACCTTGTACAGTAGCATTTCCAATTAATGACGTTGCTAATAAGGTGCGACAGAAACAGATTAGTCAATCCTTGACAATTTTGTTAGAGCATGTGAGAGGTCAGCTGGATATGTTATCATTGGGACATCTGTCTCCAAGCATAGTGACCCCTGGTCACTTGAAGGAATTATTATTGAAGATACAGGCTGAGTTATCCCATCATTTGAGGTTACCGGTGGACCCCGCCAAAGAATTATGGAAATAGTACAATGCACTAGGTTGTGTTACCTTGTTAGAAGAAACTATTAGTCTTGATGTCTATTCCATTATTAGACAGAGAAAGTATTTTTGAAATATATCAAGTGATAAACTTACCTATTCCCTCCCCTCGAGTAGAACAGGACTTAGGGGCAGTTGAAACGGAGTATATATCTTTGAATTCAGCTAGAACGAAATTCATGATGCTGACGACAAAGACGTACGAAGTGTCAGGTTGATGTTTTAGAGACGTGTACTTCATTAAGCCGCATTTATGTGACAGGAAATCACAGATTGTATGTGCTTGAACTGTTTAAGGGCGACAAAGAAAACACAGTGTTGCCACAATCTATCAGTATATCTGACGGAGTATGGGCAGTGGCTGCCCAGAAGCAGATTGATCTGTCCAGTTTATGTGGTAAGAATCCATTAGAGCGTTGAGAGTAGAACCCCTATTGTTATTAATAGAGTTACTCATTAGAGTTTAAGTAATTGGACAGAATTATGAGAACCGGTGATAGAGAAATTCCCCAAAGTTACCTTAAAGAAGATGCCAAAGTTATTGAAGCCAGTAGAAAAAAATAGTCTGGATCAATTAGAAGACAAATTAAACTCCTTGGGAGAAGAGAGTACAGATGGAAAAGATAATGAATAGATCATAATAAATTGGTCAGCATTGGTGGGGCTACTTTGATAGTTATTGCTGAAAAGACATAGGAAGAAATAAATTAATAATGTTTTGGAGAGTCTGCGACAACTCGAGAAAGGAATGGCATGTAGTATTCTTTACATAAACAGCTAGAACCCAGACACAGAAGAAACCAAGTTAAATTCAGAAGAAGAACTAAAAGCATAACAGACACCTGTCAAAGAGAAAGAAAAACCTCCTATTGTAGAGAAAGGAAAAGTGACCAAAAAGGAAAAACCATAAAACAACAAAAAAAAGATGTCAAATGAAACGACGGAGTAAGGGGGGGTCTGAGACCACCAGGTTAAAGTTGAGTAAATTGTAAGGGGTGGTGAGAACTCCATGATTGAAATACGTATGCTCATCATTAAAAGAAGAAAGACTTTTAAATTCTACTGTATAAACTAATAGAAACAATTATGTATGGAAAACATTGCATGATCACAACAGAAGAAAGACCTTTTAAACTTTATCATCATTGAAAGAAGAGGAAATACTTTTAAATTCTTCTGCATTAATTAGTAGAAGAAAACAATGCATGACATAATTCTTGTTAATTTTCTTTTTGGGAGCCTGAATATCATATACAAGTAAATGACAGGAAGGGGAAGGGAGAGATGTGACACTGGCAAACGGAAAGAAAGGAGTTAAATTAAAAAACATAGCTCGGAACGAGACTAGAAGTGTTAAAGAATAGAACGATATACAGACCGAGAGAAAGAAGGGAGATTTCTCTTTTTCCTAAAGTCTAACTTTTTGGCGTAGAAAACAACTCGAAATTCTGTTACAAGATATTACCACAGGAGTCATGTGGCGATATTTAGCTGACAGCTGATTAATGAATCAGCTTAAAAAGCACCGGTTACGATAACAAACCTTGGAAAGATACAATTTGGTGATTTCTGTAACCAAATCAAAAGAATAGAGTTTCCTTGAGTAATGACCCAAGACCCAGGGTGCTTAGAGTACAATGACCCTGCCGGGGGAAGCAGCTGGTAAATTCATGATTTTTGAGCAAAGCTAGGCTGAGAAATTTCACCGATGCGAAATTAAAATGATAATTTTAATTAATGACCACTAACTAAAGCCACGCGGTTGAGAACGAGATTGGTCGAAGAACAACCAAGATGACAGGCGCAGGTGAAATACCGAGAAAAACAGAGGAATTGCCTACGCCCATTGGGATGTGTTGGTGAGAAGCACAAATAATAGAAGGAAGGAATTGGGCGGATTGATATCCTGTGACCGCTACCCATCGGAAAAGGGATCTCTCCAAATTTAGAAGTGTAATTAATTATCCAGAGCCAGACAACAAGGTGGCCCTTGTTGGAAATAGGGAAACCACCAAGTACCCATATCCGTATCAACCCCCATGCCAGTTTTGGGCGGAAGTCAATATAAACAGAATACTGAGATAACCAAAACAGAGGTTCAAGACGACCGCTCTGCTGAATCTCACGTGACTTACTACCAGAAAGAACCTTAGACTCGTGTCTTGTTCCAGACTTAGCCACATAGTGCCACGACAAAACATAAAGCGAGAATGGTAAATGTTTTTTTTTTTTTTACCCAGAACCAATTTATTGTATAATTTTTATGGAACTAAACTCTGAAGAACTCTTGTCTTTTCTTTAACTGCAAGGACATTTTTTGTTAAATTCCGGGAACGGACCAACGTCACAATTGCTGATGACAATTTGATCTTTGCTGGCTCTGTGATCAACATGGGCAGGACAACAGTTTAGACCAAAGTGATCAACCCAAGGGCCAACGGCAGCATTTGACCAACGTCCGACCGACATAAAAGTGTTAGATGTATGTATTTTTTACTTGAATTTAGGTTTGCCGAGGCGAAGAAGGAATTAACCTCCACAACAGAAACAACAACAACGATGTTCTGTCTTCCAGGTTACCCATTTCCGCCTCCGCAACAAGTGGTAATCCCAACGTTTCGAGCCATAGAAGACTCATTAGGAAATACGCGGAAACGCCAGTAAATACACTAACAAAATGAATTCACACGAAGACACATTAGATGTACATTTAGAGATAAATTAATCAGTCCATCGATTACCACCAGACAATGCAACCAACACAAAGAATTGGTTCCTCCAACCGCAGGCCATTTTCACTGCCAGTGGGATACGTTCACAAAAAATAAAAAATTGCCAGTGTTGACTAAATTTTGCCTCTTGTAGTCAACGGATTCGCCGACCTATTGGAAGACGTTCCTAACACTGGCCCTTGCAACATCCTTAAAGCTGGCATCCAAGCGACCTGTCCTTTTACAGGTCGCTTGGATGAGCAAATGTCGAGGGAACTATTCAACAACATAAATATTGGTGACAGAACACCCTCACAACTCCTCAGGCACATGAAAAATTACCTCAAAGGAAACATTATGTCGGATTCTATCCTACATCGCTTATGGATGGATAAATTGCCAACCACTATGGTACAGATACTGACGCCCATGAGAGACGATACACCACTCAATACACTGGCAGATATCGCAGACAAAACTTTTGCATCATTCCACTGAACGCATTAACTCCCATACAGGAAAACGACTGCAGTGCGAAACGCACATACATTGATGAATACTTGCAGATTTACAAAAGCAAATGCAACAAATGCAATTGTTGTTACTGGTATCACCATACGTTCGGTAACGACACAAGAAAATGTACCCAACTTTTGTCGTCACCAACAAACACCAGGGAAACGAACAAACCAGCGAATGATCGCGACTACACCGACCGATACTCACAAAGAAAGTCGCTTATTTTATGTAGTTGACAAAAATAACGGCTACAAATTCCTAGTGGATACTGGAGTAGCAGTCAGTGTCATTCCGTTAGCACCTGGACCCAAACCCAATCCCACTCTCCTCAGACTACTTAGCTGCAAACGGTATAGCATCCATACCTAAAAGATTTGACATTAAATATTAACATGCACCGAGATTTTACGTGGACATTTATACAAGCCGACGTAAAAACACCCATCCTTTGGGCAGATTTTTTGGTCCATTTCAACTTGTCGGTGAATATGAAACACAGACTACTGTCGGACACCGAAACTAATATCCGTATTACAGGAATTTGTAAATGATACGCATCTACCGGCATCAGTGCAACAACTTGCCCTTGTACAGTATGGTATTTTGAACAAATATAAGGATATTACGAGACCTTTTAAAAACACCGACAACATCAAACATCGGATAAAACTACTGGGCAGTTAGTATTTACACGCCCATGACGACTACATCCACACAAATACGAATTCGCTAAAGATGAATTTAACAAAATGTTACGTGAAGGAAAAAGAATCCTCTGTTTTATTCTCCATATTATTTTTTATTTGCGTTAGTTCTTTTAGTCGGGTCACCACTTTAACGGGGTAGATGTATAGTTATTAATGTAAGTTACCCCGTTGTTATATCTACATTTGTAGTTGATTGATAGAAGATTCCTTTTCTCTTTTTATACTGAAGATGAAATAAATAAAACATACAACAATAACATAAACAATAATGAGACCTTGAGACACATATTGAAATTAATGACAAGAATGTGTATTTTTCTTCAGCGTCTTCAAGGGCATACCATGATGAAAAAATGCCACAAACTTAATAATGTTTATGTCATTATTAAGAGGAAAGAGCAAAGTATTTTTTAATTTTTTACTCCTTTCTAACATGTTCGAAATTTGTGTTAAAAATCTTTTTTTTTTGTGTGTGTTGACGGTGTAACAGAGCTGGTAATGGACATTTTCGTGCCGCCGTTTCCTGTAAAATAACACATTAATTTCGAAATTCTTGTGAAAAGAAAGTAATTGTCGGATTTTAATGAAACTTTCAGGACTTATTCACAAATTATTTAATTGATTTTTGAAATCATTATTTTGGGAAAATCTTGGTAAAATATTTTTTTTACATCTGTTAACCACCCCCTTACTTAATTTCATAAAATTTTCTAGAATTTAAAATCGTCAACGAAATGTTTTTATTAGTACACCTTTTTATTAGGACACCTTTTTATTAGGACACCTTGGAAAATATAAATCATCAATTTTTTCAAACTATTACCAAATTTTCTAAAATCTGCTCCAAATCGTAAAATAAAAACTGTAATAAAACTATCTAATTATTTAATTAGATAAGTTTTAAGGACATTACAGTCTGAAGAAATTTTTTTCGATGAATAATGAATTTTTACAAGAATTGTTTGCAGTTTTCTTTTTTTAATCATAAAGTTACAAAAATGTTTTAAAATTCTTCCAAACATCGTTAAAGTTAAGTTAAGTTATTAAGTGAAGACTATATTTACTGAATGAGAATTAGAATGGTTAATAAAAATCATCCCACCAAAATTTTTTACAATGATTAAAAATAATTTCTGGTGTGTCTAAATTTTCTTTTTTTTTTTTTCTTTTTTGTATGGTGTTTCATATGGAACATGATCATTAGAAGGTCATGTTTTTCAAGGGTTGCCCCACTTACGCTCATAAACCTTTTAGTTTTACTTAGTTAAGAAAAATAATTTGTTTTTATTTAGTTGTTTTAATTTTTTTTTAATTTCTTTATTCTTTTTTTGTTAGTTATATTTTGATAAAAAAAAATGTTTGAAAGGTAACCCATTATTTTATTTTAAACTTAATGTTTAGTTTAATTATTTTTATACTCTATTACATTTAAATTTGAATTTCTTTTCTTTTACTCATTTAATTTTTAATTGTGGTAGGTACCTCTGCTAATTCTCGTTACCTAAGTTTTAAAAATTAATTTAAAGAACAAAGATGAAAAAGCTTCCTTGAAGTTTTCATTTTAGCTTTAATTGAAAACTAAATGATTAAAAAATAAATTTTTACTATTTCCATTAAGCAAAATACTCTGGTATATTCCAAACAGAAATTATGTATTGATTAAAATGCTTTTTTTGTAATTTTGTCAGTAAAAAAAGCGATAAAAAATCTTTACATTTTTTTTTTTTGTAAATAAAAGTTAATTTTCGTTTTTAAAAATTTTGTAAAATACAATATATTTTTCTGAAGCGTTGAGGAAAATTAGCAAATTTAAAGTTAAATTAATCTGATTTGAAACAAAAAGAAATTAAAATGTGTACACCGCTGACGCAAAAAAATAAATAAATAAAATTTCGAACATAGTAGGAAGGTTAAAAAAATTGAGGTAACTCAATAATTTTATTATATTTTAAGAAAGCATCTTCAATCGTAAGGTTAAGTACCTAAAAATCAATAAAATATTAGATAACTACTTAAAATATTTTGTTAATTTTTAAAAATTACTTGGTAGATAAAAAACAAAAACAAATACTTAGAATTCATAAATTTATGTCAATTCTGGTCCACCATACTTGTCAACACCTTCAGTCGTCAATATATCGATGGAAACAAGAATAACACGACCTCGTGGTCAAGAAATGCCTGTATAGAAAATTTTATGCTGTAAGTAATATTTGTTTCAGAACAGATTAATTTAACTTTAAATTTGATAATTTCCCGCAAATAACGTTTCAGGAATATTTTATTTTTGCAAGATTTTTAAAACCACAGTATTTTGCTTTCTGAAATTAGAAAATTTAATCCTTTAGCTTTCAATTGAGGCTAAAAAGAAAACTTCAAGAAAGATTTTTCATTTATGAAAAGACATTTAAATCTTAACTATACCGAATTTTTTGGAGGTACCTACATTAAACTGTATCTAGGGTAGTGATAATAATAATTACGGGTGAAAAAAGATTTAACACAAGTGCTAACATGCACATAAGATAACAATTTACTTCATAAGCGTTAAATTTAAAATACTACATATTCACAAAATGCAAAGGATCACTTGAAATAATGCAAGGTCTACTGTTCATAGGGAAAAACTTAACCGGTATTGACAGCGACATAAAGTTTTTCTGTTCATCAGTACTTTCGAGCCAAGGATTCTATCTGGAATTCATCTATAAAGTCCTCACAAATCCTGTCCTGGGTAAGACTTTAAACTGCATCCATTTATACTTCAGCCAAGTCCTGCATCTATTCATACACCAATCCTGTCCTGATTAAGACTTTAAACTAAAACCCGTGAGGAGACCCAGTTTGCGGGACTTAGCGAGTGTGGAGTCACACCTTGATTGTCATTACTCTCAGGTCCACTCTGACCCGGAGCGGTAGTACCAGTTAGAGTTATCCTTGATAAGACATTAAACTGTTATATGCAATCCATTGGAAAATAGTAGAATTTCTTTACTGCACTGTATTTATTGTTACGGTTGAAGTTTACAGAATGAAAAGGACCCAGCAAGATGTATAAACAAAATCAACCGGTTGAAGAAAACACTCCTCAAAAGAAGAGCCAACTAAAGTGCACTTCAAACTACCCATCTCAAGGAGTACCAACCAAAGTGCAATTCAAACTACCCTTGAACATTTGATCCGCCTCAAGATGAAGGGTACTATGGGAAGGATATATGGTTCAACTGAAGTAACCACAAAATGATCCTTTTTTATTTTTATTTTTTTTGTTAATCATGCACACATTCATAAAAATATAAATGGGGACAACATAATTAAACTACACAACATATAAATAATAAAATGTAGTTTCATTCAAAATAAATACAAATGACAAAAGAATGAGTAATGTCATTTTTTTAATTGTTATAACTAATACTTGAAATACCTTAACAAGGGTAGAAAATAAAATTTTATTAAACAATATTATAAATGTGATAGTGTACATATACTTAGCCAATAAAAGTGGAATAATTCGAATTGAAATAACAAATATACAAAATTTAAAAAAAGAGGGAGAACACTCATATATGCATTAATCGGCCATAATAATGCCGAAGGATATATCACTCGTAATATATCAAGGACTGTCATTGTTCAATGCCCAGTATAGGCTATAGCCAGTGACACTGGACCACACGAGTTGACATGTCCGCCTTCACAGTAGTCCATTCTAATTTATTCTCCATTAATAGCACGCTAGCCAAGCCCACTGTTGGGGTGGATGGGTCGAGGAATGGCCGTTTGACCGCCCTATCCCCCCCCCCGCACTGCGTTCATTATAAATTGTTGCTTGGCATGGAATAGGTAAGCCTTAAATTTTCGACATTGTCTTGTAAAGATCGTCGTCGTCAAACGAGCATTTTCTCTGTCCGTTTAAGTATGAACCCTCCCCACACTTGATTCCGTCTTCCTTGTGTATGTATATGCAATTTTTAATTTATTTCAAAATTTTTAATTTTTATTTTTTTTTTTGTATTTGTATCTTTGTTTTTGTTTTTTGCCTTTTGTTAATTGGACCCCCTAACATATCTTATTTTAGAACTAACTATTCTAACGTAACTGGTAATATTACATTTTAGCCGATTCTGAAACCCGTTTTTGAGCGTAAAGAATGGACAATGTTTGAGAATTTGCTTGTATTCCTACCGCCCGGTCTACACTCCTCCCCCCTCTATTGGACACGATTAGAGGCTCAAACCTTGTTTCGTGTTTAGGAAGGGGTTCCCGGATCTCTCTCTCTCTCTCTCTCTCTCTCTCTCTCTCTCTGGCCTCTGTACTGGTGCTGCTGTGTTTCTCCCGTGATGTGTGCAGTCTGTGGCATTGCCTGTTCATTCTGAGGGTACACGGTTGACAGTTCCCTGGTTGCTGTTTCCGACTGGTAGTTAGGAGCCCTAACTCTTGCGTAGCGTCTTCAGCGGCCGCTCTGATCAACAGTTGCATAATATCGGGGTGTCTGTAGTGCCATGTCGCGCATGGATAGGTGTCCCTGCAGTCATCTCCGGTGGGCAACCCTGAGGCCACATTATGATTCAGGCTGTGCCAAACCCCCTCTCTGCCCGCGTCATGGGTGATAACCGTCGGCTTCCTTTAACTCAGGTCTTCTCTTTTTCAAACACCAGGAGCTGCTTTCTCTTGTCCCTAGGCCTCATGAATTTAAACGTCCTACGAGGCTGGCATCCCGTTCCCACCCCTTCACCGTTGAAACTGTTAGATGTAGACGTCTCTTCTACTCCAATAGCTTCATGTCTCGCACATCTCGCCTGTGGAACTCCCTTCTCTATTACTGTTTCCCTGACAAATACAATCTCCAACGGTGTAGCGTCAATCGACATCTCCAGTTGCCTTGATCTATCCACTTCCCTTCTCCACATCCTTTCACCTTTCATTCCTATCTGCTCTCGCTCCAAAACTTCTGTAACCCCCTTGCCTTGATCGACCCACTGTCTTTCTCTTTCTCCACATCCTCTCCTTTACCACTCCTATCTGCTCTTCCTCCAACCCTTCTATAACCCCTTGCGTGATAGTGGCCTCCAGCCTTGCTTGGGGTGATACGCTTAAAAAAAAAAAAAAAAAAAAAAATTTGAACTGTCCACAATCATACATCACGTAACCGGCTTAGCCTACGTAAACGGTGTTGCATGAAACAAGTTCCCATGAAACATCTTTCTCCTTTTGAAAAGAGATTTTTTTCCTTTTTAAATGGGAATGAGAGGAGTTACGAAGGCATTCATTGGGTAGATTGCCCTCTTGACCTATAGAATGTATTCTGCCCCTTCACTCAACTCTCTTAGTCTGTTAGTGTTGTTGGTGTTCTGTCTATCCTCCCATAACGCGTTTTCCTCACTAAATTGTCCTGATGAGGTGTATTTAGGGTCCTCCCATTGTCTGGGTTTATAGCCGGTGGCGGTGTCGAATTTACTGCTTTGGACCGATTTTCTGAAGTGGTGTCTATGTGATCGCCTTGGACTTGGTTTAGCCGAATCCAAGTGGATGGACTTGGGGATGACTGCTGTCTCCAAGTCCATCAGGTTTCGTCGGCGCACTTTCCCATCTTGCGTCCAGTTTTAGTATGTTCACTTTTTCCTGTGCTACTCTAACCTCCATCTGGAACTCCTCTTTGTTCACGCTGACCATGCCCCATTTTTTTTTTTTTTTAGCTTGTTGTGGATGCATGTCATCTCTCACAATCACAAAATTCACTGCACACTTCTGTCTGTTTTGGGGGTTTGTCAGTTTTACACGGCACTCTCACAGTGGTTTCATTTTTGTTCCATTCCACATGGCGAGGGTTTTGTCAGGGGGGTTTCAGACTTCTCTTATGAACATGTCACCAAAGCTGTACTATCAAGCTGAAACAATTTTTTCCCGTTCACCACCATTTTAGCTCGAACTGTCCCATGTGCGAGACTGCCAGCTTTCCCCTCAGTCGAGACCATATCCACGTATTCAAAGTCTGACTCCTGCTACTATCTTCACTCAGTTGCTGTGTGTTCACTGTATGAATCCGTTTCTTCATTGACTTGCATTTTACCGCGATGTGATTCTTGCCTCGGCACTTCCGACACGTTTTTCTATAAGCTGGGCATTGTTCCTTCCCTGGCAAGAAGTACAGAACCAGCATTCTTTTCTGAGTTTTGATTTGGCATTGTTACAACGATCCCTGTGACAGGATGAAAAGGAAGCAATCAGGAGACCCTTTTTATTTTATGACTCGTACTAAGTATTCTACCTTTGAGTTGAGTCGTTCTAGATGTAAAGAACTTGACTGTACAAGTGCTAATCATAGTGTAACACCTATCCTGACCCCACTGGATCGATGTACTCTACAAGACCGGCCGATGGTCCTGTCCTGGTCCAGTATTACAGGTTCAACCAAAGTCTCCGGTTTACAATGTCGATTCGATTCCACTTTCCAGCCACGTTGTGATTTTTTTAATCCTAGAGAGCGATTAACAAATCGTAGATCCCGGAAAATTCATCTGGTCTACCTGCAAGTTCGTTGGGGCAAGAATCGGACCAAGCAGAAAAATCAAATATGAACAAGTCGATTCGAGTCCAAAGAAAAGTTTATATATATGTATATAAGGAAGAAATTGGTACAAAAAGAATAATGCTTCTTTTACAAGAAAGTAGTGTATATGAAATAAAGTCTAGAAAAAAAAATATTGCAAATAATTCTGAAAGGAGAGGAATTTTCGGGTTCACACTTTGTTCTTAGTAGCCGTAATTATTTCACTATCAGGATATAACCTAATCTTAAATCCAAAGTAGAAAAACAGGTTGACTTTCCCAAAAGTGCTAAAATATCATCGATCAGGAGTAAAGGTACCGCCATGGGGACCAATATTATCCCTGAGTCCAACATCTCATTTACCGCTTCTTCCACTAATTTTCTCTTATGGATTGAGGTTCTATAAGGCCTCATTTTAATGGGTGGGTGGTCACCAGTCTCTATTTTCATTTGCGCTGTCCCGGTCTGTCCTAACTCTTTGTCTGTATTAGCCACCACATCTCGATAAAATTTTAGCAGTCTCTTTATCTCGTCTTTATATCTTTCAGGCACTATCAAGTCTTTCTCCTTTATTTTGAGGCTACTAGTCTCTATCTTTCTTCCATAATTCTTAATTACTCTCATCTGTTTAATACTTTTTCTCGGACAGGCATAACCTAACTCTTCTCCCTGTTTTATTGTAATAGTTTTACTGGCTGTATTAGCCAACAATAGGGGCACTGTTTTCATCCCTTCTACCACGGAAATACACAAGGTCACCTCTTCTCCACCATTATCTTACCTCTCTGTGGGTGTTATTTGATATAACCCTTCCGTCGATTTCATCACTGTATCTATCGTCCCTTCACATGAAATAGCCATTCTAGGGAGGAGTTTCACATCGGTCTGGGTTACTACGGGACATTTCACTTTCATTTCATTTCCCAATAAAATTCCCAACCCATCTAAAATCAATGTAGCCGAGTCAAAGTGGATTTGGGTCTTATTCAGCCTAAGCCAGTCACTCCCCCAAAATTAATTCTCCACACAGATCAGGCGCCACATACACCTTAAGCTCGCCTGTGGTCCTCACCAATTTGAATGGTACCCATGTCATACCCTTTATTCTCATCTGACTACTGCCTGGCTAATTAGTAAATCCATTGGTTGGAGTTTTCTACGTAAACCCAGCTGTCTAAACACCTTGGAATTTATTAGGGAAACCGAAAGGGAAAAACGCAAATCTCCACGAGATTTTGTAGTCTCAGCTGAAAAGTGAGAAGAAAAAGAGGGCGTTGCATCATTCAGGTTAGCGCGTGGCCAGCATTGTCTGTTCTGGGAGTTGGCAGAAACGCTTTATGTTCTTCTTGCCGTCTTCAGTTGGCGCACGAATCCTATTTCGTGCCTAATTTTGGGTCATACATATTATCATCAGTTTATAATATAATCTTCTTATTATCAGCAGGATGTATCTACCAATTTTTTTTAATAACATGGCGTTGCGATGCAGTGCTCAGTATCGGCGACGGTATCTGGTCAGTGCCGGGAAACTGGCGTTGCGATGTTGTTGGGCATATCGAATGTCCAGTGCTGGCGTTGCATGTCTGCTGGTCGAGTCCGATATCGAAACCTCCCGTAGTAATCATAACCGTAGTGTACAGGAAAGGTTATGGACGATGTGCGGGCAGCCAGTAGGGACGGAATGCCGAGAGTCGAACATGGGCAAGGAGCCAGAAGTAAGAAGGCAAAGTAAAGAGAGAAAGAGAGATAGATCAAACTCATATCCAGTTGGCAGACAAAAAAAAATAGGAGCGTAACTTAATACCCAGCCCGGGTTGGCGTCCTTGGCCACAAAGGCCAGGAGCCGGTGTACCAACTGTTCAGGCGTCTGGGTACCGTTTATTTATTGTATATAAAAGTACAATTATGGCACAAGGCCGAAAAAGGGAGGGGTTGAGACTGGTCTTCACTAACTATCTTATACCTAGCTAATCCGATTCACGACCCATTCACTCATTACAGTTTTTGCCATTCACCATAAAAACTCGTCCGTCACCAATCAATCCTCCATACACCATGATACCACATCCTCTCAAGGGGAACACACGGAACGCGCCCCATGCCATAAAAATTTAATGATAATAAATTATATATACAATTCTAAAGATGAAAAATGAGAGGTAAGGGAGATGAACCTTGAATTCAGCGAGAAGTCGCTGTGTTATGTTAAGGAATACTAACAACAGGCACTGTCTCGCAAAAATGCTAAAAATTCTCTCTAAAAATGAGTTGAGATTTGTTACGAAAAAACAAAGGTCTAATCACAGCTGATTGGCTAACCTTAAACTACCAAGGAAAGATAATCATATATTTCGGAAATTTTCTTTTCCTTCAGATAATAAAATTTCCGAAACTTAGCAAAAATTCAACTCGGCAAATTCTGCTTTGCAAAATTCAAACAGTAGTTTTTGCTTACAAATTTGATATTAGTTATTTAGATTAAGGTTTTTTTAATTTTCAAGGGTTTTGCAGATTTGTCTCCTTTATACTGTATCATTTTTTTTCTTTTCCTTTTTTTTTCTTCCTTCCTTTTCTTTTTTCTTTCTCTCCCGATCAGAATTTTTTTTAACCTCGTGGCGATTATTTGAGTTGTTCGTTAGTTTTTGAATTTTCCCGCTTTATTGGCAGCGATCTTGTCTAGTTTATAAAAATTTTATTTCTATTAAAAAAAAAATGTCAAATTAAATGTAAAACCGTCTAGGTGTTGTTTTTTTTGTTTATTTACACGTCTTTTGAGAGAGGTGTATTTTTTGTAAGCCAGATGGTGTGTATAAAAAAAAAGCTGTGCGTTTTTTATTACCCTTTTGGATCAGAAATTTGCCGCCAAAATTGTTTGCCAAACTCTGATTTCTTCTGTGAAATCGTGCAATTTTTATGACCCTTTCGGATCAGGAATAGCCGTCAGAAGCAAAATTTTTGAAAGGCCTTTTTTTATATATTGACCAATGAAAATTAAGTTTTCGAGACCCGTAGAAATTCCGGATGGCCCCAAGTGGAGCCGACTTTTTCAAATAAAAGAGACGGCTTTGAGAAACGAAAGGGCAGAAACGAAAAAAGAACGAAAGGGAGCCGAAGCAGAGATCTGAGACGACACGCAGTTGGCAGACCACTTAACACCCTCTCTCTACTTTGACCATCAAGTGGGCCATAAATCAGCCTTCAACTACCAAACAAACCAACCTTTTCCAAAACCAATCCGGCCTGCTGGCAACGAAAATTCTTCAAAGGAGGTGGGTGCCTTTTGTGAGTTCTGCTAAATTGGTGGTCTCTTTAAAAAAAAACAAAAAAAAACTTTATCCCTTTCTTTTTGTATTTTGTAAAGGGTCTAAAACTTTATCCTTTTGTATTTTTAAAGGGTCTAATATTAAAAAAAAACAGAGTTGGACTAAACAATTTCATAGCTTGTTTCTGTGGGTATTTCCTTTTTAGAAACCCCAGGAAAATATTGTTATCCTGCCGTGTTAGGCGCACAGAAGGAAATTTTTGTGCAACCTTTCTTGTCTGTACCTTTTGTGATTATTGTAAAATAATTGTACAATAAATGTTTTTTCCTGTTTTTAAAATTTTACGCAGTGGTTTGTCTTGTATCGTTAACTCGCGTTTACTAACGGCAGCTATCGTTTCTTCTGCCAACTAAATTGTGTCTGGCACAAGGAGTTGGTAGGAGTGAGAGAGAAAAAAAGAAGAAACAAAATTTTTACAAGTTCGCCTCCATCTTGTGAGGTTCATATAGGAAAAATTATTTCAATCTTTAACTTTTTATTTACCAGTAAGTTTCTCTTTTAAAGCTACGAATATGTCCTTGACCCCCACTACTAAGTTTCTCATTCGCAAGACAGACATAATTATGGATAAAATTGACTCAAAAAGTGGATCACAGAGCTTATTCAGCTTAATAAATATTTTCAGAAAACCTCAACTTCTGATTGCTCACTAAATATTTAAATCATGCCCGAATATCAATATCAATTTTCGTACAAAAAGTGAATCACAGAGCTTATTCAGCTTAACATATATTTTCAGAAAATCTCAACTTCTAATTGGTCACTTAATATTTAATAACATCGACCTAGTTCTTGACCAGACCAAAAAATAATTCCGCCAAAATCTGTCAAGCCTCTCTGAGTCTAACATGTGACCAAAGTTAGCAATAAAATATGAAACGTTTTTCATCTTCGATAGTGAGCCGATCGGAATCCTTTTTATTTTAACTCGTCACACAATTCCAGGTTTTACGTTAAAGTTCCTTAACATGATTCCAACCTGAAAGAACACTCACTCACACAGCAAATATTTATTTCCACATTCAACTTAATACACGAATCTTTTTCATACGCTTTCAAGCTCAACGTTATTTATTGCAATTAACATAAACACAGCTTGTTAAGAACTACTTACCCCAACTAGAATATTCTCTTCCAACAAGTGAAAACAAATCGAAGAGCGACAATTCCGTAAGCCTTAAAGTAAGTCGTAAACAATCTTTCTCTACTTTAAGTACAAATTTGAACTGTTTATTTTTCCTTAAATTACAATAATACCCAAACACACTTTCTCGTTATTGTACAGACCATTCAACAACATACAATCTATCAAACCAGAACTTTGACAACATTTCAATCTAAACATAAAAGGACGTTTGAACTTTTAAAAATCACATCTTTACTCCAGTTGTTTGTGTTGTTTCTCATATTGTCCTTATTCTATGTTTGCTAAATAGTAAAATTTAATGTGAGAGGAAATTGTTATTTTCATCACGCAGCCTAATTTACTCAGCAATTTTTCATCCATATAATTTAATCCATTAACACAACCTACACAGATATATTGAATAGGGAGTTCCTTGATAGGGAACATATAGTGGATCAAATGTTTCTATCTATTTCTAACTCCAGAGTGGTGAAAGACCAAGAGTGAGATTGTAGTGGGTTAGCCAATCTGTATTGGTTAAAAATACAAATGAAACTGACCCTCTACTATTTTTACTAAATCAAATGTTACAAAGACAACAATAACAGGAGAAATAATCAAGTAGAAGAATTTGTTCAACAATAAATGTTTTTATAAAACACAACAAATACAAAATATACGCTAAAGTTGTTAAAACATTTTAGAGTTCTTGATTGTGTGAATAAAAGTAATGTTGAAATATTTGAAGTTGTTGATCTGTATGTATATGAGAAAGTGTGCTTAAGTATTATTGTTATTGTAGAAAAATTAAACAGTTCTGTTTTTGTATTAAATTAAAAAGTATTGTTCTTGACTTTGTGATTTCTACAGAGTTGTCGCTCTTTGACCGGAGATGTTTGTAGTGGAAAAATAAATTGTTGGAGTGAATGTTCTTTCGCAAGCTGGGTTTATGTTAATGTAAGTAATTAACGTTAAGCCTGAAATTGGATGACATGGTTCGTTGACAAACTTGGTTCGTTTCACTTTGATTGTTATTGTGTCGATTTCCACTGAAGTAAGTGAGTTTAAATTTCGTCTTGACTGGATTCGCCACTTGATGAGTTTTATGTCGAAAAGAAATTGAATTCCACCAGCCGATATTATGTTAATAAAAATTAACTATTAGCGAGGAAATTGGTTTCATAGATTTCGTGTGACGAGTTGAATATTTTAAGGACCCACAGACTAAATCGCGTCGATGTTTCGTATTTATGAGTTTTCTTAGTCACGTGGGGGTCGAGAACATGTTTGCATTTTGTGTCGTCAACTCGAGGTCAAAATTTGGGTCGGTACATTCAGACGTAGTTGACGACACCTAATTGATATTTTTCAACCAAAATAGAATGCATTCGTTGTTATAAATTTGGTTGGGAGCCTCTATGCATTTAACTTGCACATATTTGTAGAACCCAAATTCTACATTATCCCAATACCCAAAAATAGTTTGGTCAAATCTGTGTACAAAGTGGATCACAGAACACTTTCAACGTCATACACTTTCAAAAAAATCTCGATCCCTCATTGGTTAATAAATATACAAGTAGGCGTGACTATCCACCCACGCTTAACTAATTTTTACAGATCGTGACTGAAATCCAAGTTTCCGACAAGTCTCTGTGAGCCACCCGAAGCAAATAAAAACAGAAACTCATACACACTCACCAGTAATCATCGTGACATCAGACAGCGTCCCGTTCTGCAGACCGATTTTGACTGGTGACTACCACTCAACTTTTTCTGACACTCTATGATCTTTTTGAACTCTAAACTACATTTTGGTTAAGTTTGATTTATTTTTACTTTTTTCTTACGTCATTTTCTTAAGACTGTTTTGCAAAAGTTTTTGATTATTTCTTTTTCAATTTATTACACTCCCTATTTTTCCCACCTTTATTTTGCTCTTATTCTTTTATTATTAGTTTTCTTTTACTTTTAAGTTCCTTTTTGAATTTATTTTTTTCCGTTTTTTTTTTCTGTAACCTCTGCCAGAGTTTATCTGTTTATTGTTCTATGGCTTATTCTTTTCGTCAGACTTTATTTTTTCCGTGTTTATTTGTTCCGTGTTACTTCGTTCGTTGTTTTCCTTTTAAATATCCGTTAAGTCTTCTGTGTTTTATTTGTTAAAAGGTCTGTGTACATATTTGTTCTAATTTTTTGTATTTATTTTGTCTAATCTGTCGGTTTTTTCTTCTTTTCTAGTTTTCTTTTTCATTTGTTATCGGGTTGACAAGTTTTTAACGGCAGCCATTTGGGTTCTGTATTTATCGTTTCGTATTTTTCTTGTGTATCGTTTTGTTTTAATTCTAGTGTTGTATTATTTTTTAAAAAGATAGACTTATTTAATGTTAAAAATTTGGGAAAAAACAGTTTCTCAGGTGGCCGAGAATGGTCAAAATTCTTCAAACGAGAACCAGAAAAGTGACGTCAATGGAAACAAAGACGAAAAGGTAGCGGTCGGAGAGACGCCCACTTGATGGACGTCTACACCAAAATGTAAAATCAACATAACAGAGTTCCTGGAGAATGTTAAGAGCTTCGCACATGTGGTCACATCAGATGGGCTCTTGTCAAATCCCGAGGAACTTAAGAAGGTTGGAAAAAAGATTGTGTCAGTCTTTGTGGTGGACAAGAGTTCGCGCAAAAATTGTCGCTCCACAAAAGACACTGTTATCAAAGCTTTGACTTCTCTGAGCATTAAAGCTTAGAGAAAGGCTTTTTTAGGTGGGACGTACTTTTACCCACGAGTGCTGACTATGACGCAGCAACCACAAGAGACCTAATAACCAAACACGTAATTCTGCGCACTGAATATGAAGGTAGGTTGAGAACGTTTTAGTATATGAGCTTCCTCCTCGGATCGTCGGGGAGCACTTGGCTGCCTATCAGTGACAGTTTGAACAGATACTCAGTGCTTCCTCTGACAATCTGACCGGGGGTGGAGTTTTGAGGTCATGATTGATAGGAAGGCCTTCATCTCCATCCCCAACTGTCTGGATGTAGAGTGCCAGAAAATGACGATAATCGTCATCGGGCGTAGACCAACATGCTGGAAATGTGGACAGACTGGTCACCTCTCCTCTTCCTGCACAGAAGTACTGGCCTCCGCCCATCCAAATCCCCGTTTGGTCGAGTGTGTAATTGTTTCCGTCTCGCCTGTAATGGGCATGGCAACGATCAGGACCGGTGTGGATAAACCCCCGGTTGGATCCAACTTTCAACCAAGGAGCCTTTGCCCGCTGCTAATGCAGTTGCGGAGAAGGGGGAGGAGGAATGGCAAGTCGTTGGTAGGGCAAAGGTGAAGCTCCAGGCAGCGGGACCTGGTTCCACAACAACTAAAATAGGCAAAGGCAGAAACAGTCTCACTCCCTCTAGCAGCTCCAAGGGTGACTCTCCGACCAGCTATTCCGAAAGACTCAAGCAATACGAACCATCCTACGAAAAAAAGAGAAAAAATACAAAAACTGAGAGTCAATTACACAGAAACGCCTGCATGCTGAAAAATTAAGTACCTCATCTTCGGATCTAGCATCTCCAGCTAATAAACAGCAGCATATGGCTCCACCTCCTATAACAAAAATACTGCCTCCCACCCCTTCCAAAATGACTACCCTCAAGAAGGCTCCCAATCCCAAATACTTAGCCCAGAAAAAAACAAACCTTTCCCATACCCATAACCCATCCCCTGTCCAAACACCCATCAGCTTCCCACAAAAAAACAGAAAAATAAAAAAGAGAAATCTACCACTCCGTCCCTTCTGCCCCTCAACCTCCGGCGCCCACTCGGTCTGAACCGATCTCAGGTTTAGCTGACCGCACGCTCCCTGAGTACCCGTAGATTGTTCGACCGTTCACTGGCCAAGTTCCGCCTGCTGCCGCGTTGTGTTAAATTTTAGATCCAGTAGGCGGGGGGGATTGTCCATACGCCCACGGTCGATTGGGGATGTAGGCACGGCTGTGAGGGTGGGTGGCAGGACTATTAGAATGTGGCGAAAATATATCTGCAGAAGCCGAACAACAATGGGTAAAATATTGATGTCTTTTATATAAGGAAACAACAGTAGAAAAGATTACAGAAAGGACAGAAAAGTAATTAACATAAGAAAAGAGGACTACTCCTCTACCAATTTTCCAACAGAGAGAGGTGTGTATGTGATTAACTCGTTCCAATCGACTTGGGAGGTGTGTGGCTCGTAATTCCAGCCCTACGTGGAAGTGTAGCTTTTCAGTTTGTTGTCGTAAATGACAAACGTTAGGTTTCAGCGGCTTTTCAATCCGACTGCTACAACGACGATGATATTTCTTGAAGTCCTTATCTCTGACTCACTGCGACGACAGTCTCTCTACCCGACGTAACTCCCGACGTAACTCCCAACGTAACTCTCCAACTCAGCATAACTCGCGTTTATATAGCAACCGAAGGTTATAAGCCAGGTTGTTCACGCGCTTAACACGAGTGTCGCCATAATCACGTGTATTTGCAAAGTTTCTGTTTCTTACTCAGATCTATTTCAAATCTCTTAGTGGATAAAATTAATTCGTTCATTCCAATTGTCTTTTCGATGACCAAATTCAGCGGATACAACTTATGTTTAGATTAGATTTCGCTAGCGGTAAACATACACTGATCTAACCTCCCCGGTTCAATTTACTTCAATATATTTTTATCAAAAATATTATTTTCGTCTATTTTTTTTCTAATGACCCAAATTAAACATCGTCTCCTGCCCTTTGCATTTGTTTATAAACAAGTCTTCGCCAACCCGATTTGAAATTCACTCTTTATTCATCAGCCATCTTAGGTTTCATATATCATTGTTCTAGATTCTTTCCTGTTAATAGCGCTGACACAGTTTGTAACTTCACGGAAGATCGTGTTTTCCATTTTCAATCAATAAACGTTATATTTGCGTGTGTGCATTCATGTTGGTGTGTGCGTCAATGTCTCATTGTTACAAAAAGAAGTCCGTCAACGGACGAGATAAAATCTGTTATAAAAAAAAAAAGAAAAAAAAGATCAACAACCCTATCGGAGATGTTTGCAAAATATCTAAAGTACAAGAAGAAAGGTTAGCGACACAAGTAAAAAATTCAGAGACATAAAACCTCTAATAGAACTTAAGAAAATCAACAACTTAGATGTTGAAAATCCTAAAACTTTCCAAACGCAAAGAGGATTTTAACTGTTGTGAGGACTGGTGTTTCTGGCCAACATATATGGTCCATGATAACTGAGGCAAATACTGCCTTTGGCATTTTTCCTCCTTTAGCAAGTTTTGATAATGATAATGTTAGAAAACTAAATCGATTTTGTTTTGGGAGGCTCCCGCTTTTCGTTCACCCCTCCCTTTACAGAGCTTTAAAACTTACGTTCCCATTGGACATTGGCGGCCTGTCTCCTGATGGCACCATCAGGATTGGGATGGGTACAGGATCGATGGGAGAGGTCGTTGGTGTCCTTACCCCGGCCATGTTCAATGCAGGAAGGCAACCCTAATCGGTTTGATAAATGCCTCTCTGGTTAGCAAATCTGAATGCCCGAGGCCTGAGTTCGGAGTCTCGCAGGGCGTGCCTCTTTCGTGACCTTCAGCGTCTCGGGGTGAATATATGTTGTGTGCAAAAGACCTGTTTTTCTTCTCGCGATTATGAAGGCATTCTGTCTAAGAGTTTTTTTCCCTCTATTCAGCAGGTTTTGATGGACGCTTGAGGGTTGTCTCTTAGCTGGTGAGCAAGTCTTTGAAGGCTGCGTGTGCTCTTGTCTTCGCAGATCCGGCGGGCACACTTTGCGTGCTGTATGTTACCATAAAGGATAAGGCTCTTCGTCTCATTGGGGTTTATGCGCCCAATGTCCATGCTTTGTTTCGGCAGATCGAGCCGTTTTTGGAGACATCTCGTCGGGTAGTTTTAGCGGGGGATTGGAATGCCGTCCTTTACCCCGACATAGATTGTATAGGGTGAAATTCGGGTACTAACAACTGGGACGTGAAACCATTTCGGGACTTTATCGATAGGTTTGATCTTGTCGATAAGTACCGAAATGAACACCCCCGGGAGGTAGTGTGGACTTGAACTAATTGTGTGCGTTCTAGCTACCTCAACCGATTTTTAGTTAAGAGAGTCGATGTAGGGCTGTTAGGGTGTCCAAGTTTCCATTACATAGTTTATTCGGATTATAGGCTTGTCCGGGTCCGTGTAAACTTAGATAAGTTAGGTTGGCTGGGTACTGGAAATTAAACTGCTCATTATTTGGTGAGCAGGATTTCCGGGACCAGCTGCTACTAATGATACAGAGGGAATTGACAGGGGCTGTGATTGGGAATTCCTGGTGGGACAAATTAAAATCTAAAATTAGAACGTTTGCTGCAGATTTTAGTCGTCGACTCAAGATAGATTAGCGGTGCAAACGGCTTGTGAGCAAAAGGTAGATCGGGCAATTAAATCCCGTGATAGTGGGGAAATAGCTTTAGCTAAGGCAGAGTTGGCCTCCTTGCTTATCAAGAAGGATCAAGCTCTGGTAGTTAGGTTAGGTTAAAAAGAATGTCTCCTGAGGCAACGAATATGGCCGCTGAATTGCGTGCAGAAGAGGTTCGGAATGCAACTCGGCGACATATCGCATGAATATGGCCGCTGAATTGCGTGCAGAGGAAAGTAGGAATGCATCTCGGCGGCATATCGTGTGTGTCACATTGCCGGATAAGCGGACCGTGACAACAAACGCGGGCATATGTGAGGCTTTTCGAGATTACTTTCAGGAACTTTTTTCCAGGGAGCTCGGTCTGAGCCCTGCTCAGTTCGACGCCTATTATTCGACTTTCCCTGTCTTGAGACAGCTGAAGCGGCTGGGTGGGAGGGTCCCATCACAGAGTCGGAAATCTGGGAAGCGCTGAAGTAGGTTGGTCTGGATAAATCTCCGGGGTTAGATGGTCTTTCCTACGTAGTTTACTTGAGGCAGTCGCCCATTTTTCCTTTGCTGGAACTGATTTACAACAACTGGATGAAGCAGGGGTTTATACCTCAACGCTTTACCAGGGGTGTGATCAAGTTGCTGCGTAAGGACAAGAACGGTGGGGATGGGTTAGATAACTTTCGTGCTTTAACCATGTTAAATACAGAGTTAAAGATTTTGGCTTCGATCTTAGCCAACCGTTTGCAGCTTATCCTCTCTAGTTTGATTGGCTCCGAACAGACTTGTGCTGTGAAGGGCAGGACTATTTAGGACAATCTTCATATGGTACGCTTGATCATCGAGAAAGTCGACAGTGAAGCTGCGCTGATCAATTTAGATCAGTCCAAGGCCTTCGATAGTGTTGACCATAGTTTCCTGGAAGCTGTCCTTTCGGCGGCCGGTTTCGGGCCGTACTTTCGCACCAGAATCCGACTTCTGTATGCGACTCCCGGTGCCCTGGTGGAAGTGAATGGGGTAAGATCGGAACCTTTCGTATTGTCTCGTTCCATTCGTCAAGGTTGTCCGCTTTCACCTATGCTTTACGTTCTTGCGCTGGAACCTTTCCTTCGCAAGTTAAAGGCGAATCCGGTCTACGCGGAATTTCCCTACCTGGTGTTACCACTTCGGCCAGGTAGTCTGCCTATGCTGATGACGTTTCGGTTCTTGTATCGAGCAGAGCCGAGATTGACGAAGTCAGCAAATAAATCAGTAGTTATGAGATGGTGACAGGGGCCAAGATCAACCGCGATAAGTCTGTTGGCTTGCGGTTTGGGTGTGTGGAAGGGAGTTTATCTTCCCGGACCTTTCCTCTGGACAGATGGCCGGTCAAGATACTCGGCGTCTGGTTCGGTCCTGATATGCAGCTGGATATGAATTGGTCAGAGGTACAAGGCAAGGTCGAGATCGCAGTTAATCTGTGGTCTCGGAGGAATCTGTCCTTGAAGGGGAAGGCGGAAGTATGTGTTTCACACATATATCCGATTCTTCTTTACCGACTCTGTATTTCCACTTCTGTATGCCACACTAATATCATTAGTAAGGCTCTTGTTCTCCTTCTTGTGGGGAGGCAAGGCTGCTAGGGTATCTCGGGAGGTCTGTTGCCTTCATCCATCTGAAGGCGGTCTAGGTATGCCTAGCATTGAAATTCGTCAATATATGCTTCGCATCGTGTTCCTAGATCGAATGTGTCGCGAGTCGGATGAGGAGGGCGCCTTCTGGAAGGAAGACGCCAGAAAGAACTTCCCGTCCCTGTGAAGTGTGCACTCGTGTGAGGAGGAGGCCGGCCGTTTACCCCGATCCGAATGCTCCTTCTACCGTGAATGTCGTCTTGCTCTGAAACGCCTCTTATGTGCGTCGGATGGCCTCTCCAACGTCCAGGCGTTGTCTCGAAGGGCATTATATCAGGTGTTAGTCAGGGGGTCCGTTCATGATGAGCTGATTGACGAGCTCGGCCTTCCGAAGCAGGAGGCTCGCTCAATATGGCCTTGGGCGTCCGGGTTGAAATGTCTCAATAACGATGAGGCATCTCTCACGTGGCTGGTGAGAGATGCCTCATCATTTGGGGGTTGCAGCTTCTCCTGTCATGATAATATCAGAAGTTCGGTTGCCTCTGCTAGGAAAGTTAGGAGTATAAATAGTAGGGATCACAACTTTTTATGGTATTGATTTAGGGTGTTACATAATTAGATGTTTTTTTTGATTTTATGTAGATCATGCTATGAAGAAATTTGTTTTTGTTTGTTTGTCGGGAGAGTTTGAAAATTTTGAGGTGAAGAGAGAAAAAAGAGACTCCCACTGTGTTACTAGCCCTAAGAACCGGATGATATTTTTATGGGCTGTGATCGGACAGTTCAAATGTCAACCGTTGCCTTTGAAAGGGAAGGGAGAACTGCTATTGTACAGCAGCAGGCAGTTGGAAGCTATACCTCCTATGAATAGGAAGTTTGATTCTCTCTTTCTGCTGAAATGACAGGCAGCAATTCTCAAAAGTAAAGAATGCATTGGTAACAAAGTTGCTGAAGGCAAGTTTTCCTTTAAGTCCTCAGAGAAAGTTTAATAAGAAGTTCTCTCGCATAAGAGCTGGACGTTACAAGGTTAACTGTAAAGGAAAAACTGAGAAATCCGTAAGTTTGTTAATAATAATAATAATAATAATAATAATAATAATAATAATAATAATAAGAAGAAGAAGAAGAAGAAGAAGAAGAAGAAGAAGAAGAAGAAACATTGTAGCATTGTAACCTTTTAAGTTTTATATTTCTGGTATTTTTTACATTTTTGTTAGTCAGAGAATAGGTTATCCTATTGTTTAGTTGGTTAGTAATAAATATTTTTCCTTGTATTGGATTCGCATTTTTTTCGTTATTTCTTCGGGCAGTAGTGGAAATACTATTGCATCAAGTTTTATTTTCTTATTTCTCGAGATTTATTTTGTAAATAATACAAAATTGTGGCACAAGGCCGAAAAAGGGGTGTTGAGCCGAGGTTGGTCATCACTGCTATCCTTTGGCCGCTCCCTAAACGAGAACGAACAGGACACTACGACGTTGACCTTTTTTGATCGTGTTCCCTACACGCTGTGTAATTTAGTCTCATTTCGTTTTAGAATTGAGCTAATTACTTTTTAGTTCCTTTTGTGTTACGAACCTAGTCGTAACACACATTTTTAGACCTTCGTTTTTTCCGTAGCAAATCTCAACTTATTTTTAGAGAGATTTTTAGTATTTGGCGAGACCTGTGGCTGTTGTTGCTCCTCCTTAATATAACACGGCGACTTCTCGCTGAATTCAACGGTCGGTACGCAGGTTCTGAACGGGCTGCGTATTAAGGTATGTTCCCATATTTTTTTTTTTCGGCCAACTAACTAGACTTTCTTTCTCTTTCTATCTTTATTCTGGCTTCCTGCGCATTTTCGACTTTCGGCATTCTGTCCCTACTTGCTGCCTACACGTCGTCCATAACCTTTCCGCTACACTACGGTTATATCAGGTCATCCCGTAAGTTCTGTCCGAATTTTTAATAAAGAAAACAAGTGAACAAATGTTACATTTAATTACAGATTCAATCAACAATGCATTTTCCCTGATTATCTATGACTTCCTTCCATCTATTAACAAGCTTACTAATTCCATTACTGTAAAAATTCTTTTGGCTTTGATTCGAAGAACTCACAAATGTCAGTTTTAACCTCTTTCTGTGTTACAAAAGCTGTTTCTTCCAAATGATTCTGTAAGCTACAAAACAAATGGTAGTCTGAAGGAGCAAGGTCGGGAGAATAAGGTGGATGAGGAATTTTCTCCCAACCAAGTTCTTCGATCTTTTGTGACGTGATTCTTGCTGTGGGCGGTTGCGCATTGTCCTGATGAAACATCACCCGTTTTCGATTCACTAGAGCAGGTCTTTTTTTCCTCAATGCTTGGTTCAAACGCTCTAATTGCTGACAGTATATTTGAGCATTAATTGTTGCATTAGGTGGTAAGAATTCAAAGTGGATTATTCCTTGGCAATCCCACCAGATTGAAAGAAGAACCTTTTGCCCATGAAGTTCCCTTCTCGGCTGTGGCTGGGGTCCTTCCCCTTTACCAAGCCACTGTCTATGATGCTTAACATTTCGATAAAAGATCCATTTTTCGTCGCCAGTCACAAGTCTATCCAAAAAAGGTGAAACAAGTTGGCAAGAATGGAGAGAAGAGCAGATGTCAACTCGGGATTTGAGGTTGTTTTCAGACAATTCATGAGGCACCCATTTTCCAAGTTTAAGAACTTTTCCAAGTTGTTGAAGATGACGATGAACAGTTGTATGGTTTGAACTGAGAACCACTGCCAATTCCTCAACTGATAAAGTAGGATTTTCTTCAAGGGCTGCTTCAAGAAGCTTTTCATCAAACTCAACTGGACGTCCGGTTCGATCTTCATCTTCAAGGGTGAAATCTCCACCTCTGAATTTTGCAAACCATCTTCTGCAAGTTCTATCATTCACACATTCCTCTCCATAAACTGAGTGAATGTTTCTAGCCGCTTCGGCTGCTGAGTTTCCTTTCTTGAACTCATAAAGCATTATGTGCCTCAAATGATTCTTGGGTACTTCCATGTTAGCAGGGTTTTAATCAAACAAAATTTAATTTTATTGTTCTCTGAAATAAAATTTGATCAGTTTAAATGCATCTAAACATAAAAATAATGTTCAGCTCCATTAGACATTATAAAATACTCTTTAAATTTCGTTCATTTTAACAAAAAGTTAAAATTCGGACAGAACTTATGAGATGACCTAATAACTACTATGTGAGGTTTCGATATCGGACTTGACCAGCAGATACGCAACGCCAGCACCAGACATTCGATACGCCCAACAACATCGCAACGCCAGCTTCCCGGAACTGACCCGATACCGTCGCCGATACCGTTCCTACCCGACACGTCCAGTCCGAAGCCCGACCAGCCAATCAGTAGCGATCACCTGCGACGACCAGCAGCGATCAACTTCCCTTAACTTCGACTTGAATAACTTTTCCCGTATACTATCGGTTATAATAATTACGGGAGGTTTCAACACCGACCTCGACCTGCACATCAACGTTCCAACTGTCGACACGACCGGGACGTCTGCATCTCAACTTCCAACCGTCGACACGACCAGTAACGTCTGCATCTCAATATTCAACCGTTGACACGACCAGTCCAACATTCATTACCACAATTACCAGACCATCTAACCCACAGCGTCTGCGTTGTAATTAAACTTAGCATTAATCATACATATACTCGTTCTGTTGTCCATTTCGTTTCACCTTGTCAGATTTCACATCTTTAATTCGAAAATGTTAGCGGGCCTCTTATGACCTCATACCGATACAGGGCGCTCGGGCCGTTTTCATATCCCCCCCCCCCTTCCAAGGGGTTCTGCTACAATTCTATACTTAGCTAATCCGATTTGCGACCCACTGCTGGGAAATCTGTCCCGGCTTTCCCGCATCCAAGGGTTCAGGTTAAAAAATTGGGTTATCCTTTGGTGTGGATGTCACCGCGAGATCCACTTTGTTTGGAGTTCCGATGCGTGTGTGCTGGAGAACGACTTTGTCGTCTATTCAGCATATGGGGACAGGGTTGCCAGAGGAGTTTCTTTGCTGGTGAAGCGGACTCTTGATGCGAAGGTGGACCTTGTGCATACCGATGCCGACGGCCGGTTGATCGTGGCCGATATTGCCGTGAAAAGTGGTTCGTTTCGGGTCGTTGCGGTTTATGCGCCCAACAACCAGGTGGAGCGGGTTTCGTTTTTTCGGTGGTTGGGGCCGTTCCTAGTGGATTCAACACGCTTAGTCTTAATGGGGGACTGGAGGCCGTCCTGGACCCCAAGTTAGATCGGGGGCGGGGTGCTAGCGGGTGTAGGGGCGATCGTACATTAGTTGATCCGATTAGCGATTTTGGTCTCGTTGATAGATACCGGGTCGATCACCCCGGGGGTGGGGGATGTGGACGTGGGCTAATAGTTGGCCTTCTGACAAGGTGGTTAGCTACCTTGTCAGAATGTTAGTTAGAGGAGCCGACATAGATTTGTTAGATTGTCTCACGTTCCACTGGGTAGGATATACGGACCACAAACTTATTTGTGCCCGTGTGGCGTTAGATCGTAGACCTAGAATGGCTGGGTACTGGAAGTTCAATCTGTCTTTACTGGACAGGCGGGACTTCCAGGAGCAGCTAAATAGCTTAGTGCAGCGGGAGCTAGTGGGGGCGGTTATCGGGAATATGTGGTGGGATAGACTTAAATGAAGGATTAGGTCTTTCACCACGGATTTCAGCAAACAGCTCACCCTAGCTGAGAATGTGAGGACACACTTAAAGCTAGTCTTTCCCGGGCGGTGGCTGGGGGGATCCCCTAGAGATAGCCTTAGCTAGGGAGGCCGTGGGGCGTTCGAATAGCGAGCGCTACATGGACCAGATAATTAGACATAGTTTAAGCAAGATGTCTTCTGAAGCTGTGAACATGGGCGCAGATCTGCGCAAGGAAGAGATTCGTCGAGGTTCCGATCGTTACATTCGGGAAGTTGATACCCCGGAGGGACGTACTCTTCGGGCCACTGACGACATGTGCGAGGCATTTCGGCGGCATTTCGAGAGCCGGTTTACCAAGGAGCTTGGTCTTCGTGAGGACGAGTTTCGCAGCTATTTGGCTGACTTTCCTCGGCTTTCGCCGACTGAAGCGGCTAGCTGCGAGGGAGAGATCACGGAAGGCGAGGTCTACGCGGCATTGAAGAAAGTCGGCAGAGGCAAGTCGCCTGGTCTGGATTGTTTGCCCTATGAATTGTACTTGAGGCTGTCGCACATCTTTGTCCCGATTTTGACTGTGGTGTTCAACAACTGGTTCCGGCAGGGGTTTCTCCCCGACCAATACTCCAGGGGTGTGATCACGCTGTTGAAAAAGGGCAAGGGTGTTGGGGGGAAACTAGATGATAACTGCTAAACACAGAGTTAAAGATTTTGGCCAAGATCTTGCAGGAGTGTTTGCAGTCAGTTGCCGAGTCTCTGTTGGTTCCGGAGCAGACTTGTTCTGTGAGGGGCCGAACAATTCAGAGCAACCTGCATCTGATCAGCACGATCATAGAGGGTGTAAAAGACGACGATGAGGCCGCGTTGATCAATTTGGATCAGTCCACGGCATTTAATAGGGTTGACCATCGCTACCTTGCTGCTGTCCTGCAGGCCGTCGGATTCGCACCCAACTTCTGTCGCTGGACTAGCCTCCTGTATCGCTCCCCCAGTGCTGTGGTACAGGTGAACGGGAAGCTGTCGGGCGCTTTTTCGCTGTCTAGGTCGGTTCGTCAGGGTTGTCCACTGTCGCCGCTACTTTATGCTTTGGCGTTGGACCCTCTCCTTCGCCGGCTGAGGGACATGGCGTGCAGTCCGGCCCTACGCGGAATCGCCGTTCTACTTTCGTGTCGTCCCACAGCGACATTGAGGCGGTACTGAATGCGCTTGACCAGTACGAGAAAGTGACAGGGGCCAAGATTAACCGCAACAAGTCGTCCGGCTTGCGGTTAGGTGCCTGGGAGTGGGTCGATCTTCCGGAGCCCTTCGGTTGGACGGACGGTCCTGTCCGCATTCTTGGAGTGTGGTTTGGACCCGACCTCCAGCTGGAGAAAAATTGGTCTAAAGTACGAGCAAAGGTCGACACTGCCGGTCAGACTTGGCGTCGACGGAAGTTGTCCGTGAAGGGCAGGGCGGAGGTGTGTGCTACATACATTTTCCCGATTGTTCTTTATCGATTGTCCGTACTTCCTCTCTGTAAAGACCATCGGAACCCGTTCGAGCGCTCGCTATCCTCCATTTTATGGAGGGGACGCGGGAATCGGGTCAACAGAGGAGTCTGTACACAACGTCCGTGTCATAGGGGGCTGGGAATGCCGCCCGTGGTGAGCCACAAACTCGCCTCGAGGTTGGCTTTCCTACGTCGCGTATTGACGAGAGATTCGATTATGTCGAGGATTGTTAGGGACGCGTTCCCTTTCCTTACTATCCATCCCCCATCTCGCGGGCTGAGCGCCATCGTAAACCCCGGGATCAATCGGATTTCCTTCGCGAGTGTCGGTCGGTCGGTCTTGTTGGCTGTTCCACGGTACAGTGACCTTTCACGGCCTAGGAACGTCTTCTATCGTCTTTTAGTGGGTGGTGGGATCGCGAAGATTTCCCTACGTGATCGGCTCTGCTTGTCGGAGGATGAGTTTCGCTCTTTCTGGTCTTGGGCGCCAGCGGCGGATTTTCTCAGTAACTCTGAGTTTTCGCTTACCTGGCGATTGGCTCGGAATCAGCTGCCTCTCAAGGCATTCATATGGGGCTTGGCGGATTTGCTAGACTGTGAATGGCGTGGCCTTGGTTTAGAAGAAACGGCTGTGCACGCCTTCTACCATTGCCCCTGGGGCCTCCCCTTATGGGACCATGTCATCAGGATCTGATTCAATTCTTTAAGCATCAGCTCAAGATGAAGATTAGAACTGATAGAAAACGCCTGTATTCGACAGTCTTCAGCGAAAGGTGGGTGACTGAGGCGAGCTTGGTTCGTTTGAACACAGCTAGCCTTGATTTTTTTTTCTTTTTATCTCGACTGGGTTAGTTTTTATATTTCCCATGTCCGTCTATATTTTCTCCTTTCCCACTCCCTTTAGCGAGAGAGCTTCTTGATTTTGTCCCCTGTGCAGAATACAGCGGCCTCTCTGTTTTGAGGGTTGGACGGGCCATACTAACATCAGTTATGTTTAGTTTACTTTCTGTTGATTTTTTAGTTTATTATTGGGTTCATCTCCCTCCCCTCTCATTCTTCATTATTAGATTTTTATGTATTATTTATTATCATTAAATTTTTATGGCATGGGGCGCGTTTTGTAGGTCCGCCTTGTGAGGATGCGGTATTATGGTGTATGGAGGATTGATTGGTGAAGGATGAGTTTTTGTGGTGAATGGGCAAATTGTAATGAGTGAATGGGTCGTGAATCGGATTAGCTAGGTATAAGATAGTTAGTTAAGACCAGCCTCAACCCCTCCCCTTTTTCGGCCTTGTGCCATAATTGTATTTTTAATACAATAAATAATGTCAGACTTTCACCCCTGGAGAGATGCCAGACTAATCCACGCAAGTCAAAACCTTGACCAACTACACTTTTACCGCGCAAACTTCTGACTCAGCAAACAACAACCACGCTCTCTCAGGAACAATTTCTAGCAATTACTTACAATACTTAAAAAGTGATATTTACTCACTACTAAATAAGTATTCGTAAACAATCAATCAAACATCCAAACAACTAAAGGTACACTCCTACCAATTTTGGGCAATAACTTAAACAAACTTACGGACAAACACTATTGATTGAACAAAGGACATTTTTGTACATAACCAAATACTTAGTTTAATTTTACGAACAAATGTTAATAACAGCTTCACACACGCTGAAACTTCACAAAAATACTCTACACAATCTAATTCAACCATCCTCATTTATCCAAAAATATTCAACCCAATTGTATATGTCAATTGTATATAAATCAATGTTATTGTTACACTTTTAATTATGTTTGTCTTCACTCTGAATTTTCTTGCATGATTTGTTTTTCATATTCCTTTTATTTCTTAATTTGTTGTGGATGAATGTTTAAGAATACCGACATCATAAATCCTTCTGATAACTAAAAATACATTCACCAGTCTGCAACAAATGTATATGCTGAACTCGAAATAACAATTAAATTTTGATAAAACCTACCGTTTTGGAGTTATCGACAATAAAAGTTCGGACTCAGTCGCGTTCAGCCGTCAGCCATTATTGGCTTTGTTTAACTACATTCACTGCGGAACATTTTGCGCGCGGAAGCTTAATTAACGACCTTTTTACTGATCTTACTCGTCTAAATTACTGCGCACTTAAGTTGTGTCGGAAAGCGATGACAAGTGTTTTTTTTAAAATAGTATACCACTTTTTCTGTGTAGAAAAACAATGACAACTGTTGTAAAGCTGTTATTTTAAATTAAAAATAAAACAAATAATACTTAATAAGCAAACTTTGTAAAGTGCATGAATATTTACAAAATAAAATTACAAAAAAACGCTAGAAAGGAAATAATAATTAATGACCAAAGTTTTCGCATTAATATTTTGGATTTTTATTTTGTAGATAATCATGCTCTTTACAATGTCGCGCGTGCGCGAACTTTGTAAAGAGCATGATTTTTTACAAAATAAAAAAATGTTAGGAAGGAGCATTATAAAAATTCTGTTTCCTTTTTTTCTCTCTCTCCTACCAACTCCTTGTGCCAGACACAAAATTTAGTTGGCAGAAGAAACGATAGCTGCCGTTAGTAAGCGCGAGTTAACGATACAAGACAAACCACTGCGTAAAATTTTAAAAACAGGAAAAAACATTTATTGTACAATTATTTTACAATAATCACAAAGGTACAGACAAGAACAAGAAAGGTTGCACAAAAATTTCCTTCTGTGCGCCTAACACGGCAGGATAACAATATTTTCCTGGGGTTTCTAAAAAGGAAATACCCACAGAAACAAGCTATGAAATTAATTGTTTAGTCCAACTCTGTTTTTTTTTAAAATTTTAGACCCTTTAAAAATACAAAAGGATAAAGTTTTAGACCCTTTACAATAATAAAAAAAAGGGATAAAGTTTTTAGACCCTTTACAAAAATACAAAAAAGAAAGGGATAAAGTTTTTAGAGCCTTTACAAAAATACAAAAAAAAAGGGATAAAGTTTTTTTTTTTTTAAAGAGACCAACACCTAGCAGAACTCACAAAAGCACCCACCTCCTTTGAAGAATTTTCGTTGACAGCAGGCCGGATTGGTTTTGGAAAAGGTTGGTTTTTTGGTAGTTGAAGAAAGGCTGATTTATGGCCCACTTGCCGGTCGATGTAGAGAGAGGGTGTTAAGTGGTCTGCCAACTGCGTGTCGTCTCAGATCTCTGCCTCGGCTCCCTTTCGTTATTTTTTCGTTTCTACCCTTTCGTTTCTTAAAGCCCTCTCTTTTATTTGAAAAAGTCGGCTCCACTTGGGGCCATCCGGAATTTCTACGGGTCTCGAAAACTTAATTTTCATTGGCCAATATATAAAAAAAGGCCCTTCAAAAATTTCGCTTCTGGCGGCTATTCCTGATCCGAAAGGGTCATAAAAATCGCACAATTTCACACAAGAAAATCAGAGTTTGGCAAACAATTTTGGCGGCAAATTCCTGATCCGAAAGGGTCATAAAAATCGCACAGCTTTTCTTTTTTTTTTTTTACACACACCGTCCGGCTTACAAAAATACACCTCTCTCAAAAGACGTGTAAATAAACAAAAAAAAAAAAACAACACCTAGACGGTTTTACATTTAATTTGACATTTTTTAAAAATTCTTTTTTTAAATAGAAATAAAATTTTTATAGCATTTCTTTTTATTTTGTAAATAATTATGATCTTTTCAAAGTTCTTGCAAACTTTACGCATTCCATTAATTATTTTTTTAATTTTAAATTTAAAAGAAAAGCTTTAGCTTATTATTTAATTGGTTTTATCTTTAATTTAAAAAGAAAGATTTATTATAAAAAGCCAAACAACAATTCAAAAAACAACATTTGTCATCGCTTTCCGACACAATTTAAGTGCGCAGTAATTTAGACGAGTAAGATCAGTTAAGAGCAGTAAAAAGGCCGTTAATTAAGCTTCTGCGCGCAAATGTTTCGCAGTGAATGTAGTTAAACAAGGCCATTAATGACCAACGGCTGAAAGCGACTGAGTCCGAACTTTTATTGTCGATAACTCCAAAACGGTAGGTTTTATCAAAATTTAATTGTTATTTCGAGTTCAGCATGTACATTTTTTACACTGAAATTTACCATTTTTAGTTGGACCCGTCCACCCCTAAATAAAAGCGAGGCTGCTATATTCTGCCAAAATCAAGAGGCTTTCCCGCTAAGGGAGAGGGAAGAAAGGATAAAAATAAATACGCCATGGGGAGAGGGGAAAAGGGCTGATCCGGTCGAAATGAAAAGAGGAGGCGCCAAAAAACAAACTGGAGAGGTGGGAATCTCGGCATGGATCTGAACAAAAGATGTAACCCGGTAACCGGGAAAAATCCTTCCCATCCCATATAGCGCATTCTTTTTTTTTTTACTGAAATAACAATAACATTTAGCTATTTTTCTTTCGCAAACACCCAACAAATTAAGAAGTACAAAGGAGATAACGAAAATGTGTGTGGACTCTCCCCACTCCCAAAATAAGATTTTTTTTTTAAATAACTTATTCTGCATGTAATTAATTAATTCATTTAAAAATAAAATTGCGTAATAAATACTGAAAAATTCGTTTGAATCAGATAATTCCCTGAATTTTGGCAAATATTTTAAAATCATAGGAAGTAGCGATTTTTTTAGCTTCCATTTCGGAAAAGAATCCATTTTGGTGATACCTACTATAATATAAACATTAGTAGTGAAGTGATTAATTTGGATATGTTGATCATAAAATCTATGTTTTATGAATGAGTAACGTGTGAATCACATGAATGGTCACATGACTATTGCTGACAATGGCGGAAGCTTCTTTGTGTATTAGTTCTGCACAACTTACTTCTTCATGTTATTCAGCTAGGAAGATGTCTAGCGGAAATCCCAGTAGTGATCAGTTGGCTACAAGAGATGTTGTCACGGCTGGACTTGTGGATTTAATACAACCTGCTGTTAAAGAGATTGATTGCAGAGTAACTGAAGTCAGGTAAGACAGAATTTCGCCGAATTAACAAGTTGTTTTGATATTTCATCATTTATTTTTGAAAGTGACACATTTTTAAGCTTTAAAATATTCTTCACTAAATAATAGATTGTAATGATAATATAAATGTGAAAATAATAGAATTTGGTTCGTCACTGAAACAGAAGGCGGAATGACTTAAATTTTAAATTCTTTGATCTTTCAAGAATTTTGCAAATTTCTCAAATTATTGTCTCATATCATTTTTTATAAACTTCAAATATCTCCTAAATATTTCGTGTATAAAATTTAAAATATGTATTCTCGGCACATCGGTGATAATAAAACATTTTTAATTTCTTGTGAGTCGCTGATGGAATTGTCTTCTTTCATGAACTTTTCTTCGTTAATTATCTGTTGTGTAAAAACAGATAAATGTTAAACGGTAATATTGTTTTATTTCCTAATGCTATAAAAACTACTTTAATTCACTTACGGAGCCAGGCAATATCCATAATGCTGTTTTATTTTGGTTCAGTTCTGAATAGGAAGTTAAAGAGAAGGTAACGAACTTAAAGAATAAATTTAATTTTTGTAATTTTCGTTCAAAGCTCAATCATTTTCAACAAATTTACTTTAAAATTAATAAGCAAAAAAAAGGGGTGGGCGAAGAAGAACCGTTTAATAAATGTTCTTTTTAACTATTGTCATCAGTTACTACAATAACTACATTCTGATTTTTTAACCGAGTTACCAAAAAATAAATACTGTGGTACTGTCACTTTTTTTTTTTTTTTTTTTTTTTTTAGTGTTTTCTTTTTAGAATTAAATTTTAAATAATACCTTTTTTACTTCATGTTTAAATTAAAAACGTTTTTAGATAAATTTCACGAAATTAAATTTTTTTTTTTTTTTTTGTACCTAAATCTAATGATAGAATTGTTTTAATTAATTATTTTTCTAATATGTGTATCCTTAAGACTTTTTTTTCATTTAAAGAATTTATTAACTTACGAAAAACGTCGGGGAAAAGAGGGCCGAGCATGTAAAAGACCAGGAAAAAAAACTACAATTGTTTATTTATTTATCGGAGTTATCTCCTACATTTTGAAACAACCACTTGGGGGAGTTATCAATTTACTATACTTGGTGAGTTTCTCGCCTGGTTCTCTTTTTCACTTCCCATATTTCAGCGGACATTTCAAAAATGCAATATCTCGTGAAGATTGTGTTTCCCCCTTTTGTGGTGGGCACTATGCGTTTCCTTCGGGAAATGCCATGAAACACACACACAAACAAATATTCACTCACGGATTTCTTGGAACACAAACTTTACAGTACGCAATTATTTGTTACACATACATTTTTTTTAAAAATTTGTTGGTTTGTTAATTAATAATATACACATATAATTGTTTGTCTTTGTTTTCTTTACATTTCTTTTGGGTGGACTCCTCTTGAGCCCGCCATATTTGTAGTTGGTCCTATTTCAGAAAATACACAATGCATACAAACACACGGCCTGCTACATATTTATGATAAAGAATTATGAAAGAAATTTGGCATAAGTTTGCAAGGTAAATGTTTATTTTAACACCCGAGCGCTAATATCCCTTCAATTTTTTCCAAAATAGTCTTATTTCCGTGCAAATGTGTATGCTGAACTCAAAACATAAACAACAATTTGAAGAAACCTACCTTTTTGGATGTTAACGACCCGAAAAAAATCGGACTTTTTGCTGGTCTTTCGTCAGCCATTACCGGCTTACATTCGCTGCTGAACGATTTTAATGCGTAGGCATAAAATTTTGGCCTATTTACTTCCTTTACAGAAAGTCCTTGCAGAAAGTAGTACGCGCAAAGTTAACTTTTTCTTTTTTCTTTTTTTTTTTTTTTTACTTAATTTAAGAAGAAAGTTAACTTTCTCCGTAAAGCGATTTCTTTTTTTAACCTTCAGATGTATGAAGATATAGGAACCTTCATGAAAATAGATAACTCGACAAAAACGGCCTGAAAATTAATGAAAAAAAATTTTCTTCGTGTTAAATGTATATTTCATTATTTAGAAGAAACACTAAAGTATTTTTTGAATATTTTTTGAAATTTTTTAATCATTCTTAGCATGTCTTAATTTTAGTTAAAAATATTGTTTACGAAATATCGAACAAAAACTCGATATCAGCCATTTTTTTTAAAAAATTTTGATTTTTGAAAAATAAGTTAAATTACTTGTTTAAAAATCGTTTAAAAATTTAATTATACGTTTTTCAAAATTTATTCAAAGAAAATTAGAAAATTTAAAGTTTATTTAAAATATTTTGAAAGAAACTTTTACTTACTTTCTTCGTAGAAAAATGTTGTTTAAATAAAAGGGCGCCGATCTTAACATTTCCGACGTTTTGACAAGTGATGAAAGATGACATTATAAATTATTGACAGCTGACGTGAGATTCGAGTTCTCATACGGAAGTACAGAATGGACCAATTTTTTTTAATTGGACTTGCTTAAGTAGTACCTTGTAATAATTAAAGTAAAAAAACTTTCAGCATTCCAATTTTTGGATTTTTTTTGTGTTTTTAGTACTGTAGCTTTCACTATAAGTTTGTTGATACTATCTGGAGAAATTATAAATACTATAAAAAAAAAAATTAAGATACAAGTGCTGCACTGCTGTTTCAGGGCCCATATAGACCCTACTAAATAAAGTCAATTCAGATCTATCATAAAAAAATTTATATCCTCAGTAAAAATAATCAAACATAGTAAAAGTCACAGCCTATTTTCTCTGAAAAAAAAATGAATTTTCATATTTTTATTGGGGTAAAAATAAAAAAAATGATTTATCATCTGAAGAAAATATCAAGGAACATTTATGTGAACCCCATGAAACTAGATATTTTCTGAAAGCAAACAATATGATCTTTCATTTAAAAATAAAATTGGTCAGTTTAAATGACTCAAGAAATTTTTTCAGGGGCTAAAATGAGAAAAAAAAATGTAAATTTTGCATTTTTTGTAGTTCTAAGCAAAAATTTTCCCCATTACACGCATAAGATTGAGAACTTTGCATTCTATGATGGGTTTAATGTTGCTGACGAATGAGAATATTTACCTAATATTTTGTTGGATTTTCCTAAATGACAGAAACAAGCATTTTAATCAGCTGTGGCTGAGTGAGATAAAATTTAACAAGACATGTACATTAAATTATGCTATAATTTAAAGTACACTTATGAAATTTCATTGTCTTTTTTATGCTCACTTTATTAAATTTTAAAAATATCTCATAGAAAAATATCATAACTGACATAATACAAAAATAATACTGTATAAATTTCATTCAATGAAATTTATACAGTATTATTTTTGACGTATTATAAGTGACGTTTTTTTATTGCACACATGATACTTCCGGTCTTCCGTAGATTTCATTGGCAGACACATTATTGACACATGATTGAGACAAATTAAATTTTTTAATATACATCTGTTCGTTAGTTTGTAATATGCTTTGGAATTTATAATCTGTAAATATATATCTACTTAAGAACAACATTCGTAAAGTTGTACAAACTTTTCCCTAATTTTATAAGAATTAGCAACATAATGTAAAAATTAAAAAAATTTTTTCAGAAACAACAAATAATTGTTTTAAAAATTTATTTTTTATCGAAATATATTTTTGCTTTCAGACAATATTGTCCATGTTCATCAAAATAAATAAAAGCAATTAAAAGCTTTTGAAATTAAATAATATTTTTGTTTTAATGAGTTTTGTATGTTACATTTCGGAGATGATTTTCAGGTAGAGGTGGTCCATCAAAAAAAAAATAAAAACATGATTTGGTTTCCTCAAAGACTTGTGCTTTTAACTAATATAATCACTAAACTCCTCAAAATTAAAATTATAGAGTTTTCGTACAATTAGTTGGAGGGGGGGTAATACATATGAAAAAAAAAATTCTGCCATGACTTTAATAAAAAAAAACATATTTATAATAAGTTCCATCATTTGTGAATAGTTTCTGAAAGTTTCATTAAAATTCGACAATTATTTTTATTTTTGCAACATTTTCCAAATTAATGTGTGTCATACAAAAAAAAACGTGCTTAAAATTTTATGTTATGTTACTAGATCCGGTGATACAAAGAGAAACAAGGTTTTTTTTAATCAAAATTTAGAATGTTCGAAAAAGAAAGAAAATTTTTTAAAAATAATTAAAAAATACTTTGATCTTTCCTCTCAATAATAACATAAGTTTTTAGACGCTAAAATTTTGTTTTCGTGAAGTTTGGCGTATTTTTTTATCATGCTATGCCATTTTTTAGCGATTTCGTGGGGTGGCCTAAGATATAAATTAAAATCCACAAATTATGAGACAAATATTAAGAAAAAAGGAATTTTTTTAACTAAAAAGTAACTGAAGACAAAAAAAACATTGTGTGGTTTTACAGTATCATGGGGGTTGTGAAAATGTTATAGTGTAAATATATACCCACAACAACGTGGTGACACTGACATGATGTCTTCCTGGATATATATATATATATATGAAAAAGGACATTAGTTAAAAAAAAAAAAAGTTCTTTACAGCTCAGAGCAACATGTGTGTAGAATTTTGGCAGACTGCTATAATTACTACCCACCAGCTGAGTTATGATCAGTTCACAGCTAAACCTTTTCTTTCATCAGTGGTTATAATAACCTAATACTGTATTCTTCAAAAATAAAAGTAAACATGGAAGGACCAAATGAAGCCACACTATCATTACAGCTACCCCCATTCAATCCACTGGATATACAGACATGGTTGCCCAATTGCAAGCCATTTTCACAGCAAGAATAACTTCACAAAAGATGAAATTCGCCTACATTGTCAAAGTTTCCAACTGAGGTTACCCTTGAAATTCTCAACTTGTTATACGCAGTGCCCGAAGACAATCTATATGACATGCTGAGACAAACAATATTCACTGGACTGGCAAGTCCAAAGACAAGAAATTGTCAAATCTTTTTGAAAATAGGACGCCTTCTCAACTCCTGAGACACATGAAAAATCTTCTTGATCTTTACATCTTGCCTGAGCATATTTTGTGGTGACTATTGCTGAACCACATGACTCAAATATTTTCCAACCCGGATAACCTGCTGACAAAATTTGTGAACACGCAGACACACACAACGTCAATGCCATTCAGAATCCAATTAAATCCTCACACATTTCAACTTATCAGTGAACATGGCTATCAAGACACTGACAGATAGACACTGACGTTGGATTAATAAAACCTCGCTGCAGCGAGATAATGCCCACTGACAATTCACAGGCAGTGCTGGATTTGAGACTCAACCTCTTTCTCAGCAAGTTTATATAGTGAAAAGACACTTGTGCAAAATGTGAGTAATCAACTACAGACACTTACAGTTGCTTTGAACTTTTCACATTTCATTTCTCATCTTTTCTTTTGTAAAATGTCCTGACAATATATTTGTTAATATTTCTTTGTTCAAATTCTGTGTTTTATTATTCCTTTGGATTTATACAAGTCCACCAAAAAATGTTAGCAGGGCAAATGTACCAGGAAAGTATAACTTCTTATCAAAAGAATATATACCTGCTACAAATTCTCATTTCCTCCCAAATTTGGTGATAGATTTCAATTCAGTTATCTGGTAGGTGTTGGATACATTTTATTCTGAACAGATCTTTTATACACAAACTGCACTCCTTACCAACTAAAATAGTGATGCAATCTCATCACAATATTGTAACACCTCAAGACTGATTTAACAAACAGAAAACCATAATTAAACTGCTGTTACTACTTAATCTACTGTTAAAACCTAATTGCAATTAACTTGAATATTAGGTCACACCAAAAATGATACTTTTTTTTTTTACAAAATGAAAAAAAAACGCTACCAAAAATCAGAATTATATCTTTTTCCTATATAATGTGTACTTTTAAATTTGAGATGTTTGAAATAATTGTCACTTTCAGTTATAAAAAGAAAAAATCATTGAAATCATTGAAGTCATTTTAGTAAAAAGAAAAAAAAAAATGAAATCAACTGAACTATGTACCAAAAATAATTTTTAATAAAATCAAAAAATGATATAAACTCAAAAAAAAAACTTTTGCTTAGAGTTGGTGTTTGTATAATTTAAATAAGACGCATTTCCTTTTAAATTTGATAGGAAAACTGTGTAATGTATATTTTATTTAAATTTACTTGTTATTTTTCAGTGTGATTTAAAAATTTTTTACCGTTTTTGTTTGTAACAAAACAAGTTTATCTTTATTATTGCTGCTGTTGTTTTATTAAACAAAATTAAAAACCTATTTGAAGAAAAAAAATATTGAAAAGTTTAACATTTTCATTTGAACATTTAAAAAAAAAATTTTTTTTCAATTTTACAAGTGTTAGAATTTTTTTTTTTATGCAAGTTTAATAAATTTCTTTATTCTGATTATAATGTTAGGTATGAAATATAAATAAAGCCTAAAAAGCATAACTTGGATGCAATTGAAGAATTTATTTATTTTGTAGGTACCTTCAAAGTGTCAAATCTTGACCCAAGACAAAAACAAAATCTGACTACAAGCCATGGAAATGAGAACCAAAATAAAAATATAAGACAATGTCATTTAAGAATCATTTTGGTTTTATATACATACATAGTATATATAGTATATAAACTATATATAATATATAAAGTATATATAGTATATATAGTATATAAAGTATTTTGAACGATAAAAATTATTAAAGAAATCAATTAAAATCTTCAGACATACTGGGTTGTAGATTAATATTCTTATGCTTTTATTATTTCATTTAGATTCCTCGACTAGTTTCGGCCAACATGGCCATCATCAGGAGAAAAAAATGTTTCTGCTTGCTGTAGCAGTAAACTACAGGAATGAATGTCTTGGAGAAAATGAACTTTTGTCTGTAGTTTTCATTTGTTTTTTTATCTTTTTAACATGAATTTATTAACATTCCTTGTGTTGGTCAAACAGTCTCTTTTAAGTTGTCATTTGAGATAAGAGCTATGTTCCCTTTTTCCTCGGTCAGTTCAGCAGTTTTATTGGTGTCTGGGGAGGGGATGGTGTGTGTGTGTTTGTGTTATTTAGTTGTTTAGTCTCTGGTAAGTGTGTGTGTGTGTTATTTAGTTTTTAAGGGAGTGAGTGAGTATATGTGTTAGCTTGTATATTGCTATGGGTGTGTGTTATCATTTGGCTCATTAGGAAAGTGAGTGAGTATGTTGTGTGTAAATGTGTATATTCGTGTGGGTGTGTGTATAAGTGTGAGGCCTCAACACCTCCGTAAGCATGTCTGTTTTATGTGGGTAGGTTTTGATTTGTAGGGTTATGTGTTACTACTATCTATATTGTTAAATTTATGGTTTAGCCAACATCGTATCCACTTATTTTCATGGAACTCTAAAATTCTTCTAATGTTATCTGCTTTGGGCTTTTCTATTCTCTCAATTATAGTGAATTTGGCATGGGTTTTGAAGTCGTGTTTTTCTATGCGGAAATGTTGTTCTACAGGTAATAATTTTTCATGGGGAGTCGACTTAATTCGATTGCGATAATTATTAATTCTGTAGTGAAAGTGCCATTCAGATTTTCCTACATATTGTTTCCAGCATAGTGTGCATTCTAGGAGGTAAATTAGGTTATGACTTCTACAGTTAGTCGTGGTAGATTTTGAAAGTAGATTTAGTGACTGAGCTAGTGAATGAATTCGTGTGTGTGTAACGTGGTTGCAACATAAACTTCTTTTGTTGTTACATGGTTGGGAAAATCCTGTTGTTTTTGTTGTTAGTTTATCACAGATTACCTTGTCCCTTAAAATGCGGTTACTACCTATGATTTCTTTTAGGTTCTTAGGTCTAAGATATGCTAGAAGGCCGGGTTCCTTAAATAGTTTTTTTAGGTCTGGTTTGAGATGTAGTATTTCCCAGCGACTTTTGATTATTTGGGATAGTGGAGGCAGAGTGGGGTTGAAAGTGGTTACTAGAGGAATGCGGCTAGATTTAGTTTTAATCTTGTATATTAGGGTGTTTTCTCTAGGTGTGGAAATTGCTTTATTTATTTGTTCCCTGATTAGGTGTTGTTTATAGCCACGTGTTGTGAATTGATGCTCCAGATTTTCAATGTGTTTGTTTAATTATTCATTGTGGGAACATATCCTTCTGAGTCTCTGTGCTTGTGAATAGGGAAGGTTCTCTTTGAGGTGTTTAGGGTGGGAAGACTTAAAGTATAGATAGTCGTGGGTGTCGGTGATTTTAGTGTGTAGTGTCGTTTGTAGTTTCCTGTTTTCATCTATGTAAATGCGAATGTCTAAAAATGTTACTGATGTTTTGGATTTTTCATAGTTGAGTCGTGTACTGTGTTTAGGGTCATGAGGAATTGGGTGAGTTTGTCATTACTGCCCGTGTATATAAAGAATGTCATCGATATATCTTGCATAGAATATGCAGTCATTACCAATGAGGGGATAGATATGGGTCTCCTCAAATTTTTCCATGAATATTGTAGCATATGAAGGAGCTGCAATGGTGCCCATGGCACAACCTCTTATTTGAAGGTAGTGTGCTCCATTGAAGTTGAACGGGTTAAATGTAAGAATATGCTCCATGAGTTTTATGATAACTTCTGTGGAAGGTTCTTGTTTTCCTCTTTTAGTAAGTGCTTCCTGAAGGGCGGTTAGCCCTTCGATGTGCTTAATGTTTGAATAGCGTGACCTTACATCCATAGTCACTAGAATAACATTCTCTGGAACTGTCTGTATGTGGTTAATTTTGTTTAGTAGATCTGTTTTCTCTCATGTAGGATTTTACTTCCTTAGCTAGGGGTTGTATGTAATGGTCTACATGTTTTGAAATTTTGGTCGTGTGGCAGTTTAATGATGAAATGACAGGCCTTCCTGGGTTGTTGCTTTTGTGTATTTTAGGGAGGAGGTGTAAGCAGGTGTAATGTTTGTGGATGTAAGTATTGTGCATTTTTCTTTGTCGATTAGGTTGTTGCGAAGATGGTGAAATGCAGCAAAGCTTGAAGGAAGTACAGCACACTCATATAAAATATATATATAGTATATAAAATATATATATAGTATAAAATATATATATAGTATATAAAATATATATATAGTATATAAAATATATATATAGTATATAAAATATGTATATAGTATATAAAATATATATATATATATATA
>OZ038486.1:86691129-86786129 GCA_964036315.1 Acanthosepion esculentum
TGAAAAGCAAGAAAGAAAAAGGGAAGTTAATTTTTTTTTTCTGAATGATAATGTAAACTAACGTCAGACTAGTCACACCACACTGCCAAGAGAGCATTGGCAGAGTGGTTACATGGGTGATAGGTGGAGATGATTGTATGAGAAAGAATGAGAAATTTATTGACGCCTAAAAAGAGGTTGGTATGAGATACCAATATGCGAAAGGAAGAGTTTAGGAGGATAATTATCCTCAGACCTCTCCTCACAGAAGGGGGAGAACCCCTCTAAAACAGAAAGTGATTGACTTCCAGAAATGGGAAGTGATAAATTTTCCAGTCCAAAGACAAAGTGTATCCTTATTTGGGATTTGGAATTATCGAAGAACCCAAACCACGTCCGGCCCCACACCGGGTTTTGGTCGACGTCCATATAAACAAACATGGGCGTTCAAAGGGGTTAAGTTTGAAAAAGTTTGCAGTTCAGTTCTGGAGTTGAGTCGAAAAATCGTGCTTCGCAGAAGCTGACCGAAGATTTCCACGCCTTTTCAACTTTAGACTTCCCACCAACATCGACTTAGATTTTTAACCAGAAGCAAGTTTTACCAAATATCAACCGGAAGCAAGTTTTACCGAATATCAAAAGATATCAGAACTCGCTTAAGAAAAGCAAAAAGTGTCACAAATCCATAGAAGAGGGCTGGGAGAGAGAGACGCACTCCTCTATTCAACAGACAGACATAAAGATAATTGTTATTTCTCAACACATGAGTTTGTATCATTTTTCTTTTACATACCCTTGTGCGGTGTCACCTTCACCCCAGATTTAGCTTGCACTATGGGCCAACGCCTGATTGATTTCGTCTACCTAAGATCAAATCACAACATGGGTAGGTTAGACTAGAGATCAAAGCAGTCAGTTCAGTGACCAGACGTTGGAGGCGAGCTGAGAACGACAAAGTTGATACCGAATCTAACCATACACAAGGAGGTCAGTGTCACACATTGGTGCAGTGATCAACGCTCAAGTGGTTGTGGGTGTCACACAATCGGTGCTGCGACCAAGACATCGACCGCGACCACCCAACAAACCATAGGGGTTGGTGTCACAATTGGTGCTGCGACAAAGACCTCGACCGCGACCACCCAAACCATCCAGGGGTTAGTGTCACAATAATATTGGAAACTTCTGACAAAAAATAATTATAAAAAGATTTATTTTAGAGAGAAAAGGGGGATGGAATATAATGTATCCATAATGTTTTGGAATAATTCCCTAACAAAGAAATTGGGTGTAACTATCCAACTGAATTTCTAAATCAGCTCGGTGTCAGGATTGCCCCCTAGAAATTGCATTTAAAAGTTGGTTCAATTGTTATGCTCATACGTAACCTCAACCCGAAGAAGGGCTTACTTTATAGGTCAAGACTCGTTAGAACCTTATGAGTACACAATATTAAAGCTGAAATTATATCAGGCAGCAGAAAAGGAAACTCATTTTTTATACCCATGTTTTAAATCTTTACATTGCTTTTAGTAGGATGAAAAATAAACAAACTCAGAAATTACTACAATCTGTCAAGAATTATTCAGTCCTTCCAGAGTTTATACAAAAATATTGTCCTTTGGGAATTTTTGCCGTAAATATAATTTTGGTTGTAAATATGTAACATTTATGAAGATAATCTTTCCTTAGGTATTTATAAATTGCATTTTGAATAAAGCATAAATAAAATGTTTGTATAAATCTAATGTTTGGTGTTTAACTGCATATTAATAATAAAGTTTACATGACAATTTTAGCATTGTATAAGTATTTCTTAATAGAATTTTTACCACATTCCAATTCAGTATCATTTAACAAATTTACAAATTAATAAGTGATCACCAATGAAAATTCATCAGTTGGATAGAAATATTAGTGAACACTGTTAAATTATTCCCGTTAACAACAAACTATTTTAAATTACAAAATTGTACTTGGATTAAACAAAAATTAGTTAAAATACAATACATATTACACATAATACATTCCTTTTTGCCATCAATCTTGACACCATGTGTGTGTAGTGGAGACTCCAGCTATTGGACTTAGCCAGAGTGAGTCAGGATTCAAGTATATCCATTTCCAAGCAACATTCTTTATAGTGCATCATTTTCATTCTTAAATATTGACTGAAATACATTTCATTGATATTGTTCATAATAAAGAAAAAAATAAAAAGTAAGTGAATGAAATAAAATTAATGTGGCTATCAGGCTAATTAGGTCTGAGCCTGATCGAAGCTGCAGACATACTTAATAGCCAATGTATTTCTTTCTTTAATTTTATAAATAATCTTTTAAAAGTCTGTAATGACTTGTATGCCCTGTTTTTCAAAGAACGCATTTTTATTGCAGTTTATGGTTTTTATGTCCATTTTAAATAATTTATTCCATAATAAATTGAATTAATATTCTTAATACAAATCCAAACAAGTAGTTGATACTCATAATATTAAACTTTTCAAAGATCAATTCATGAGTGTAAATGTAATAATTTTAACAGAAACTTCTTGCTTGGATGAATGTAGTTTAAATTTGTTTTTGATATTTTTACTTATGAAGGAGTCACTGCTTTTTTTGCTTGTTGGTATTCACAATATTTTTCTTTTTCATAGGAACGCCTGAACAAACTCCACAACAATGTGTCTAAAGAAACAGCACGTAGAAAAGCCCTGCTGGATCCCCCATCTCCAGGACATCCCAAATGACTAATTGGGAATTCATTAATTGCATTTTAATAACAAACCAATGGAATAAGTTTCTCTGTAATTAATAAAGCCAATTTTTGGCATAATTAGACATTGGGTGTGGGGGCATATTTCTTACTACATTTTGGAATTAGTTATCATCCAGTAGATTTGTATTTTATTTTATGATTTAATAATCAATAATGTTAGATCTGTAGTAGCAAGAAGTCTCATAATTATTTTTATGTAAGTCTCTCATATTTTACATTTGATTTTGGAATGATGATTTTTAGCAAAAATAATTAAATCATTTGAACACTGAATTTGAAAAAAAAAATTACTAACTAGAACATTTTTTTTTTGTTTTGTTCATGTTTTAGCAGCAGAAGAAATTATATTAATCCTTCATGAAGAAGTTGAGTCACTTGACTCAGAAAAATCAAAAATGTTTTCTAAATAAGTTGTTGCAAGTTTTTTTTTTGTTTGTTTTGTTTTTAGGATTAAGTTTGTTACTTTCTGGATGTGTTATTTAAAAATTCCAAAAGTGAAAACTTCTTACAGTCTCAGCTACATCATTACTCCTGTTTTGTATTGATTTTTTGTTTTTTTTCGTTTGTTTTTTTTTAAATGTTGGTTTTTTTTTTTAAGTCATGTTTCATATCTTTATTGTATCTTTTGGAAAATATGTGACATGATTAATAAAATATCTTGAAGCTTTTATGAATTTTTTTTAACTGATTATATTAACTTCACTTTTTAAGTCGTATAAAGAAAAAATTTATAATGCTGTTCCATCTTTGTGAGTTTGGAGTAGTGTTAAAATCTTGAAAGAAAATATGAAGAAATTGCAAAAAACTATATAAATTACCCATGTCAAGAAAACTGAATAAACTGCTAAAACTATGATTTTTCATCTTTGGTCATATTTTACAGATTACAAAATGGATGTTTGTCCAATTTTGAGATTGTATATTATTGTGAAGATACAAGCAGAGGCTTCTGTGTTGAAGCCTAATAACAAGAAGCTGTTATCAAGGTGACTGGGTTATAAGAAGACCCTCAATTTTTCATGTTAAATTGTAGGTTTCAGGTTATATTTGCAATACAAGAAACACCAACTCCCAAATTGTATTTTAAAATGTATTGAATTTATTAAATAAATTCAGTAAATATATACTTTCTTTTCACTTAAATTCTAATGAAAAAAATGTAGGGTGATTTTGTCAGTTAACTACACAAATAACAATACTTCATGAGTGGGTGCTGTGTTTTCAGTAGGCTATTGTGGTAGCCTGAATGACTTTTCCCGGATAACCACCGTTTCCACTGTTCTTGATTGTGATCTTTAAATGGCTTCATATGTCAAGAAAAAATGTGTCAGTTGAAATGCCAAACAGAAAAATGCTAATCGTAGAAAAGGACAAATTATACAAGAGTGTTGTCAGATAAATAGTTGGTGGGCCATGATGGGATCTTGTGATAGCTGGATTCTAATGATATTACCCTAGATAATGGTACAAAGTGAGAGCTCACACCTCCAACACATGCTGGCAACAACTGGCTATGATTATCAGTCTATTCTTAAGAATTATTACCATGAACATCTTTTTTCCTGAATGCTCTGTCTGGCAAAGTGCTTTGAACACACCCAAGGCTAGCAGTTTTCTATAGTGTCCGACGATGGTTTTGAATTTATCTCTTGACAAATGTTTTATATTTGTCATTCATTCATACCACATATTATGTAATGTAAGAGTACTCTTATTATTATAATAATGTGAATTAAGTTGTTTCAGTAGAAAATATTTGTGCAGTGGTTTCTATTACCATCAAAAATCTCCCATTCTAGCAACTTACCATAAACCAGAGTATTTAAGGCACACATATTATACCTGGAGTATAAGACAGCCACCTATTTTGCGGGAGACCTTTTAAAGTTAAAAGGTCACCTTGTATATATGGTGTATGTTTATATATATATATATATATATATATATATATATACACACACACACACACACACACACACACACACACACACACACAGGAAAAATATTCTTCAAACTTTTACACAAACACTTCCCGGAATCAAGCACCCTACACAAAATATTCAACAAAAACACAGTAAAAATCAGCTACAGTTGCAACAAGATGGCACAAATAATAAAAAAGCACAACAGGAAAATTATTAACAAACCACACGAACAAATTAAACCCACGTGCAACTGCAGAATAAAAAACTAATGTCCCTTAAACGGTAATTGTTTACAAAACAACGTAATCTACCAAGCCACAATAAAATCAGCAGATAATGAAGAAAAAGTATACATAGGAGTAACCGAAGGACCATGGAAACAAAGAAATTATGTACACAAAATGTCTTTCACAAATAGTAAATATGCGAACAGCACAATGCTTTCTAAGTATATCTTGGAAATAAAAAACAAAACACACACCACACCAAAAATATCTTGGAAAATAAGGAAAAAATCATCAGCCTACAACAACCTATCAAAAACTTGCAAACTTTGCTTGGAGGAAAAAATAGCTATCATTACCTTCCCAGATCAAAATAAATTATTAAATAAAAGATCAGAGCTAATCTCAAAATGCAGACATGAAAACAAATTTTTACTACATGACTTAAAATAGAAAAATAAATAAATATATAAACAAACAACAATAAAATAAGCAAAATAAATTACTCCAAACAAATCACAAAACCACACCTGTTAGAATATGCGAAATAAAATCAAAACAAAAGAACGAACGAAAGTTATAACTGTTATATAAAAAAAAAAAAACATTAATAAAAGATAATATACTACGTTACTTGAAAACGGAAAGCCAAAAATATATAGTATAACAAATAAAAAACAACAAGAATAATAAATCGATCTAAATACATCCAAATATATTCCTTTCCGCAGCTGCACGGATAGCGTACACACAGTCTTAAAGGAGAAACAGGCCGCCCCCTCAAGGTAAGGCTTTAAGAACACCAGAAAGCTGTAAGGCGAGGGGAAGTAGAAAAATCAGGCGTGGCTGACCACATATGGAGAGAGAAGGGAGATCACCGTCCCCTGTGGGATCAGGTTGAGATCATAGACAGGGAACACCATTGGAAAATTCGTAAACTTAAGGAATCAGCACATATGCTAGGCCACAAAAATCTCCTGAGTCGGCCAAGCATAGAAATAAATACAATATGGGAACCAGTAATAAGGAGTGCCAGAGAACAGCAATGATAACAAAAAAGTTGCAATATGAGATCTGGTAAAGAACATGCAATGATAACAGCAAAATTGCAATATGAGTACTGGTAAAAAATGGTTGCTGAAAAATTAGGTTTATAATACTCAGAAATTCATACCCAGATGTCCTCAAGGACACATGGTACGGTGGATAAAGGCATTGGTTAGATCCAGTAACAGACCCAAAGAGTGTGAGTTCAATACCCGGTTCAGGCAGTGGAGAACTTTCAGAGGGAAAAATTACCAGGAGATAACTGATAACTGACATCCATCAAACATGGCTCGTGGAACTAGTGATCGAAATAAAGGGTTCGATTCGAAATTCCAACCACCTGAAGAAGGCCGGAGCGTACAACGGCCGAAACGTTGTGACAAATATGGCGACAAAGATGAGGACAATAGTCCGAATAATGTAAATACTATATATATATATATATACACACACATATATATATGTATATAGTCGATTTATAGATTCCGGGGAGAAAAATTTCCTTGCTCGGCCCAGAGAACCAACTTTCTTTGCGGTCGCTGATGCAACTGACTCGATGTATTTGTTCCATCTCAGATCAGCAGACAGCGTGTGACCGAGCAGCCGCAGGGAGGGGCTCTCGAGAAGTTGGTCATCAGACATTCTAATGGGATGCAGGAATGGATCATTGTGCTGGTTGATAGAGAGCAGTTTTGTTTTAGAGGCGTTAAAGTTAACCATCCATTTCTCATCCCAGATCACAAGGTCCTTTTCAATTTGAGCTGCCAGGTTAGCTTTGTCCGCCTCACTAGATTTGTGTTTGAGGCAGGAGTAAATAGTGGTGTTGTCAGCGTAGATGTCGACTTGTGAGTCTATGGCGTCAGGAAGGTCGTTTATAAATATGAGGAACAGAGTAGGGCCTAGGATGGAGCCTTGAGGAAAACCTGCGTTAGCGTGATAGGATCTGGAGATAAATCCACTAAGAACAACCTTCAAATCCCGGTTTGACAGGAATGATTGTATTAGGTCAAACAATCGACCTGTGATACTATAACTGGAGCTTGCGGAGAAGGCCGGCATCCCAGATTCTATCGAATGCTTTGGAGATGTCAAGGCCCACGGCACGAGCTTCACCATTGTTATGGATAGCTTGGCAGACAAATTCAGTAATGGCAGTAGATCGGGCAAAGCGGAAACCATACTGCTTGTCTGAGAGCAGATCGTGGGATTAATCACTTCGGCGTTGATAATGGCCTCGAAGAGGGGTAGGAGACTGATAGGACGGTAATTGGAAGGGTCGGAGGGGTCACCAGAGTTCTTAAAGACAGGGACAATGGTTGAGGACTTCCAGCAGTCAGGAAAGCAGGACTCCTTGAGGCATCGGTTGTACAATTTAGAGAGGGCAGGCACCAGTTCAGGTGCGCATATCTTCAGGACAATGGCTGGTATTCAGTCACCACCAGTAGTCATCTAAGTTAGAAATAATGCCCAATACCGACAACGGGGTTATGTGCAATCCGTCCAGGAGGGCCTCAGTTCTGGGAGGGAAATCGGGCAAGGGCACCCCGGAAGAGTCTAGCATAGAATTGGAAGAAAACTTCCGAGCGAAGCATTCGGCCTTGTCAGCAGAGGTGGTCAGGACCTCAAACTGATTGAACAGGGGAGGAATGGAGGGTTTGTTATTGTTCAGGACGCTCTTGCAGAGGCGCCAATAATCTTTGGAGCCAAATTTGCGGGATGCAATACGTTCCTTCATCCGAGCAGCAAATAGTGACTTGGCATCGTCGAGGATACACTTACACTCGTTGCGGCCAGAGGTAAATAGACGTCTATTGGAGTCGGACATATCACTTCGAAAACGGTGGAAGAAGTGGTTTTATGGGCAATGGCGGCTGAGCAAGCAGCTGTGAACCAGTGGGAGGAGCGCGGTTTGACCTTGAATTTCCTGGAGGGGATGAAAGCTTCGATACCGGCTTTAATCCAGGAAGAGAACTCAGAAGCATAATCATGAGTGGGGAGCTTAAATACAGCATCCCAGGGGACATCGCGGAGGAAGTCACGAAACGCGTCCCAGTCATCCCGTTGGTAGCAGAATGTGGTTCTGGTGGTAGGAGGCTCTTTGCAGGGGGTGGGGCTGAAGGAGATGCTAACAGACACTACAGCATGATCGGAGTTACCGATAGGACAGAGCTGCGTGGCACTACAAGACTCAGGGATGGAGGTAAAACACAGGTCGAGGAGTGAGGCCTTACCGTCACGGTAATGCGTGGGGAAATCGATTATCTGAGTGAGGGATTGAGAGACTGAAAAGTTGAGAGTATGAATGCCTGCGAGGTCGGTAGTAGCGTTCTTAAGCCACTGATTGTGATGGGCGTTAAAATCGCCAAACACAAATATGTGAGCGTACGGATGGGCAGAGAGGGCCCTATCTATGCTGTCAGAAATGACATCAAGTATCCTACAGTCCTGAGAGGATGGAGAGCGGTAGAGGAAGAATAGATAGCTAACGGCATTGAGAAGAGATAGCCGGAGACACAAGAACGAATGATCCGGCGATTCGAGAGAGGACTCTCTAGCCAAAGGGAGATGGTCCTTGACGTAGACCCCCAGGCCATGCATGTGGCTTTTCTGAGGAGGGAAAGGTATCCAGGGATCGAGAGATCAGAGGAAGGGATAGCGGAGTCAAGATTGGTCTCACATAGGGCCAGTATATCCGGGCAATTAGCAATGAGGAAGGACTCAACGCTGCAGAAGTTGGTTCTGATGCCACAGATGTTGGAGAAGGAGATATTTAAAGGTTTGGGTGATTTTTGGAAGGCTGGTTTAGGTTTATATTTCTGGTTTTTGTACTTCATGGTGGGTAATTGGTGTTGGAAAAAGAGAAGGCATGAGTTACAGGAAGCCGACAGTTAACACTCATGACGCGGGCAGAGAGGGGGTTTGACACAGCCTGAATCATAATGTGGCCTCAGGGTTGCCCACCGGAGATGACTGCAGGGACACCTATCCATGCGCGACATGGCACTACAGACACCCCGATATTATGCAACTGTTGATCAGAGCGGCCGCTGAAGACGCTACGCAAGAGTTAGGGCTCCTAACTACCATTCGGAAACAGCAACCAGGGAACTGTCAACATATATATATATATATATATATATATATATATATATATATATATATACATATACATATATATACATATATATATATATACATATACATATATATACATATATATATATATACATATACATATATATACATATATATATATATACATATATATATATATACATATATATATATATATAAACATATATATATATATACATATATATATATACATATATATATATATATATACATATATATATATATATATAAACATATATATATATATAAACATATATATATATATACATATATATATATATATATATACATATATATATATATATATACATATATATATATATATATATATATAAACATATATATACATATATATATACATATATATATATATATATATATATACATATATATATATATATATATATATATATATATACATATATATATATACATATATATATATATATATATAAACATATATATATATATATACATATATATATATATAAACATATATATATATATATATATACATATATATATATATATATATATATATATATATATATATATATATATATATATATATATATATATATATATATATATTTAAATTTAAATGAAAACAGATTACTTTAAGATTCCATATAATAAATTATTTCACCACAGCCCTTTTAAAGGACAGTGGATCATCAGATTTATTTCCAAATGTTGAAATGAAAATAAATTTACACATTTATGACGGGCAATAATAAGGAAATTAACGAAGTGGGAGCAGTGTAGTGGGTAGTGAGACAGCATTGTGTTAGATGTAACATTTCTATTGTTTCAAATTTAAATTTTCGCTGAAATCTAGACATTGACACGTTAAATCTGTTAATGGAAGTTATATCTTGATATGGGAGGGGGATAGAACAAAAAAGCATAAAAAGAAAAAAGAAAAAGAGAGAAAAAAAGGGAAAGAGGTTGAGATAGAGTGTCATTAACTTCCATTGGAATAGGCGTTGTTTTTTTCTTTACTTTGAGATTTCATAAATTTTTTTGTTTAAACAGTCTAAGCAATTTAATTATTTGTTAAAATTTTTTAAAAAAAAAACCTTATTACGACCATTTTGGGGATTTAATGTGAAATAGTCGATTAAAAAATATTTATAGAATTTACATTAAAATACTAAAACCTTTTTCTCAAATATAAGTTTACATCTAGTAGTAAATGATTATTAAGGTGATATCTCTATCAGTTTGAATTTTATTTATGAGTTTGATTAGTGACTATTCTTATATTGGTAATTTCTATTACTTAAAATTTAGTTTTAATTTAATATGGAGTGGCATTTTAACGCAATATTATAGATCATGCTCCATCATATATTGTAAAACCATCTATGTAAATTTCAAACACATACTTTCTTTCACATTTGCAGTCACTTATACAGGTACACGTGTACTGATATAAATGGGTAATTTCATATATCTTCTCAGATGTTTCCGTATACTTACACACATATATATATAGGGGTGCAACTAGATTTCCCTAAAAAGTCTTATCTAAGAAAGAAATTAGGTAATGACTTTAGTATTCAATCATCAAAAATCTAAATATTTTATCATTAATAATGATTATTAAAGTGTAATTCATTTAAGAAAACAATATTGTAAGTATTATAAGTGGGGTAAAATATCAATAACATGTGACTCTGGGAGGGTGTCCTCAGAGACTGACGAGATCAGCCTGTTTAGGATGATACGTGCCAGGATTTTGCCGGCCATGGAAAGGAGCGAGATTCCTCTGTAATTCCCGCAGTCTGCGTAACTTCATCAGCCTTTCGTTGATGCCAACAGGGAGGTCAGGCAGCTGTTTCATCAGGCTGGTCTTGATGGCCAAACCCACATACAGATATATATATACATATATATATATACACATATATATATATATACACATATATATATATACATATATATATATATATATACATATATATATATATATACATATATATATATACATATATATATATATACATATATATATATATACATATATATATATATATACATATATATATATATATATATATATATATATATATATACATATATATATATATATATACATATATATATATATATACATATATATATATACATATATATATATATACATATATATATATATACATATATATATATATATACATATATATATATATATATATATATATACATATACATATATATATATATAATTTCAGCAGCATGTTTTCATTGAAACATGTTCTAAATAGGATCCTTTCCTATTCATGGATAAGCTTTTTTGTGTCATTATTGAAAGATGCGGGGAAATCACCGTGTTGATACATTTTAGATTTTGTGTTGGACACACACAACAACAACTTTGTTGTGGTGACTAAGTTTTCATTTGAATAATATGTCCATCATCGCTAAACATTTACAACATACCTGTTCACTTTCGCAATTCAGGAAAATCCTCGTTGAAAATACCTCCCTACTTTTTCACAAAAAGAATAAACATAAACTAAAAATTCTCAAAGTTGTTTCAATTAAATATTGAAACCAAACCTTAAAATTAATTATGAATACTCCACAAATGTTTTAAAATGTGTACAATAGATAGTTTGAAATGCCAAGGTTTGTACTAATAGTTCTTTCCTTTATTTTTTTCATAAAACTCTCTACAACATACCTATTTACTGCCTCTTAAATGGTGTCTGCAGTCATGCATAACTCAGCACTCCACATATAAATGTTTTCAGATGATCACAACAATTTTGTCTTTCACAACAATGAACATTACAATACTATCCTATAATAAAAATGCCCTTGTAGACAGTACTTGATTGCACAGTGAAGGGATAGCCCATCTACAAGAAAGATGTCAGCTTACCAACCCAAGAATTGTTTGTTGTCCAGAATGAGCTGAGTGCTGTTGATGGACTGCTGCTAAGGGGAAATAGGATTGACATTCCTGGCACCTTAAGAAATAAATCTTTGAATGCATCCATAATGGCATTATAAAAAGTTGAGAATGGGCTAAACCAATGGCTTTGGTGACCCAGAACATCAAAGGATCTTAAATGATCTCATTGCAACTTGCAAACACTGCCTTGAGAAGAGTCCACAAAATGATCTTTTTTTTCCCACAGCATGGCATTGCAGAAACTGTTTTGTTAAACAACAGTAGACAGTTTTTCTGTGGAGTTCCAGAACTTTGCCAATGACTGGAAATTTTGTCATATAACAATTAGCCTTCACTATGAGACAGTGAGGCCAAGAGAGTAGTGATTGATTCATTGGTCTGTTTCATGGTGTATCAACTCCTCATGGGTCATTTATGCCAAAATTTTATTTTCTTGGAAGTAATAAAAATATTTTATTCTGCTTTCGCAATTGAATACATGGTAGATACTCAGCTTTTGTGCATATCTATGTTTGTGTGGACATGATTACTAGAGGTGATGATATGTGTGTTTCATGTAGTTGAAGTAATATTTTAAAATACAGTTTGATTTAAGAAATTGTAGAATATATGGATTAAGTTCTTTCACGGTTGTTTGGTAGTATTTTAAACAGATTTTGGTGAAGTTGCTACAATTTGTTACCATGTGTGTGTTGTTAATAATTTTACTATAAAGGTGTATTGTTGGTAATTTCTTTTACATAAAAATATATTTTTATACATTCATGGCGTTTTTTATTGGGGGGGGGGGTCACTATTTGCCCATAGCTGCTGCCCTAACAGATGATACCATCCTGGGAACAACAACTACTAAGAGGTGGTTCCATGCTTCTCAAAAAACTCCAATGTCCTGATTAGAGGCCTTGTTGCTGGATATCATCATACCTAGGAAGAGAGCAGTGAAGTCAGCCAAAGAAACATTACCTTGCACCCTTCATTAGGAGTGAGCCCAGCAGAACTCACCTATTCAACAGTGTTTCCAACCCACAATATAAAGATCTATCCCTCCCACCACGAAAAAAGGAAGCCACCATCAAACCTTACATGGAAAACATTATTAATTTATAAATCACAAATACACTACCTGAATCTACACCTATGGAAAATCCACCTTGGCTAACAAAACAGCCAACAGTTTCACTAAACCTTTCAAAATACCATAAAACTAATACCAGTCAATCTTTTTAGAAATTGATATTTTACAGGCACATCCAAACTATAAGTACATATATACTAATGGCTCAAAAAACATTGATAAAGTCAAATGTTCAGTCATCCTTGATGATATAAAAATCAAAATTTCCTATTTGATAAAAACGCTATTTTTAGTGCTGAAGCTATAGCCATAGACATCACAAGAGACAATCAGCTAAACAACTTAATAGTGTTTTTTTTTGTTTTTGTTTTTCAGATTCGTGATTCTGATTCCATATTTATATCATTGAGAAAGAAAAACACAAACAATTCCATTATAGTTAAATTACTAAACAGAATCAGTTACATTTGCAAAAAAAAATTCTTTTCTGTTGGACACTTATTCAGATCAGAAGGGAAAAGCAAAAGAATCCTTAAAAATTTCAAATTTGAAAACTCCCTATACAGACCTTAAAGAAACTGTAAACTCATACATTCTAAATAAGTGCCAAGATTTATGGAACTACCATTCAAACAAACTTTGCAAAATTAAAACCATTCTAGAATATCATACCCTCAGACTTTCACAGGTAGAAGTTGTCCTATCAAGACACCTATAACACTTGCTCATTTCTACTAAAAAGTATTATCCTCCTAAATGCACAGCATGGTAGGCGGCATATACAGTAAAACATTCTAACTGACTGTAGTGACCTTACTCATATACGTTAATGATTTTATGATATGACTAGTCTAAAGAATCTTTTCATGAAAAAAATAAAGACTAGCTTAGCCTTGAAGGAGGTTTTTCTATACCACAAATTATAGCAATACATAACTCTACTTTAAATGCATAACTAGAGAGTGATAAAACTAACAACTCAAGGGATTGTTCACAAGCCATATAAACAATGATTTAATTTAAAAAAATATTTTTGGCATTGAATAACTGACAGTTGATATGCCATTAAAACAGGACAATCAATCTATTTGAGTCAACAATTCAGCAGAAACTAGAGGATAAATTCATCAAAACCCTTTCCCTGGCTCTATGCAAATCAATTTGGTAGCTAAGGTACAGTATGCAAGCAGATGATAAAATTTAACAAGAGCAATTGACATCTTCATTTGTTTTTGTCACCCACTCCACATTTCCTTGCAAGATACTGCCCGAGAATATTTATCTGAAGAAATTTCCCCAGTAAGAATTTTCGTTTGTAGATTGATCATCCATGTGCAGAGCTCCTGCTCATAGTCATTGGAAGATTTGAAGAACAAGGCTCAAAGTCCCTTGTTTGAATTGTTGAACCAATACCATTCACCAGTATTGCTGTTGTCACTGTGATATGTTGTGAATGAGAATGAGACCAATGTGTGACGAAAGACATGACTTACCTCAGAATTCGAAACAAGTGCAAACGTAATGATATATTTATTCTGTAAAATTACAAAATTTTGGCACAAGGCCGAAGGGGAAGTGGGGAAAGACTGGTCTTTCACTAGCTATCCTATTCATACTTAACCACAATCATGACCCATTCATTCATTACAATTACACATTCACCCCAAAAACTCATCCATCACCTCACAATCCTGCACATACCACAATACCACATATTCACAATGATCCTACAAAAACATCCCATGGTGTAAAAATTTGCAATGTTCATATATATATATATATATATATATATATATATATATATATATATATATATATATTTTCTAATTAAAAATCCCATGAAACATGAAATGAGGGGCAGGGGCGATGAACCCAGACAAGAAACTCAAAAATGTCAACCACAAGATAAAGATAAAACAAAATCAACGCAATGTTAGTAGGAACCGTCCACCCGTCAAAATAATGAGTGGCCGCTGTATTCCAGCGATAGATAGAATCAAGAAGCGCACTCGCTAATGGAATGGGAAGGCAAAAATAAATGACGGAATGGGGAAATCAAAGGCTGACTCAGCCGAGATGAAAAAAGGGGACAAAAACTGAAGAGATTGTGCTTCTTTACGCACACAATGCTTGCGACCACCCCACAAGAGGGTGATCCACAAACGCTCGATCGCCTTCCTACATTTCCTGTAAAGAGGAAGTACAGCTAAGCGGTAAAGGATGAGGGGCAAGATGTAAGTGGCACCCTTTAAGCCCTACCCTTTAAGGACAATCCCCTTCGAAGCCAAGTTCGGACCGACGCTCCGACCTTTGCCTGTACTTCTGACCAATTCTTCTTCAGCCAGAGTCCGGGCCTGAACCACACCACAAGGATGCGGACGGGTCCATCAGTCCAGCCGAAGGGCCCCAGAAGCGTAACCCTCTTCCAGGCACCTAACCGCAAGCCGGAAGACTTGTTGCGGTTAATCTTGGCCCCTGTCACCTTCTCGTACAGTTCAAGCGCCTTCTGCACCACATTAATGTCGCTACGGCACGACACGAAGATGGATACGTCATCGGCGTACGCAGAAACCCTAGCTCGAGCACTACCATGGAAAACGGCTATTCCGCATAGGGCCGGACTGCACGCCCTGTCCCTTAGCCGGCGAAGGAAGGGCTCCAACGCCAAAGTATAAAGTAAAGGCGACAGTGGACACCCCTGTCGGACCGACCGAGTCAGCGCAAAAGCGCTCAACCGCCTTCCGTTCACCTGTACCATAGCACTGGGGTATGCGATACAGGAGGCAGGTGGATACCTGCAGAAGTCGGGTTCGATTTCGGCGGCCTGCAGGACAGCAGCCAGGTACTGATGGTCAACCCTGTCAAATGCCTTGAACTGATCCAAATTGATCATCGCGGCTTCATCGTCGTCTTTTACACCCTCTATGATCGTGCGGATTAAATGCAGGTTGCTTTGAATTGTTCGTCCCCTCACAGAACAAGTCTGCTCAGGTCCCAACAAGCTCGCGACAACTGACTGCAACCTCTCCGTCAAGATCTTGGCCAAAATCTTTAACTCTGGGTTTAGCAGAGTTATGGGCCTGTAATCATCTAAATCCCGCCCAACACCCTTGCCCTTTTTCAACAGCGTGATCACACCCCTGCAAATCCGGTTGGGGATGGTCAAAGATGTGCGACAGCCTCAAGTACATTTCATAGAGCAGACCATCAAGTCCTGGAGACTTGCTGCTGCCGACCTTCTTCAATGCCAAGTAGACTTCGCCCTCCGTGATCTCACCCTCGCAGTTAGCTGCTTCCGTCGGCGAGAGCCGAGGAAAGTCAGCCAAATAGCTGCGAAACTCGTCGCCACTGAAACCAGGCTCCTTGCCGCCAAAACGCCTCGCACATGTCCTTCGTCGACCTCAGAGAGAGCCCCTCCGGGGTAATGACCTCACGAATGTATCGCTCGGAACCTCGACGGATCTCTTCCTTGCGCAATTCTGCGCCCATGTTCACAGCTTCGTTAGACATCTCGTTTAACCTATGTATAACTATCTGACCCTGATAACGCTTGCTTCAGAGCCTGCCTAGTTACGGCTATCTCTAGGGAATCCTCCCCCAGCCACCGCCCGGGACAGACTATCCTCTAGAGTCTTCACCTTTTCAGCCTTATCTAGAGCGAGTCGTTGGCTATATTCAGTGGTGAAGGACCTAATCCTATCCTTAAGCATCTCCCACCACTTACTCCCAATAACCGCCCCCACTAATTCCCGCTGCACTAATCTAGTTAGCTGTTGTTGAAAGTCCCGCCTGTCCAGTAGGACAGATTGAACTTCCAGTGTCCAGCCATTCTAGGCCTAGTACCTAACACCATCCAGGCACAGAGGAGTCTATGATCTGAAGAGTCTACACGATGGAACGTGGGACAATCTAGTAAATCTAGATCGACTCTTCTCATTAACATTCTGTCCAGGTAGCTGGCTACCTGGAGAGACGGCCAACTACGAACCCACGTCCACATCTCCTCCCTCGGATGATCAACCCGGTATCTATCGACAAGCCCAAAGTCCCCCATTAAGACTAAGCGTGACGAATCAACCAAGAACGGCCCCCAACTGACGGAAAAAGTCGACACGCTCGTTTGGCGCATAAACCGAAACGAACCACTGCTCACGGCAATATCAGCCACGATCAACCTGCCCCCCGCGCCAACATGAACAAGGTCCACCCTCTCATCCAGGGAACGGTTAACTAAAAAGGAAACACCTCTGGCCAGTTGGTCCCCGTATTCTGAATAGACAACAAAGTCGTTAGACAGCACACGAGCATCAACCTCGCAAACAAATTGTTTCCTGGATCGCAGCTACATCCACTCCAAAGAACCTGAGATCACAAAGCAAGCGGACAGCCTTACTCTAATCTCTCAGGCCCCTCACATTCAGACTGGCTAGAGTGACATAATTTTAGGCCAGAGTCAGACTGGAAGGAAATCTGCGGATGTCAGGCTTCCGACGGATTGTCCCAGACTCCCTGTCCCTATCTCTGTCGCCATGCGACCATCTAGGACAATGCCTCCGACGTCCGTGGGATATGTTAGAATTAGAGCGGGATGGAGTATAATGGGGGTCCTCCCGGCGCAAAACTTTTGCAATTTTTTCAAATCAGGAGATGCCACCCCTACATTTCTAATGTCAAGGAAGGCCTCCTTAGCCTCCCAAAGGTGATCCCATATAGTTAATCCCCTCCCCACGTCTCTAATCACTGTTAGGACACCTGAGACATTTGGGAAATTTCTTGGGTCTTCAATTGACACCCCACAAGTCATTTTAAAGAGGGACTTAGAAAAACTTTTTGTTGCGAGGAAAGGCTCCGCTCCATAGTCTTCCTGTCCACTTGACATGTTTTTTCGCCTCTAGAGAATGGCCTCTTCTTTTTTTGCCAGCAGCACCAAGTGTCAGGGAGTTATTCTGCTGACTGCGTGTAATAGAGCTGGACGTACGGATTGACTGACGGACAAAGAGGAAGTCAAAGTAGGCGCGACTGAGTTGGTGTCTGTTTCACAACTGTCCAGTGTAACAGCTGAAAAAGGGAGTCACGCAATCCATTTCCTTGAGGCAACCGAAGAAGGAAAAAAAATAGCTGGCCTGCCAGCGAGTGACGCACTGCACTTTTTGACACCCCCTCATCATCTTTCTGCAATCTATTTCGGCAGGTATGGCAAAGGTTCGCATAAGCAGCGACGTTATAAAACCATTTTCCAGCCAGGGCGATGTGGTGGAGTGGCTAAAAAAGGTCAGGCTGGTGACAAGACTTCAGCAGGTGGACGATGTGGCTAGCCTGCTGCCATTGTACCTGGAGGGGGACGCACTAGCCCTCTACATGGAAATGGAGGAGAAAGATCAGATCGAAGCCAGGCTGAAGGAGGCATTTACGGACGACGCGTTTTCAGTGTACAGAAAACTGACCATGGTCAGGTGGACCGGCGAACGTGTGGACGTCTACGCGAACAAAATCAGGCATCTTGTTGTGCGCCCAACCCGTAGTGACGACGCGTCTCACACCAAGAGTGGCCCCCAATCACCAGTGTGACTTGCTTTAGGTGCAGCAGCAAAGGTCACATAACAAAAGATAGCCGGAAGCGCAGAACACGCTGCTATCGATGCGGAGAGGTTGGACACTGGGTTCGAAACTGTTCGGGAAACGCTACAGGGGACAAGGCATCAGTGCCAGCCTTTTCCCCAACCAAGATGTAAATACGGCGTTCTCTGTGGCAAACATCCTTGTCGTTCAGCGCTTGGTGTTCAGCGCTGATTGATACTGGCTGTTCACGGACGATTGTGGATGCAGATCGGTGCCCTTCTTGGAAGAGAGTGACGGTGGACGTTATGACTATTGGAGGCATGTCCCATCCATGTTGCGGTGTATGAGTGATAACCGTATCCACGGAGGAAGGCTGTTCTGCCAAGATCAACGTGTTGGTGGTGCGTGGTAAGCCGCTGGAATTTGACCTGCTAGTGGGGACTGATGCCATAATTGGGAGGCGTTGCTATTGGGCCAATGGGACAAGTACAGATTGGCAATGGGCGAGCAGCTAAATGTGCAGCCATTACTGTTGATAAACCAGACTTCACTGCCACCTTCAACCATCGGAGGCGATCCTGGACGGCAGCATGGAAGTGGTCAGAGGACCGCGCGCCTGAAAGACTGCGTACCCGGTAGCAGCAGAGATCAGAGAGGACTATGAGCAGGAGCTCTGCACATGGATGAGCAACGGCTGGCTTGTACCATACACAGAAGAAAAACTGGGGCCTCCCAAAGGGCTAATTCCCTTGATGGCCGTACTACAGCAGAACAAGTCTAAAGTAAGTCCAGTGATGGACTTCCAGGAGCTCAACCATCACGTTGACGCTTTCACGTTCGATGCAGATGTCTGTGCAGCTAAACTGCGTGAATGGCAGCAGAAGGGATCCAACGTGTCTTTGTTGGATCTCGGGAGAGCGTACCTCCAAGTACACGTCCACGAGTCACTCTGGCAATACCAGACAGTGAAAATTGACGGAAAAAGATATTGCCTAACGCATTTAGGATTCGGATTAAACGTGGCTCCCCTCGTCATGAAGTCGATCATTAGCACGGTGCTGGCTCAGGAAGAAACTGTCGCGCGGCATCCCCTTACATCGACAACATCTATATCAATGATGTCGTTCCCGCGACCCGCGTTAAAGAACATCTGGCCCAGTTTGGGCTGGAATGCAAGGACCCAGAACGGTTGGAGGATGGCGCACGGGTACTAGGATTGGCGGTCGTGATGGAACAAGGTAAATTGCGGTGGAGGCGAGAAAGCGTGGTTACTAACGTCCGCGGTGTCGTTACGCAACGGAAGGTGTTCTCTCTGTGTGGAAGGCTTGTTGTGCACCTCCCAGTGTGTGGTTGGCTCCGTGTGGCATGCGGAATGATCAAGAGGAGAGCAAGTTCGGTTATGAAGGACTGGAACGACAAAACGAAGGATACCCTCCTCCAGCGCATGGTGTCTGAGACCGTGGATTCTGTGCATCGAGACGATCTGACCCGTGGAGATTGGTACGTGAATGGCCGGGAGCTGAACGTGTGGGTCAATGCCAGTTTCCTGGCGATCGGAGTAGCGTAGCGTTAGAGAGCCACGAAACAGTGCTGGAAGATACTTGCTGGCTGCGACCTAAAGACGAGCTGGATGTCGTGTTGAAAGGCGTCAATTTGGCATTCCAGTGGCAGAGCAAGACGCTACACAGGAAAACAGATTCCATTTGCATGTATCGGATACTCTGACTGGGAGAGCGCCAGTACACACGAAGGCGGCAAATGAAATGCTCATCAGGAGGTTGCTGAACACTCTCAAGGAGCTCATGGAAGAGTATCAGCTGACCGTGGACGTGAAACTTGTCCCATCGGCTCTGAATATAGCTGATCGACTGACAAGAGTATCGCAGCGATGGTTTGACGCAATGAAGAAAAGCAATGGACCCGGGCCACTGATTGATTGGCACCATCCATGTGGACGAACTGGACGCAGACCAAATCATGTCCATCCATAGGAACAGTGATCACCCAGGAGTGCGGCGCACTACCTACTTCACTAGGAGAGTCTGCCCGTCAACGGCAAAAGCAGTCGTTAGATCAGCTATACGGACGTGTGAAGAATACCAATCCATAGACCCCGCACCAACTCACTGGGAAAAAGGAAAGCTTGAGGTAAGCGGGCACTGGCAGAGACTGGGAATGGATATCACCCACTATGGTGCCCATCATTTCTTAACATTGACGGACTGCGGCCCGTCGCGTTTTTCAATCTGGAAGCAATTGGCGAGACAGGACTCGGCGACCGTGATTCGCCAGCTGAAAGCAGTGTTCGAGCAGGGCCCACCCCACGAGCTCCCCACGGACAACGACCTAGCTTTCTGCAGCAGGGAATTTAGAGCCTTTGCGCGCGACTGGGGAGTCAACTAGCGGTTCCGTTGCGCATATGCCCCAGCTGGGAATGGGATAGCAGAGCGATGCCACCGCACAGTAAAAACTGTTCCGTCCAGGAAGCCATACAGTGTCACACCAAAAGACAATACATCACTCCAGACTGCGCCCGCCAACAGGATCCACTGATACGAACTGAGGGTGAAAGGGGTTGATGCCCCGATGATGTCGTTAGATCCCGGGCACGGCTCTTACCAGGTCTGAGATCGCGTGTGGGTCAAGGCGCCAATGAGTCGGTGCACCACCAAGTTCAACAGGGGTCAGGTGACGAAAATGATCAGCCCGCAGTCATTTCTGGTGGACGGAATACCCCGCCACGTTAAGGATCTGCGCCCGTGCCACAGTTTCAGCGCGTCTGAGGAAGATTCCGATGACACACCTGAGAGCGGAGCAGAAAGTTTGCTGCTTGACGAGGAAAGAACAGAGTGCGTCAATCCACCCGAAGAGGGAGTAGAAGCAGAGCTCCCCTCCGACAATCCACTCGAAGAGGGTGCAAGAGCAGAGCTCCCCTCCCTGCTTTTGCGAAGAAGCACCCGTCGAAAATGACCGTCGCCGGGCTGCCACCTTTGTGATCATGAGATCAGGGAGGGTGTGACGAAAGAGATGACTTACCTCAGAATTCGAAACGAGCGCAAACGTGTCTTGCATTCAAAGTGATGTCAAAAAGAAATATGGCCGCTATTGAAGACACAATTTATGCGCGGCTATCTCCAAAACGAGATGATATTTGCACACATGCAAATTTTGGCCGTCTTGGAATAGCATAAAAGCACCAAGTGTCAGGCAGTCATTCGGCGGACTGCGTGTAATAAAGTTGGGCGTACAGATTGACAGACGGACAAAGAGGAAGTCAAAGTAGGCACGACTGAGTTGGTGTCTGTTTCACAACTGTCCAGTGTAACGGCTGAGAAAGGGAGTCACGCAATCCATTTCCTTGAGGCGACCGAAGAAAAAAAAATAGCTGGCCTGCCAGCGAGCGACGCACTGCACTTTTTGAGCCCCCATCATCATTTTTTTCTTTCTCCTACTGTTGGAAGGAAACATAAAGGGAGATAACTCCAAAGTATTGTAAGAGTTATCCCACTTGCTTTGGACATCGTGACGTCAGACGTCACGTGTGGCAATACGGAGAGAGATCCAAGATGGCGGACTACCCGGAACACGTGTGGCAAACGTCTCTCCATATTTCACTAATTCTTTTGTAGAGTAGTATTAACTCAGTTTATCTAGTGATTAATAAAATGCTGTAAACCTAAAAACGTTCTTGGTAATTATTTCCAATCAACAAATGCATTGCTCGGTCCTCAGAACTCACGCAAACATAACAGATTTGGCGACGAAATGAGATTACCTTTCTCCATTGGATATATACCTCTTGAAAAGAAAAAGAAAAAAAACCCAAAGGTAAACGAATTTAAACGTACATTTTTTCTTTGAGGAACTTTTTTTTTGGTGCTGCCAGTCACATAAAAGATATTTTCGTAAGAAAAAAAATTCTTAAAAAAAAAAAAAAGAAGTAAAATATCCTTTCTTCGTCATGGACCCTGCATCGTTGGAAAGAATTCTTAGAAGGCAACAGGAACAGTTTCTACAGGCACAGAACCGTCTAAATGAAACGTTAACGCAACAGTTTCAAACACAACTGACAACAGACAAGAAAAATGCGAATTCTGCGGATAGCATAGCGAACTCAATAACCGAGTTTCAATTCGAACCGGAGACGAAACAGACATTCATAGCATGGTTTAGTCGTTGGGAAGACATCTTTCGACATGAATTTCACATGCAGGGCGATGAATGGAAGTTACGCCTCCTACGACGGAAGCTTGGGTGTCGGGAACACCTACGTTATAAACAGTATATATTACCTAAACAACCGGGAGACTTCACATTTGCAGAGACTGTTGCACAGTTAACAAACATTTTCGGTGAGTTATCCTCTTTATTTACCCGCTATAATTGCTTAAAGCTGAAGAGAGATGATAACGAAGATTTTTTTTGCATATGCTGGGAAAGTGAATTCACAATGCGAAAATTTTCAGCTGAAATCGCTGACCGAAGATCAATTCAAATGCCTTATTTTTGTCGCTGGTCTACAATCCCCAAACGACGCAGACATTCGTACACGTCTTTTATCTATGCTCGATCAAGACAGAGACATATCAGTACAAACATTGACTACGGAATGTCAGCGGCTGATTAAACTGAAACGCGACAACGAAATGATACAGCAGGAGCCTTTTAAATCATCCATTTCCAGCCGTGTAACAACGACGGAAAAATCCCCGACTAAAAGGAAAACACCCCCAACATCTTGCTGGTCATGTGGAGATTGGCATTATGCTCGATTTTGCCCATACAAAAAACACACGTGTCAACTCTGTTCACGTCGTGGGCATAAGGACGGATTCTGTGAACGCAAAGATAACAAAGCTACGAAAAAGAATAATACACCTGTAAGACAGGATATTCCCGTAAGTCGTTTTCAAATTCGATTTTTGCTACGTTTAATGTAAATTTTGAAGCTCGGAGGAAATACATAGTGGTATCCATAAACAAAAGACCGATAAAGTTTCAGTTCGATACTGCTTCAGATATCACTTTGATTTCACGTACAACATGGGAGTTACTGGAAAACCCACCCCTGAAAGACACAACGCATGTTGCGTGTAGTGCTTCCGGGAATAAAATACGATTAAATGGGGAATTAATTTGTGATGTCTCTTTCAAAGACAAACATTTTTCAGGTGTGTGCTACATTACGGACTTTTCAAACTTGAATCTTCTTGGCCTTGATTTTATTGAGGAACTTGACCTTTTCAAGGTTTCCTTGAACACCATTTTCAATACCTGCCAAGTTAATTCTGCAGCAGACACGGAAAAACATTTTAAGAGCATGCTGAAAGCTAAATTTAACAATGTTTTCCAAGAGGGTCTCGGATGTTGCACAAAAGTTAAAGCCACGTTAAAACTGAAATCCGACGCAAAACCAATTTTCAGACCCAAGTGTCCGGTACCATATGCAGCTTTAGCTACAGTGGAAGAGGAACTAAACCGCCTCCAACAAGCAGGAGTTTTCCAGCCTACAAACTACTCATCCTGGGCAGCACCCATTGTCATGGTGAAAAAGGCAAATAACACGATAACTAGGCGTATATTAAGGTGGATTTGTAAAATATGTATTTTATTATAATAGATTAAGAATAGAAAATGGTTAAGAATAGAAAAATAGTTTAAAAATATGTTTCGTTTAACAAAAGTACTAATTGAAAAAGAAAAGGAAAAAAAATGAATAAATGCCTTTTCTTTTATAAGTAAATTTGTGGAAGAGAAAAGGGCATCAGATTAACTGTTAAATCCTACCAGTCTTCCAATAAAACATTTGACTAAGTGATTTGATGTGATAAAAGATAAACGTTTAGGAAATAGATTTTAGGTGACCGGGTCAAAAACAGTCTTTACTGTATCTTGACCACGCATTAAGGAAATAAAGAAAAGATAACATAATTTTCCCTTTCTCCAGGCAATAAAAAACGCCTGGTTACGAGTAAAGTGTCAGGGCTGTAGTGCGGACGGGATGCCTGCGGGATGTTTACACATCAAAGGAAGCAAAATTTAAGTACCTTGAAATTTTGGACTTACAGTCGCCAATGCTTATCTTTTGTCTCTAGTGGACTTCCGATTATTTCAGTATAAATACAAGTGATTTTTTCGAGCCGATCAGTTCAGCTGGGCGTGTGCTTGAAGTAGCCACGTGTGTCAGGCACACTGAAGAAAGGAAACTCCGTTCGTCTGAGTCTGTCGGTTCGGCATTTGATCTCCATTAATTAGAGTTAGAGCTGAGTGTTACATCGCCTGCCCCCAACTCCAAGACTAACTCTGAACGAAATAAAGCATCGATTTAACCCATCCAAGTTGTGGAAGTTCGTTCCTTATAGATTATCTTGTACCCCCAGCTCGAGACTTCGACTTTTTCAACCAACCCCCGGCAACATCACAACGTGGAGAACGGCCGCCGGAGAAATTGTTCGGACCTTCATCAGGGGTGTTACAATTGGTGCCGAGACCAGGATTCGGAACCAACGGAAGTGCCACTTATGCTAAAGTTTGGATTTCAACGAACCGACGCGACTGGACAGAAAACGAAACAAGACGAACGGAAAAGGGAAATTGAAAGGAAAATCACTCTAACAACCAAACGAAGAAGTACTCAAGGAACCTCAGCAGACAAAAGAGTTTCTTTTAGACTTTTGATCGTCAGACCCACTTAAAGACTTTCTAATTGCTTGGTATAAAGAAAAAAAAAAGAAACAAAGAAAGAAAAGGGAACCCGTAATCAACAAGCACCGATTCACTTAAGGTAATCCGAGTTCTTTACTCCCTTATTTTGTCTGTTCCGAATTCTCGCTGGCATATTCTTGGTATTGAATTTTTTTGTCTTTCTTTTGCCACTTGTTAGAAGTGTAGTATGGATAGAATTCATGTTATCGGATCAAGTGGGTCGAGAATACCTGTATTTAAATGTAGATCTTCCGAATTCCAGGCTTGGGTTGAGGCCATAAAAAAAAAGATGTAAGAAAATTATGCAGGCGAGAGGACTGAATGGCAAAAGCGTGGAGAACGGCCGCCGGAGAAATTGTTCGGACCTTCATCAGGGGTGTTACATCTATGTGCAGATTTCTCCACAGGACTAAATGATGCACTGGATATACATCAGTATCCACTACCTGCACCGGAAGACTTGTTCACAAAACTAAACGGTGGAACTTGTTTTGCAAATTGGACCTTGCAGATGCATATTTTCAAATAGAAGTGGATGAAGATTCCAAAAATCTTCTCACGATTAACACACACAAGGGTTTATTCCAATTTTGTCGCCTTCCATTTGGTGTCAAGTCAGCACCAGCAATTTTCCAGCAAACAATGGATACAATGCTCACAGGATTACCAGGAGTTTCTGCCTACATTGATGACATCATTATTACAGGCACAACCCCAGAGGAACTTCTACATCACTTAACTTCTGTGCTGGATCGAATCCAACAATATGGATTTCGCTTAAGGTCAGACAAATGCAAATTTTTCCAAACTTCAGTTAAATACCTTGGATTTATATTTGACAAAAATGGCCGTAGACCGGATCCAGAAAATATACATGCGATAAAGCAAATGGCAGCACCAACGGATGTATCGACTTTACGTTCTTTTCTGGGCCTCGTAAGTCATTATAGTTCTTTTTTACCAGAACTGCACAAGTTACATGAACCTCTTAATAATCTTTTGCAAAAAGATACTAAATGGAACTGGTCAAATACATGTAAAGAATCGTTTGAGAAGATAAAATCCCTTCTCAGTTCGGACTTATTACTGACTCACTATGACCCATCCGTAGACATTACTGTGGTGTCTGATGCCTCAGATTACGGAGTCGGAGCTGTGATATCACACATTTTTCCTGACGGAAGCGAAAAAGCTATCGCGCACTCATTCAAGTCTTTGACACCCACCGAACGCAAATGTAGTCAAATTGAGAAAGAAGCTCTGGCAATTATTTTCGCTGTGAAGAAATTTCACAAAATGTTATATGGTCGTCATTTTACCCTGATGACAGATCACAAGCCGTTGATCAGTATATTTGGTTCCAAGAAAGGAATCCCTGTTTATACAGCTAACCGGTTGCAAAGATGGGCCACTATGCTCCTGGACTACAATTTTTCAATAAAATACCAACCAGGCAGCAAAATTAGTCAAGCAGATGCGTTGTCCAGACTCATCTCTTCGAATCAAAAAGTACCGGAGGACAGAGTCATCGCAGCTATATCAGTAGAACCTGAAGTTGTCTCGGGACTTGTTTCCACAGTTAGAGCGCTACCTGTCACATCAGAGATGATTCAAGAAGCTACAGCCGCAGACCCAATACTGCAGAAAGTCCTACATTTTCACTCCACTAGCTGGCCAAATATATGCACTGACCAGAAACTTCAACCATTTTTTCAGCGGAGATCATCCTTATCTGAAATCGATGGGATTCTACTTTTTGCTGAACGCGTTGTTGTTCCATTTGAACTTCAAAACAGAGTTCTCAAACAGTTTCACTATGGACATCAAGGGATTAATCGGATGAAAGCCTTAGCATGCGGATACGTGTACTGGACAAACATGGACAAACAACTAGAGGAACTTGTTAAGAGTTGTACCAAATGCCAACTGGTTACAAAGTCTCCTCGGAAAACAACACTGTATTCATGGCCTACTCCAGAATCTCCTTGGTCACGACTCCATATTGATTTTGCTGGACCAATAAATGGACAACATTACCTAATATTGGTGGATGCTTACAGCAAATGGCCGGAGGTCTTTCACATGAATCACCCTACATCCACTGAAACTGTAAGAAAATTACAGGAGATCTTCAGCAGATTTGGTACTCCGGAAATCTTGGTTTCTGACAACGGTACGGCATTTACTTCAGCAGAATTTTCAGAATTCAGTAAAAAGAACAGTATTCAACACCTCAGATCACCACCCTTCTGTTGAAATTATACTAATAAAGTGCAGAGTCAATCATATTGAGACATACCTTGTTTTTTATCCACTTGAAACTTCGGACTGGAAGATAAACTGAACATAAGACCAGACAGACATTTTCCACTTAAGCCACGCACGAGGCGAGCACTTTATTATTTACATCAGGAGACAGTAACAGTCAAACAGAAAAGAGAAAAGGCGAGGTAGCCCTCTACCCGAAGAAAAAGAAAACCAGGAGCAGACAACTCACAACCCTTAAAAGGGATATCTGATCCCTTAACAAATCGCATAACAAATCCATAACAATATGGTAGAAGGGAGACAACTCCTGGCAGACAGACAGCGTTTGATATTTTTAACACTCCTCCTCAATTGCTGTCGGACTACTGTATCAGTTTTCTAATACCTAATAGTTCTCTGAGCTTCACAAATTGTGTACTCACAAGTCCCTTCGTCAGCATATCAGCTATCATGTCCTTGCTCTGACAATACTCTAGCTTAATTGTTCCTGTTGTCACTTGTTCTCTAATAAAATGGAACTTAACGTCTATGTGTTTTGCACGTCCGTGATACTGAGGATTTTTTGCCATGCAAATAGCTTCATATATAGTTGTTGGGTTAATTGAAGTTTTACTAATATCACTGGTAAGACGTTGTAACCAGACTGCTTCTTGTGCTGCACTGGCCAGTGCCATGTATTCAGCTTCTGCAGTTGATAAGGCCACACATGTCTGTTTTTTACTTTTCCAACTGATGGCTGCTCCACTCATTTTAAACAGGTAGCCCGAAGTTGATTTTCGATCATTTAGATCACCAGCCCAATCTGCATCAGAATATCCTGTGAGGTTGTTTGTTTCCTCACTGCTATAAAGTAACCCATAATTCCGGGTGCCATTTAAATATCGCAGGATATGTTTCACAGCTGTCCAGTGTTCTTTAGTAGGTTGGGAACTAAATCTTGCAACATTACTAATGTGACACCCGTACTGGTCGCGGCACCATTTGTGACACCCGACCTCTTTCAGTCACGACGCCATGTTGTGACGGGCTAACCCTGGGACATCGGTTGAAGTCTTGTTGGGTTCTAGTACCAACTTGTCGTACTCGGCTCGCTTCCAACGCCTGGTCACCGAAGCAACTGCTTTGATCTCGATTCAACCTACTCACGTTGTGATTTGATCTTAGGCTGACGAGATCATTCAGACGTCGGACCGTAGTGCCAGCCGAATCCGGGTCAAGGTGATACTGCACAATAATTGTAGACAAAAAAACAAACAAAAGCTATATCAACAACTTCAAGGCGAGCGACTGGTTAGGAATAGTGATTAATTTTATGTCGGTTTGTTGAGTTACAGGAGTGCGTCTCTCTCTTTCTCTCCCAGCCCGAAGAAAAAAAAATGTGGATTGTAACACTTTTGCGTTCCTTAGCTAGTTCTGGATATCTGGATTGTTTTTCAATAAGGTCGGCTCTGATGGAAAATATAAGTCAGACTTCTATAATTTGTTCTTGGTTAGAAGTCGAAGTCGGAAACTTGTTTTGGTGGGAAATCTAAAGTCGGACTTCAACAAATTTGTTCTTGGTTAGAAGTCTAAGTCGGAAAGCATGGAATCGTGCGGTCACCTGTGCGAGGCGCGTCTCTCTGCGAACTGCACTGCTCTTGTACTGCTCTCTCCTTACTCTACTGTACTCACTCTTCTCACTCTCTGTACTCTTTAAAACACCCGAAGACGTTTGCTTATATGGACGCCGATCAAAACCTGGCGTGGGGTCGGACGTGGTGTGGCCACCACGTTGATTTCAAATCCCCAATAAGGATTTTCTTTGTTTTCGGCCAAAAATAATTATCATTTTCCATATTTGGAAATCTTATTCCACTCCCACCCACTTCTGCTCTCATATGGGTATCTCACCATACTTTAGAGGGCGTCAACGGTTTTCCCACTTCCTCGCAGTAACATCTCATACCCATCCTCTCAATGGACGGTGGCAGGCCTCCTCCCTGCGTCACATGATCACCTCCGCCTGGCTATTCTGCCAATAGGCGTCAAATGATAATCTCAATTTTTATCCAACTTCACGGCATATGGATTTCCTCAACCAAGTTTTTCGCCAGCATTAAGTGGAAGGGATTTTGCCGAAAATTGGGGTAATTAAAATAAACACAATAACATGGCTCTTGTTATCACAAACGAATTTCAACAGAACACAGATGTCCTGTCCAGCCGACCTCTCCTGCTCTGTGTGCGGTCGGCAGATGACCCACCGAATCATTTCCTGATAACACAAGCCCTGGCTATCACGACACAGTGAATGCCTTATCTGCCCAAAAGCTCTGGTATTCATCAACTAACTTTTACGACAATGACCATCAGAATTTTCGCCATTCCACTACCCAAAACAACATCGCTTTTGTGGGTGGCCTTCTTCCTTCTCTTATCATCTAAGTTGTTAAGTCTTGTCCCTCTGTCTCTTTCTTTTCTTCTCTTATTCCTTCCTTTGTCCTCGCAGAGAATTTGGCATATCTCAGCATCACACTTCCGCGAGAAAGTAAAAACGATTATCTTGATTCGCACTTGAAAATAACTGTTGGGATTGCTATGAATTAGTGTGTAATCAGAAGGGTTTTTAGGTTTGTGGTAATAAACGTGAAAAGCATGTTCTTCATATTAATCACAACAATTTAGTGTAGACATACAAAAGGAATAAATCTCAAAGGCAATATTGAACGAAGAAATAAAGGTAGTCGTGAATTCAATTAGAAACAAACATTGAATATTTATGTACAAATAAATTACAATACAATTTTTGGAAAAAGTTGTGTTTCAGTCGAAATAACTGAATTGTTGAACAAAAGTTGAATGAAGTATTTTATGAACTCAAAGTTCATGAATGTTCCTTTGTTTAGGAAAAGTGTTCACATAAAAATTTGAGGAAAATTTATCGAGAGATAAATTTTAAAGTATTGTAGTTGCGAGATTTTTTTTGCTGAATTTTGTATGTTTTTGTTTTGTCAGAGTTATTCACCTTGGACCGTAATTTTTTATATATATTTGCTTTAGTAATAATTTCTGTTTGGTAGTGTAGAATAACACTTTTTTAGAAACGTACTAAGATTTCAGAGAGAGAGAGAGAAAGAGGTTGAAGGTTGAGTCAGGTGTTGACGCGCGAAAAGTCCTTTAAGTCAAGATGTAGACACGCGTGGATCTCTGTAGAAATCTCTCTGAGAGTGAATTGCTGACTAGTGAATCGGACTAAGATTCGCCCTTTTATTTACTCTGCGAAGATTAGATCGGCTCCGAGCGCATTCGCGCCAAAATTTATCCTGGGGCGTCTCGACCAATAATAAGCCGAGTTTCGCAATGTGTGGTGTTGATTGGTCGAAACTAGCTCTTATGGAAAATTCCGCCTTTAAACGGGTTGAGTGGAAAAATACGGAGGATTCTACAAATAGCCCCACGAGATTAATGGTCAACGTAGTTTGGACATTAATATGTATAAAAGGTGGTGTACTTTGCTGGCCAATGAACGCGCCTGCCGGACCTGGTCCGTGTAGGTGGGTTAATTTGGGGTTCAGGCGTAGAAGATGGGTGTTTATGTGATGTCTCAGAAACAGGTGTTGGCTGAGTGGTCACAGGTTGGTCGTCACTGTTGATATAAGCTGGTTTTAACCGGTCAATGCTGACCGTAGTTCGCTTGCCGGCGAGATCTAGAACAAAATATTTCGACGCTCGAGAAATGACCTGATGTGGTCCAGTGTAGTTGGGCGTTAAAGGTTTACGGACCATATCTCGGCGTAGAAATACGAACTTGGCTGTATGCAGATCAGCTGGGATGTAATATGGCCTGTGAAAGGCTCTGGTCGGCGTATAAACAGTTTCAGACATTTTCTGCCGAAGGTCGCTGATAAACTGGCTGCTAGGTAGGTTGTCCGATACAGGGCCGAAGATCTGTCCTGGCAAGGTTAGGGGAGTCCCAAAAACCAAGTCAGCACTGGTACAGTTCAAGTCCTGCTTGACAGTATTCCTCAAAGCCAGCATGATCAGGGGAAGTTTATCAACCCAAGTTCGGCCTTTAGTTGAAGCAGTTATAGCATACTTAAGCTGCCGATGGAATCTTTCTACGAGGCCGTTGGAACAAGGGTGATATGCTGTAGTGGAAATATGTTTAATTCCCAATAGATCAGTGAATTCGTTGAAAAGGGCTGATTGAAACTGTGGACCTCTATCGGTAGTGATTACCGAAGGGCATCCGAAGTTTGTAATCCAGTTATTAAAAATAGCACTGGCCACTGTTTCAGCTGTAGTTGATTGCAGTGGGATGGCGACTGGCCACCGAGTAAACCGGTCGATTATGGTCAAAATGTACTCGAATCCATTCACATTTTCAAGTGGGCCCACCAAATCTGCATGCAAGTGAGTAAAACGACCGTCTGGGTCGGCAAAGGTTGATGTAGGTGCCCTTGTGTGTCTGCCAACTTTGGTGGCTTGGCAACGTAAACACGTGCGGGACCACTGCTTAATGTCAGCTGCCATACCGGGCCAGATAAATCTGTCCGATATGGTCCGCAACGTCGCCTTGCCTCCAGGATGTGCTTGTGTATGAAAATGTTCAAAAATCAGACGGCGCATATTTGGCGGAATGTACGGACGCGGGTTACCCGTGCTGATGTCACAATAAACTGATCTGTTTGTAAACGGGAGCGGTCTTTTTTCAATTTTTAAGGAAGTGTCCGAGTGGATAGCTTGCAGGGTTTCGTCCTTGTCTTGCTCGTCAGCTAAGTTATCAAAGTTCAGTGTTGTACTCTGCACTGCGCTGAGAGTTGTACGAGACAAGGTGTCGGCCACGGTATTACTAGCTCCACTAATGTAGCGTATATCCGACGAGAATTGTGATATGTAATCCATGTAGCGGATATCTCGCGGATTGTGCTTATCCGACTTAGCATGTAGAGCGTATGTAAGTGGCTTATGGTCTGTAAAAATTGAAAAGTCACGACCTTCCAAGATGTGCCGGTAGTGTCTGATGGCTAAATAAATTGCCAACAGTTCACGGCTGAAGGTACTATACTTCTGTTGGGCCGTATTTAGCTTAATAGAGAAAAATGACAGTGGTCTTTCCACACCGTCGACTATCTGGTGAAGTACGGCACCAACTGTATCCGACGACGCATCGGTAGTTAGCGTCAGTTTTGCGTCGGGTGAGGACGTAATGTACACAAGTTTGGTACAATCCTGCAAAGCTTGTTTTGCTTTACGAAAAGAGTCCAGTTCGTCTGCAGATAACACAATCTTCGGGTTTTTTCGCTTATGATTAGAAAGAAGATTCGTCAGTGGAAGAAGTACAATGGCACAGTCGCGTATAAATCGGCGATAGTAGTTGATCATGCCAATGAATCGCCGTAGCTGTCTTAATGTTGACGGTGGTGGGAATTCACTGATGGCCTTGACCTTTTCGTCCAGGGGAGCTAAGCCATTCTCATCAATGACGTGACCAAGGAAAGTTAATTCGGGGACAGCGAATAAACATTTATCAATGTTTAACTTTAGTCCGTAATGTTGCAATCGTTCAAAGACCGACTGTAAATGGTTACGATGTTCCTCGGGCGTTTTACTTGCTATCAGTACGTCGTCAATGTACGCATAAGTATAAGGTAATCCGCGGAGGACTTCGTCTATAAGACGCTGAAAAGATTGCGCAGCATTACGGACTCCGAACGGCATTCGGGTAAATTCGTACAAACCGAACGGTGTCGTTATTGCTGTTTTATGAATATCAGATGGTTCGATAGGAATCTGATAAAAAGCCTTCCTTAAGTCCAGCTTGGTGAAGACAGTAGCGCCTTCAAGGGACAAAGCAAAATCCTTAATATGAGGGATTGGGTATTTGTCTGGCACAGTCCGAGCGTTTAGGAGTCTGTAATCTCCACACGGTCGCCAGGCATCAGGTTCGTTCTTAGGGACCATGTGTAACGGTGTGGAATACGGACTGGAAGATGGTCTTATTATGCCCAGTTTGAGCATGTTTTCGAATTCTTCCTTAGCCACCCGTAATTTAGTTGGGTGTAGACGACGGGGTGACACGTGGACTGGGGGTCCAGTTGTTTTAATAGTATGTGTTGTGTTGTGTTTTACGGGTTCTGTATGAGTGAACGGTGCTAAAAGAGATTTGTACTGCTTAAGCAAATCTTCGCAACCGTTCGCACTAGGTACCAGAGCAGTCAGTCCAACCGTGGAAAGCTTGGATAAAAATCCGCGTCGTCGCATATCCGTGCGCATATCGGTAAGTGTCCGAGATGACAGCTCCACGGACAAGTCGAAGTGTGCGAGGAAATCCGCTCCTATAATGGGTAACTCTACATCGGCTATAGTGAAGGTCCATGTATATTCTCTCCGTAGGCCGATGCTTAGAGACATAATACGCTCGCCATACGTGCTGATGGATGTGCCGTTTGCAGCCTGTAGCTTGAGTTGAGTTTGTCTGGGCGTTAATGACGATTTCTTACAATAACTCAGCGGTATAACGCTGATCTGAGCGCCAGTGTCAACTAAGAACTTCAATCTGCTGTTGTTGTCGAGAACGTAAAATAGGCGATTTCCGTTATTTACCCCAGCAGCACACGCCCTTAATGGCCGCCGGGTTCGGAGTTTCCCGCGTTCTTGTACGCACATGGTGGCTGACACTTTCTTGCGCGGGCGCCAAACACTTCATGATACCAGCAATAGTTTCTCTGGCGGTGACGAGTATGTCTTGACGTTGATCGTCGCCTACCAGGATTGTGTCTGTTACCTGAAGTATCGCGACTCCGTCCAGGAATGCTCTGAATTCTGTCTAGGCGTAAAGACAGGTTCCTTAGTTCGGTAGTCAGAAAATGGAGTTGCTGGTTAACATCCGGGGTCGGGTTATCTGTCACGACAGAGGAAATTTGGCGCGCTGGTCTAGTGTCCACGATTTTGTCCGCGATCGATGCCAGCTTGTGGACATCGACCTCCTCAGTTAGGACTGCTAAAATTTGCACTATATCGGGCGGCAATTTCTCCAGCCACATTTGTTTTAATACAGTTTCGGATATACTGTTGTCACCGAGTAGTGTAATCATTTTACGAAGAAGTTGGGAGGGTTTGCTGTTCCCGAGTGTTACATTCGTAAGGAGATCCTTAATCTTTCGTTCCTCGGAGCAACCTGTTCGTTGTAGGATTGCGTGCCGAAGCACCTCATACGGCTTTTCGGGCGGGAGATTAATAAGGATATCCGCTACTTCCGCAGCGATTTCAGCGGGAAGTTTCTCCACAACAAACGCGAATTTCGACTGCTGGGACGTCACGTGTCTGGCTTGGAAAATCGCGTCGAGTTGTATGAACCACGTTTGTGTATTCGTGGTATAGGAAGGGAGTTCCATCCTGAGTGCAGCTTCAATTGGTTGTACAGGATCTGCCATGTCGACTGAGGTTTTGTTGTTTGAAATAATGTGGTTATCAATTTGTTGGTGGTTTTGCCTGTACAAACGTCGGGGTTACCAATTTGTTGGTGGTTTTGCCTGTACAAACGTCGGGGTTATCAATTTGTTGGGATTAGTTGTGTTTCAGTCGAAATAACTGAATTGTTGAACAAAAGTTGAATGAAGTATTTTATGAACTCAAAGTTCATGAATGTTCCTTTGTTTAGGAAAAGTGTTCACATAAAAATTTGAGGAAAATTTATCGAGAGATAAATTTTAAAGTATTGTAGTTGCGAGATTTTTTTTGCTGAATTTTGTATGTTTTTGTTTTGTCAGAGTTATTCACCTTGGACCGTAATTTTTTATATATATTTGCTTTAGTAATAATTTCTGTTTGGTAGTGTAGAATAACACTTTTTTAGAAACGTACTAAGATTTCAGAGAGAGAGAGAGAAAGAGGTTGAAGGTTGAGTCAGGTGTTGACGCGCGAAAAGTCCTTTAAGTCAAGATGTAGACACGCGTGGATCTCTGTAGAAATCTCTCTGAGAGTGAATTGCTGACTAGTGAATCGGACTAAGATTCGCCCTTTTATTTACTCTGCGAAGATTAGATCGGCTCCGAGCGCATTCGCGCCAAAATTTATCCTGGGGCGTCTCGACCAATAATAAGCCGAGTTTCGCAATGTGTGGTGTTGATTGGTCGAAACTAGCTCTTATGGAAAATTCCGCCTTTAAACGGGTTGAGTGGAAAAATACGGAGGATTCTACATAACAAAACAAAAAATCTTTTTCACCGATACCCTGTTTTGGGAAATTAACAAAACAAAAAGAATATCGCTCAGTATGTCTTTCGTTATATCTATCGGTTTAAGTTATCGCTCAGTATGTCTTTCGCTCTATCTATCGGTTTAAGTAATCCCCGTAATTAACTTCTGTGGTTAATTAATTGGTTAATTAACCTGCCGTTTCTAAATAGTGAGTAACAGCATAGGCAATATCTGGCCTTGTCCTTGTTGACAGATAAAGCAAACTCCCAATTGCTGATTGATAAACATCTTTATCAAACAGCTCGCTATTACTGCTTGCTTTGGTTAATTTTGTTCCAGTATCACATGGAGTTTTTGTGGGTTTTGAATTCTCCATCTGGAATTTATTCAAAATTTCTGCTGTGTAGTTTGGTTGGCCCATCCAAATTTTTCCTGGTTCTGGATAAGCTACTTTCACACCTAAAAAGTACTGTAGTTTACCCATGTTTTTGATGTTGAATTTCTTTGATAATTTTTCTAAAAATTCTTGGACTTGTGTTGAAGACTTGCTCGTTACAATAAGATCATCCACATAAACGGCAACTATAAACATCTCTCCTTCTGAATGTTGTGTATAGATGCATGGGTCATTATCTAATTGCTTTAGGCCCATCGTCTTTGAGTTCACCATTCAGAAATGCAGTTGTTATGTCAGACTGATGTAGTTTCAGATCATGTTTTGCTGCTAATGCAACAAGTGTTCTTACAGACTCAAATCTGACAACTGGACAAAATGTCTCATCATAGTCGACTCTGTATTTTTGGTTAAATCCTTGTGCTACTAGTCTTGCTTTGTAGCTTTCAATATTTCCATCAGCATCATGTTTTCGTTTGAAAACCCACTTGCACCCGATAGCTTTTCTTCTACTGGGTAGTTTGACTATGTCCCATACATCATTTGTGTGAAGGGACTCAATTTCCTTTTCCATTGCTTTCTTCCACTCAATCTTTTTAGGACTAGAAAGAGCTTCTGTAATAGTTAATGGATCATTTAATTCATGAGCGATGTTTGTCCATTCACCATATAGCGCAGGAGGTTTCCTCATTCTAGTGGATCTCCGTAGTTCTGTAAATTCTTGTGAGTTGTCAACTTCATCCTCACTTGTATTTTCACAGTCAATTTCTATGACAGAATGTTTTTTATTTCTATCATTCTTATCAGTCCCTTTTTGTTCTATCATGGATTTTGATTCATTAAAAATCACATCTCTGCTATAAAATACTCTCAATTTTTCAGGGTCATACAGTCTATACCCTTTAATGCATTTCTCATATCCAAGGAAGATACTTTTCTTCGCTTTGGGATCTATTTTCTTTCTTTCGTCCTTTGGTATGTGAGCATAGGCACTACATCCGAATCCTTGGTTTATAACCTGTCCATGCTTCATATGGTGTCATTTTGTGTAATGCATTTGTTGGGCTCCAATTTCGAATGTAAGTAGCTGTAGATAGAGCTTCAGCCCAAAATTTCTTTGGCAATTTAGAATCGGACAACATTGTTCGTACTGTTTCTATTAGTGTTCTATTCATCCTTTCAGCTACTCCATTTTGTTCAGGTGTCTTTGGTACTGTATATTCATGGCGTATGCCTTCTCTTTTCAAGTAATTTTCCATTTCTCTGCCCACTACTCTTTTCAATCATAGTCTTCCATTTGTTGGGATTGCTATGAATTAGTGTGTAATCAGAAGGGTTTTAGGTTTGTGGTAATAAACGTGAAAAGCATGTTCTTCATATTAATCACAACAATTTTAGCGTAGACATACAAAAGGAATAAATCTCAAAGGCAATATTGAACGAAGAAACAAAGGTAGTCGTGAATTCAATTAGAAACAAACATTGAATATTTATGTACAAATAAATTACAATACAATTTTTGGAAAAAGTTGTGTTTCAGTCGAAATAACTGAATTGTTGAACAAAAGTTGAATTGAGTATTTTATGAACTCAAAGTTCATGAATGTTCCTTTGTTTGGGAAAAGTGTTCACATAAAAATTTGAGGAAAATTTATCGAGAGATAAATTTTAAAGTATTGTAGTTGCGAGATTTTTTTGCTGAATTTTGTATGTTTTTGTTTTGTCAGAGTTATTCACCTTGGACCGTATTTTTTATATATATTGGCTTTAGTAATAATTTCTGTTTGGTAGTGTAGAATAACACTTTTTTAGAAACGTACAAAGATTTCAGAGAGAGAGAGAGAAAGAGGTTGAAGGTTGAGTCAGGTGATGACGCGCGAAAAGTCCTTTAAGTCAAGGTGTAGACACGCGTGGATCTCTGTAGAAATCTCTCTGAGAGTGAATTGCTGACTAGTGAATCGGACTAAGATTCGTCCTTTTATTTACTCTGCGAAGATCAGATCGGCTCCCAGCGCATTCCCGCCGAAATTTATCCTGGGGCTTCTCGACCAATAATAAGCCGAGTTTCGCAATGTGTGGTGTTGATTGGTCGAAACTAGCTCTTATGGAAAATTCCACCTTTAAACGGGTTGAGTGGAAAAATACGGAGGATTCTACAAATAGCCCCACGAGATTAATGGTCAACGTAGTTTGGACATTAATATGTATAAAAGGTGGTGTACTTTGCTGGCCAATGAACGCGCCTGCCGGACCTGGTCCGTGTAGGTGGGTTAATTTGGGGTTCAGGCGTAGAAGATGGGTGTTTATGTGATGTCTCAGAAACAGGTGTTGGCTGAGTGGTCACAGGTTGGTCATCACTGTTGATATAAGCTGGTTTTAACCGGTCAATGCTGACCGTAGTTCGCTTGCCGGCGAGATCTAGAACAAAATATTTCGACGCTCGAGAAATGACCTGATGCGGTCCAGTGTAGTTGGGTGTTAAAGGTTTACGGACCATATCTCGGCGTAGAAATACGAACTTGGCTGTATGCAGATCAGCTGGGATGTAATATGGCCTGTGAAAGGCTCTGGTCGGCGTATAAACAGTTTCAGACATTTTCTGCCGAAGGTCGCTGATAAACTGGCTGCTAGGTAGGTTGTCCGATACAGGGCCGAAGATCTGTCCTGGCAAGGTTAGGGGAGTCCCAAAAACCAAGTCAGCACTGGTACAGTTCAAGTCCTGCTTGACAGTATTCCTCAAAGCCAGCATGATCAGGGGAAGTTTATCAACCCAAGTTCGGCCTTTAGTTGAAGCAATTATAGCATATTTAAGCTGCCGATGGAATCTTTCTACGAGGCCGTTGGAACAAGGGTGATATGCTGTAGTGGAAATATGTTTAATTCCCAATAGATCAGTGAATTCGTTGAAAAGGGCTGATTGAAACTGTGGACCTCTATCGGTAGTGATTACCGAAGGGCATCCGAAGTTTGTGATCCAGTTATTAAAAATAGCACTGGCCACTGTTTCAGCTGTAGTTGATTGCAGTGGGATGGCGACTGGCCACCGAGTAAACCGGTCGATTATGGTCAAAATGTACTCGAATCCATTCACATTTTCAAGTGGGCCCACCAAATCTGCATGCAAGTGAGTAAAACGACCGTCTGGGACGGCAAAGGTTGATGTAGGTGTCCTTGTGTGTCTGCCAACTTTGGTGGCTTGGCAACGTAAACACGTGCGGGACCACTGCTTAATGTCAGCTGCCATACCGGGCCAGATAAATCTGTCCGATATGGTCCGCAACGTCGCCTTGCCTCCAGGATGTGCTTGTGTATGAAAATGTTCAAAAATCAGACGGCGCATATTTGGCGGAATGTACGGACGCGGGTTACCCGTGCTGATGTCACAATAAACTGATCTGTTTGTAAACGGGAGCGGTCTTTTTTCAATTTTTAAGGAAGTGTCCGAGTGGATAGCTTGCAGGGTTTCGTCCTTGTCTTGCTCGTCAGCTAAGTTATCAAAGTTCAGTGTTGTACTCTGCACTGCGCTGAGAGTTGTACGAGACAAGGTGTCGGCCACGGTATTACTAGCTCCACTAATGTAGCGTATATCCGACGAGAATTGTGATATGTAATCCATGTAGCGGATATCTCGCGGATTGTGCTTATCCGACTTAGCATGTAGAGCGTATGTAAGTGGCTTATGGTCTGTAAAAATTGAAAAGTCACGACCTTCCAGGATGTGCCGGTAGTGTCTGATGGCTAAATAAATTGCCAACAGTTCACGGCTGAAGGTACTATACTTCTGTTGGGCCGTATTTAGCTTAATAGAGAAAAATGACAGTGGTCTTTCCACACCGTCGACTATCTGGTGAAGTACGGCACCAACTGTATCCGACGACGCATCGGTAGTTAGCGTCAGTTTCGCGTCGGGTGAGGACGCAATGTACACAAGTTTGGTACAATCCTGCAAAGCTTGTTTTGCTTTACGAAAAGAGTCCAGCTCGTCTGCAGATAACACAATCTTCGGGTTTTTTCGCTTATGATTAGAAAGAAGATTCGTCAGTGGAAGAAGTACAATGGCACAGTCGCGTATAAATCGGCGATAGTAGTTGATCATGCCAATGAATCGCCGTAGCTGTCTCAATGTTGACGGTGGTGGGAATACACTGATGGCCTTGACCTTTTCGTCCAGGGGAGCTAAGCCATTCTCATCAATGACGTGACCAAGGAAAGTTAATTCGGGGACAGCGAATAAACATTTATCAATGTTTAACTTTAGTCCGTAATGTTGCAATCGTTCAAAGACCGACTGTAGATGGTTACGATGTTCCTCGGGCGTTTTACTTGCTATCAGTACGTCGTCAATGTACGCATAAGTATAAGGTAATCCGCGGAGGACTTCGTCTATAAGACGCTGAAAAGATTGCGCAGCATTACGGAGTCCGAACGGCATTCGGGTAAATTCGTACAAACCGAACGGTGTCGTTATTGCTGTTTTATGAATATCAGATGGTTCGATAGGAATCTGATAAAAAGCCTTCCTTAAGTCCAGCTTGGTGAAGATAGTAGCGCCTTCAAGGGACAAAGCAAAATCCTTAATATGAGGGATTGGGTATTTGTCTGGCACAGTCCGAGCGTTTAGGAGTCTGTAATCTCCACACGGTCGCCAGGCATCAGGTTCGTTCTTAGGGACCATGTGTAACGGTGTGGAATACGGACTGGAAGATGGTCTTATTATGCCCAGTTTGAGCATGTTTTCGAATTCTTCCTTAGCCACCCGTAATTTAGTTGGGTGTAGACGACGGGGTGACACGTGGACTGGGGGTCCAGTCGTTTTAATAGTATGTGTTGTGTTGTGTTTTACGGGTTCTGTATGAGTGAACGGTGCTAAAAGAGATTTGTACTGCTTAAGCAAATCTTCGCAACCGTTCGCACTAGGTACCAGAGCAGTCAGTCCAACCGTGGAAAGCTTGGATAAAAATCCGCGTCGTCGCATATCCGTGCGCATATCGGTAAGTGTCCGAGATGACAGCTCCACGGACAAGTCGAAGTGTGCGAGGAAATCCGCTCCTATAATGGGTAACTCTACATCGGCTATAGTGAAGGTCCATGTATATTCTCTCCGTAGGCCGATGCTTAGAGACATAATACGCTCGCCATACGTGCTGATGGATGTGCCGTTTGCAGCCTGTAGCTTGAGTTGAGTTTGTCTGGGCGTTAATGACGATTTCTTACAATAACTCAGCGGTATAACGCTGATCTGAGCGCCAGTGTCAACTAAGAACTTCAATCTGCTGTTGTTGTCGAGAACGTAAAATAGGCGATTTCCGTTATTTAGCCCAGCAGCACACGCCCTTAATGGCTGCCGGGTTCGGAGTTTCCCGCGTTCTTGTACGCACATGGTGGCTGACACTTTCTTGCGCGGGCGCCAAACACTTCATGATACCAGCAATAGTTTCTCTGGCGGTGACGAGTATGTCTTGACGTTGATCGTCGCCTACCAGGATTGTGTCTGTTAGCTGAAGTATCGCGACTCCGTCCAGGAATGCTCTGAATTCTGTCTAGGCGTAAAGACAGGTTCCTTAGTTCGGTAGTCAGAAAATGGAGTTGCTGGTTAACATCCGGGGTCGGGTTATCTGTCACGACAGAGGAAATTTGGCGCGCTGGTCTAGTGTCCACGATTTTGTCCGCGATCGATGCCAGCTTGTGGACATCGACCTCCTCAGTTAGGACTGCTAAAATTTGCACTATATCGGGCTGCAATTTCTCCAGCCACATTTGTTTTAATACAGTTTCGGATATACTGTTGTCACCGAGTAGTGTAATCATTTTACGAAGAAGTTGGGAGGGTTTGCTGTTCCCGAGTGTTACATTCGTAAGGAGATCCTTAATCTTTCGTTCCTCGGAGCAACCTGTTCGTTGTAGGATTGCGTGCCGAAGCACCTCATACGGCTTTTCGGGCGGGAGATTAATAAGGATATCCGCTACTTCCGCAGCGATTTCAGCGGGAAGTTTCTCCACAACAAACGCGAATTTCGACTGCTGGGACGTCACGTGTCTGGCTTGGAAAATCGCGTCGAGTTGTATGAACCACGTTTGTGTATTCGTGGTATAGGAAGGGAGTTCCATCCTGAGTGCAGCTTCAATTGGTTGTACAGGATCTGCCATGTCGACTGAGGTTTTGTTGTTTGAAATAATGTGGTTATCAATTTGTTGGTGGTTTTGCCTGTACAAACGTCGGGGTTACCAATTTGTTGGGATTGCTATGAATTAGTGTGTAATCAGAAGGGTTTTAGGTTTGTGGTAATAAACGTGAAAAGCATGTTCTTCATATTAATCACAACAATTTTAGCGTAGACATACAAAAGGAATAAATCTCAAAGGCAATATTGAACGAAGAAACAAAGGTAGTCGTGAATTCAATTAGAAACAAACATTGAATATTTATGTACAAATAAATTACAATACAATTTTTGGAAAAAGTTGTGTTTCAGTCGAAATAACTGAATTGTTGAACAAAAGTTGAATTGAGTATTTTATGAACTCAAAGTTCATGAATGTTCCTTTGTTTGGGAAAAGTGTTCACATAAAAATTTGAGGAAAATTTATCGAGAGATAAATTTTAAAGTATTGTAGTTGCGAGATTTTTTTGCTGAATTTTGTATGTTTTTGTTTTGTCAGAGTTATTCACCTTGGACCGTATTTTTTATATATATTGGCTTTAGTAATAATTTCTGTTTGGTAGTGTAGAATAACACTTTTTTAGAAACGTACTAAGATTTCAGAGAGAGAGAGAGAAAGAGGTAAATAAAATAAAAGAGGTTGAGTCAGGTGATGACGCGCGAAAAGTCCTTTAAGTCAAGGTGTAGACACGCGTGGATCTCTGTAGAAATCTCTCTGAGAGTGAATTGATGACTAGTGAATCGGACTAAGATTCGTCCTTTTATTTACTCTGCGAAGATCAGATCGGCTCCCAGCGCATTCCCGCCGAAATTTATCCTGGGGCGTCTCGACCAATAATAAGCCGAGTTTCGCAATGTGTGGTGTTGATTGGTCGAAACTAGCTCTTATGGAAAATTCCACCTTTAAACGGGTTGAGTGGAAAAATACGGAGGATTCTACACATTCAATAAATCTTTCAAAAATTTCGCCTTTATTTTTGAGAATATAGCACCAAACATATCTCGATTTATCATCAATGAATGTCAGGAAGTACTCACGTCCACTCAGTGACTTTTCCTCAATTCTTCCGCATATATCACTGTGTACAACTCCAAGGAGTTCATTTGAGTTTCTTTTAGCTGATTTTGGGAAGGAACGACGATGATGTTTTCCATCCGCACATGGTTCACAGAAATTAAAATCTTTAGTTACGTCAAAATTAAATCCGTTTACCATGTTTTCGTTAGCTAATTTCTGCAAATTTTTTGCTCCGAGATGACCATACCTTCTGCGCTAATCTCTTCTTTTGAGTTACTAGTTGAACACATCGCTGCTGCATGTGCGTGGGTAAGTTCCCTTTTTCCATCACAGTTCAAGTAATATAAATTACCAAATTTAGTAGCAGTAGCAATAACCTTTTCTTTTTCATCTAGTAATTTGCAAAAACGATCAGAAAAAACAAATTTCTTATCGGAATCTGTCCCTTTAGACACGCTCAGTAAATTGAAGGAAAGTTTAGGCACATATAACGTCTCGTATAGGTAGCATCTTTGTTGTTTTTTGTTAGGCAAGTTCATAAACATTTCAACTGTTCCTTTTCCGATGGCTTCTACCGAGTAGCCATCCCCAAGAGTTATTTCTTGTGCTACCTCAAAATTCTTAAAATCCATAAATTTCTCCACATCGTTATACATATGGCAGGTTGCTCCGGAATCTACAATCCACATAGTTTCTTTCTTACTTGTAAGCAAAGCATTAGACGTCACTGGTCCAATAGGTCAGTCATTTTCGGTCATTTTTTGATGTCCTTTATAACTCGTCATGTTAGACGAGTTATTCCTTTTTGAGTGGTTCCTTTTAGTATTTTCTTTTCTGTCGTATTCACGTAATTCACGACAATCACGTCTCAAGTGGCCATATTTTCCACACTGGTAGCACTTCGGTGGGCCACGTTGGTTTACATGATAATGAGTCGTCATCGCTTTGCTTTCGTTGTTGCAGTTTCCATACGTCAAAGTGTCTTTCTGCTTGCTTTTAGTTTCTTCGTAAAGAAGGCGTTCCGTAACGATTTCCCAGCGAGGAACTTCTGCATTTGCTTCCAACGCTGTTACCAACATATTAAAGGAATCGGGTAGACTGGCTAAGAGATAGATAACTCTATCTTCTTCTTCTATCGTATCGCCGATAACACATAGTTCTTCAAAAATCTCCATCATTGTTTTGATGTGATTTTGAACAGGAGTCCCTTCCTTTAATCTGAGAGAAAACAGTCTCCTTCTTAGGGCTAATTTATTTGCCCATGTCTTCTGGAATTGGTCTGCCAACTTTTTCCATACAATTGTAGGGTCAACAGGATCTCCTATTATATACAGTAGGGACGGATCAATAGACAAAACAATTGTTGCTAGTGCACGATCTTTTCGCGCTGTATATTTCGAATATGCGTTTGCGTCTGTAGGTACTGTTTCCGATTCATTGACGATATTCCACAGGTTATCCTTAATAAGTGCCATTTTGCGTTGTATTTTCCAGGTGGCATAATTTTCTCCTTTCAGTGGTACAATATTTAGTTTCGTTTCCATTGTAAATCCTTTTGTTTTTAGTTGAACAACCTTTTCTTTCTTCGGAGACGAACAAAACCAAGATGGCGGACTTTACGCACACGTGGTGAAAGCGTAGTCTGGGCCCATAACCTGTTGAAATTATACTAATAAAGTGCAGAGTCAATCATATTGAGATATACCTTGTTTTGTATCCACTTGAAACTTCGGACTGGAAGATAAACTGAACAAAAGACCAGACAGACATTTTCCACTTAAGCCACGCACAAGGCGAGCACTTTATTATTTACATCAGGAGACAGTAACAGTCAAACAGAAAAGAGAAAAGGCGAGGTAGCCCTCTACCCGAAGAAAAAGAAAACCAGGAGCAGACAACCCACAACCCTTAAAAGGGATATCTGATCCCTTAACAAATATATGGTAGAAGGGAGACAACTCCTGACAGACCGACAGCGATTGATAATTTTAACACCTTCCACCCACAATCAAATGGTCAAGCCGAACGCTTCGTCGACACGTTTAAGAGAGCACTCATAAAATTAAAAGGGGAAGGATCTACACGAGAAATAATAGACATATTCCTAAGTAGCTATAGAGCTACCCCAAATCCAAACTGTCCGAATGGAAAGTCACCTGAAGAAGCCTTGATGAATAGAAAAATACAGCTACCAATTGATATTATTCGTCCATCGCCAAGCAATTCTCTCAAGAGAAATAAAACCATGGAAAGACAATTCAACCACCGCCATGGAGAAGTGTCACGTCAATTTCTACCTGGACAACCCGTGTGGGCAAAAGATTACCGCACTAGTAAAGAAAAATGGACCCAAGGTTACATAATACGCCGTTCTGGTAATGTAATCTATGATGTAGATGTACAATCCACTACTTGGGTCAGACATGCGAATCAGCTACGTCATTCTTACCTTCCTGAAAGACAATCTAATGACACAGTCATTCCCTTAAACGTTTTACTGGACAAATTTGAATTACCCCAAAGTGTTCAAACAAAATGTAGTAAAGAAAGTAAGTCTCAAAAGAAATTACCAACTAGAAGGACGCAGCGTAAGGGCAAACCAACCTCATCCTTACAAGTAGATCCTCAACAATCATCCTACGACTATCATACTTCAAAGGGAGGTGTTGGAAGGAAACATAAAGGGAGATAACTCCAAAGTATTATAAGAGTTATCCCACTTGCTTTGGACATCGTGACGTCAGATGTCATGTGTGGCAATACGGAGAGATCCAAGATGGCGGACTAACCGGAACACGTGTGGCGAACGTCTCTCCATATTTCACTAATTCTTTTGTAGAGTAGTATTAACTCAGTTTATCTAGTGATTAATAAAATGCTGTAAACCTAAAAACGTTCTGGGTAATTATTTCCAATCAACAAATGCATTGCTCGGTCCTCAGAACTCACGCAAACATAACACCTACACAATGAACTCATACTCCAACTGTAGTTAAACAGCACCTTAGAATTGGAAAATGTTAATCTGATAACTGTAACCCCTGACAAATAAACTAAATGTTATTGTTGGTTATCTATTCTGAATGTTCCTTCTTTCTTTACTTTTCTTGTCACTTGCCTTGGTCTCTCTTGGGAGCATTTCAACCAGTTTAACCTATGACTTCTTCAGTCAAAAGATTAAACATAAGGAAGATCAACTGATAGAATGAAATGTCAAGGCATCTATCACAGGCCATAAGGGAAGCGAACAGGATTTGATTATTATGATCAGAAGCCATGTGTTGTAAGTTACCTTTGGAACCTTCAGAGACTTAACATCTGTATGCTTTAGAACTAAACTTATGATTTGCATACCAGTTGGTTGTACTATTCAGTTATCAGGTAGAAATCAGTGACACATCTAATCTAATCATTTGCCAACTGATTCACATTTCACTGACAGGCTCCAGCCATATATTCTTTAAGCAAGTCTGGAAGAAAGCTTACCAATATGAAGTTTTTCATTTGCCTATGCACAAAGTAGTAAGAATGGTTGATGGGCTGAATGATGTCAGGGTTAAAATATTTTATTGAAGTCACAATAGATTAAACCATGTTTCCGAATGGAAGCCAGGATGCTTGATGTTTCTTTAACTTTGCACTCCATTTTTTAGTAATATATAGAAGTTTAACTGAATCCAGATTGACAGATCCTCCTGTAGTGGCCAACAACAGATATGATGAGCTGGGTACTGTAGTTATTTTATTAAAACACAGACCATCTTGAACAAACTGAAATATATAGGTTGAGGTTTGCTCTATCTACTAACTTTGGGAGAAAAAAAACAAAGAATTCAAGTGACTTAAATTGTTAGAAGTTCACAAGTTTACTATTTCAGTCAAACATTTTTTTCATACTCCTGTAACAAATCAGCAAACATTATGCACATTTCCTCTGTTAGCAGAGTCTGGATCGACCTGTACAGAATCTGAAAGTCATAACAATTTTGTTGAAATAAGTTTTTGGCTAGAAAAATAATAGAAATATGCTTTGTAATGCTGTAAATGAGAGAGTTTGGGAACCACACACAAACACAAACACACATATATATATTTTTTTTATTGAAATTGGAGTAGATTTGAACAGCGAAATTAGATCAGAACAATTTTGTTTACTGATGGGAATCTGAGCTAGCCCATTTGGAATTGGGTCATTAAGAAGACAATGGAAGATGATCGAGATAATTTTTATTTGTTAAAATTTGAAATAGAGCTTACTAAGGCTATGAGGAGCTTTGAAATTCACACGATTTTGGGTTGAAGGCAACACTCGTGATAATCGCGTGAGGACCAAGGGTCGATTTATGATCAGCCAGGTCTATCTATATAAACGCGCACAGAAATCTGTTGACAGGGTGGTTGGCTCGTCTGTCGTCGAGCTGGGTAGAGAGAGGTCGGAGACTGGAAATTACGTCAGAGATTGGAACCAAACGCCCGCTAACATGTACTGTTAATATAAGTACCGATGTTTCTGCTACCACGAAGATTACTACTACTGTTACTACCGCCAAGGAGGAACGCAACTATAAATTTTAAGTCGCGCACAGAAATCTTTATCTCTCCATCGCAAGAGTCATATATCGTTCTGAGACGATTTCACAACAAGCTAATCACAACACACACACACTCACTCTCTCTCTCATCCAGTGTATGAGTTTTTACGTCAATTATTTTCTTTTCTGTAACCCGTTTCTTTACTATTCTTTTCTGCTATATAAAAGACATTAACAATTCAACCATTGAATAGTTGTTTGTCCGGCTTTCTGCAGATATATATATATATATATATTTTGGGTGCATTCCAAATTTCTTAGCACACTCTTCAGCCGTGTCTACATCGTCAGTCGACCATGAATGGATGAACATCACTTCTGCTTTCTGGATCAAACCAAACACAACGTGGGCAGGAAGCAGGATTAAACCAGTGGACCGGTCAAATGATCTATAGATGTTCAGGGGACCTACGGTCACTCCCTTACGTTCGGTTAAGACCAAGTTGACACCTCAACCCAGAAAGTAAGATGTCGCAGGTTGAGAGGCTGGGGCGAAAGTGTTAGAATGCTCATCTACAGCAACTGGCAAAAATTAATTTTTTGAATTGTTTATCTCATTTTATTACTTATAACATTTATGAAACTTGGCTTAGGTCATGCATGAGTCTCTAGAACATAGCTGGTGTGTACTACCCTCAAACATTCTGACTGATTGGGGGCCCAGGCAGTGCCTTGTGACCCTTGCTATCTTAAACATTTTTGCAGATTTTGATATTCTGGTCCCCCCACCAGTCTTGAAAAAACATTATATAAAATTCACTTTTTTATCCATAATGTTGAAGAAGTTAAATTATTCAACTTTTTAACAAGAAAAATATCAAGTTCATATTAAAAATTGCTGCAAAACATTATTTGAAGATGGAATGATCTATTATGATATGTCTCTAATTTGTATTTAGATACAGTGTATTTATTTTTAATTTTTCTATTTGAATTGTTCATGTATATTGTAACACTTTAGGGTTGATCCTGATTCACGGCAACAAACGTAACCTTTTAAGGTTGATCCTGGTTCATGGCAACAAATGTAACCCCTTCGTCGTGGTCAGTCCGGGGTGGATCCTGGTTTGATCAATGGAGTGATCTTTTCGATTCTGATCTGCCTTACCCTACGTGATTGATTGATTATAAGGAGGCCAAGATTGATTCATCACAGGTATCTTCATGTTGGGCTAGCCCAGGTCGAGCGAAGTCGTACAATAGAAAAAACAGAACTCGAAGTATATATAAAAAATAATTACTATTTTTATATCGAATACTGCATACAATGGTTCATTAGTAGTTGTGTTTGCATACAGGTGTTTGTCGACCCAACCCATTCCTAAATTGGACACAACACTTGGGTAAGCTGGTAAGTTTTGGCTTGTGGATATATCGAAATTTGTTTTACTGATCTAGTAATTTTGGCTCAAGGATGAAGTCAGAGGTTCTTGTGTTCAGCAGAGTTGTCAAATCTCTCAGCGACCTCCGCCACTTCCCTTCTCAACTTTCAACTGTCTACTGCTCAATTCGCTTTCGCGCATTTGTACTTATGAACTCCAACTAGAAACCAGTGTGGGGTAAGATGTAGGTTGGGTTTTGGTAAATCCCCTGATTTCCAACAAGAGTCCATTGTTTTGGGTCCTGAGAAATTAAATTACTTCATAATTTGGGGGGAATTCTCCTTCTCTCATTGGAAATGAGTGCAGGCATCGCTCTGCCTATTATCTTCTACTTTCTCTTATTGCCATCTCTTACCAGTGCTCTCAAATGGGCAGTTCCTTCAATCTCTTTAATGTCCCGTCTGTACCTGCTACCCTTCAGTGGGTGCAGACAGCCTCTCCTCCTTCCTTGATCGCTCTTCTGCACCTGTCACCTCCAGCATTCAGTCGAAGACTAATTTAAAAAGAATTATGGTTCCAAATGCTATCATATCATAAGTAAATTGACACAACAATTGGCTTTTTCAAGAGACACTTTCCCAGGGAAAATTTTGCAACTCACATTATGGTGACAATTCATTCAGCTGAGGGTCAGCATTCTGCAGATGTTTAATTTATTGTTTCCCATCCTGACATCTCTGTAAAATGACTTCAATATTTAACCTAATTCTCCTCATGTTGATCTCTCAGGCATTGTTTGCCGAATATTGTCAACACTTGGCCTGTTTGTACAAACCAAGCATTGCTCTCAGCCAGTCACCTGGTTCATTGTATAAATCTCGATTCTCTGGGAACCACTTATTATAAGTCTATCGTTTTTGATATTTTTTAACCCTTTTCATTTTATTTATCAATATCTCATTTTCGTTGATATTCCAAGTTGTTATTATTATTATTAATTACCAGCAACCCAAATGGTGTTACATATTGCACATGATCCATTATTGTAAATAATTAGGTTACAATAAAATTTGTATTTTATATGAATACTACCTTATGGAAATTGAGATGTAGTAAAGTGAGTGGGCTCTGTTTTATAGCTTCGTGGGTGAGGAATGAGATCCTTGCATTTGCCCTGCAAATAATAATGTAATTGAAATGTGAATGCAATGACCATTATTGTATCTTCACTAATGAGTGGAGGTACATCTAACAAACACAAAGAACTCTTTTCACCAAATTGTTATTGCTGTGCAAAACATACTGGCATACAATGTATTGTATAATATTTAGATTTTCATAGAATTGAACAAGAGGAAGTTCTCCAATTATAGTCTGATATTTAGCTGGTTGAACAGAAATATCATTGGCAAACATAAACGACATACCAGCCAGTATCTCAACATTCAAACTATTTACTACCAAAGAATCTAATTTTAGAGACAATACCAAGTAAATTTCTCCAATAAAAGACATGTGAATCTGACCATCAAGGCTACCAGTATTCCCTTGTCAACTTTGACCTTGATAGCTTTAGATGCTTCTATCAGCTTGGTTTCTGTGTCAGTATCAATAGTAAAGCAAAAAAGAAGTTCATAAAATGCATGAAAAATGTGGAGATTGATTTACATTGCTTTGAATTAATAAGACCCACATAAGTAGGGTTTCTTTCATCATTGATGTAACATATATGCGTGATTGGGATCTTAAACTCACAATGATCTACACCAGCAGTATGGTGACATTTGGTGATTGACTTCTAACTACTTTCTAGTAAAAACTTTCATTTCTTCAAAAAATTAATACAAGAGCTGTAAAGTGGCAGTGAAAACTTGGAAAACATGCAGCTTGAGTAATTTGCTACTATTAAACAGGGCTTTACATGTTCCTCAAATCATGGAGAGGCTCCCGCTACTGCTCATACACCCCAAAATTGAATGAGCTCCCCTTGTGAAAGGAGTGATCCTTTCCTGAAAAATAGGAGTGTGCTTCTTTTTCCACTCCATCAATAGATTGTAATATTACATCAAAACATTTTCAACTGTATTTTGAAATTCAAATTTGACAAATAAAAACAAGAAAAAAGTACCCCTTAAAAACATTAATTATTTTGAGACTATTTTGAAGCTCCAATAAAAATAACATCAATAATTTTTGATTTTGACAAATTTGCTAATTCTAGAATGTTCTAAGTTAAATATTAGTCATGAAAGAAAAATTTCTTTAACGAGGGCACTTATTTTTAGTCAAAAGTGCCAATTAATTACATCTGAAAATTCCTAAGAATTTTTGCTGATAAGAAATTTTAAAATTCTACACAAATTAAAAAATTTAGATAATTATTTTCAAATGAAAATAATAGTTACTTTTGTTACTTTAAATAAAAGCTATAAATTTAAAAATCAAAGAAAAAATAATTGTCACAGGACTCATAGAAAATATATATTATTGTCAATCCGGAAAATGTTTTGGAAATTTATAAAATTATATAATAAATATTACAGAATGAGCACTTAAAAATAATTCAATTAATTACGAAAACTCAACTATCTGAGACTTAAGGGTTTTTTACAATTAATGTATTTTCAGGGCAAAACAGCCTAAAAAATTGTCACGTAAAGTAAATATAAGGTTTCCTGCTTGAAATTGTTATAACAAGTGTTTGGTTGCAAAGGAAAGGAATAACAAAGATTAAGTTTCAACAGTGTCTTCATCAAATATACATGATATATTTATAGTTGTTAGAAAATAAGCAAAAATTGTTGTCGTTTTCGGTTGCTGTTTGTCAGGAAAGCGATTAGGTATAAGGGTGTTGTTGGTATTACCAGTAGTTGACTGATTTCTTGGGTTCGTTTGGCCGAGGTCACAGTTGGGGTCAGAGGATAGGTGTGACCTCAACAGAGATACAGATTATGCAATATATATATATATATATATATATATATATATATATATATATATATATATATATATATATATATATATATATATATATATATATAATCATTAGTGGATTTGCTTTTATGAATAACAATAGAAAAGAATATTAACTAAAGTGAAAAATGTTAAACTTCCAAGTGACAAGACCAAGATTCCTATATTATATTTGTTTCGTGAAATTTACACAAAAAGTTTGTTTTTTCAATATGCATATAACAATATAGCAAGTCTGAAGGAAATAAATAAATTTTAAACTTACTGTGACACTATTGGAAAGGCACTAGTAAATTGAAAAACACTAATTTCTGATAGACTGAAGTTATACCAATGACCAGACGAAGGAAAACGAAAGAAAAGGACAATTGTTTTTAATTGAGAAAAAAAAAAGCTAGAAGACGGAAAAACATTGATTTCCGATAGACTGAAGACCAGTAACCAGACGAGGGGAAAAGAAAGAAAAGGATTTTTAAAAAAACTAGAAGGTAATTAAATGTCTTGTTCGCCAGAGAGGTAAAACAAGAGACCATCTGGTTTTGATTAGAACTGAGGTTAAGTGATGGATTATTCTGGAGATCCAAAGACTACCTGGAAAGAAATAGATAATATTTTTACGATCATTGAGTGATGGAGACGAGTTTGGATAAGGATTAACTTTTAAAAGCAAACAGGTTACCAACTGAAAATAGATATGAGAATGATAATTAAATTTTTCGTCTACTGAAACGCGATAAAACTTTCCAAAATCAAGGGATTGTTCCCTTTTTATCACTTGTTGGTCAGAGGGTTGACAAGGGGATAATGATAAATTCCAGATGCAAAAATGACCACACACAAAAGCACGATAAAGAATTTTGAACAATAATTAAAATTTGGACATTTGGGCTAGGCCATGCCTGGCCCTTGGGGAACAGTGACCAAGGAGGAGAGGGCCCAGGTAAAATTTCAGGGAAGGCGGGGGATTTTCCATGTCACTTGGGCAGTAATGGTGAGAAGCCCTCACACAAAGCAAGGAAGGAGACCGGTTTGATCAGGTGACCAAAAGAAGGAGACGGTCAAGGTAGAATTCCAAGGAGGGAGGAGGGACTCCTCTATAATTAGACATTTGCAAAGAGAGCCCTGATTGGTTGTTTGGGGAATGTGAGCATTCCCAGAGCACGTCATGCCCCACCCCAGTCCTTGTGCAAGTGTCCATAAAAACAGAACGCTGACACAAGGATTTCGTCGGAGTCTTTCTTCAGCGGATAATTAATATTATTCTTTTCATCAGGTTGGCAAGCAGTGTTATATCAGAAATCTCCCGGTCGCAATCTCACTGCGACTGCAACTGGCTGGCCCCAACTAACTTTGGCCCACGTGGGCACTTGTATTTATGGGTGTCCTTTTAAACTGGTGTGGTGCCGGCGAATACTTGGGTTTTATGCAAATCTCCCAAAATTCAACCAGTCGTTTTCTATTTCACATTCCCAATTCTGAAAGATCCCCTCCTCCTTCGGGAGGAGCCATTATATGATGTCAGCCTTTCTGACGTCATCTTCTGCTTTTAATTTTTTCTTTCTCATTCAATTTCACATTGAAACCTTTCAGCAGACGACTTTTGTGCCTAGCTGAATCACATTGTGTAATTTTTTCAACAAAATTCATACATCTGTTCCCATATCCTGGGAAAATAATTCTTTTTGTGACAAAAAATTAAAATCGTTTTGTTTTAACCCTTTTCGTCCATACGCAATGTTAAATATTGTCACATCTCTCTCTTCAACCAACCTGTCATTTACCAGTAAAAGACATTTCAAACTCCAATACACTATTTAACATGCGCTACTATTCATGCACTATTTTTCATGCACCGTTTCCATGCACTATAAAATTTCCATATGCAATTTAAAAAGTTCTCTTTTTCTTCTTCTGTGTATACCTGCAATTTTTCCATACACTATAAAATTTTCACATGCAATTTGAAAAGTTCTCTTTTTTTTCTGTGTACCTGCAATTAAAAAAAGACGATTATGTGTGTGTGTGTATGTTTATTTATTATTTTCTTTACGGCTTGGTTTTCTTGGTCATTATTCTTTTCTGTATAAGAGGGGGCGTTGGTTTTTTTTCGACAGGTGTTAACTGTACCACTGCTTCGTTCGTCGAAGTCAACGCAACTTCTTCGTCTCAGGCTGGTTTGGTTGGACAATGAACACTGCCAGGCAACTCTCTTCCGAGCTGTTGCACACTTACCAGAGTACCATCAACCGACCTCCTTCTATATCTATTAAATTCCATATTGCTGCTACTATTACAGCAACAAGTATCAAAGTACCTATCACCGCTGACTAATTCATTATAATTTTCTTACTATCCTCCCAAGCCATACCTCTTTCTCCCAACATCTTTAGTTGGCCTTTTAACCGATTCATATTTATCCTCTCTACAGGTTCCAATAATACTGGCATCTGCTTTAACGCAATGTTAGGGAATTCATTTACTTCCGTGTAATTGTCCAAACTTCTGTTAATCAATTCTACAACTGAATCCTTTTCCTATTTCTCTTCACTCTGGTAATATGGGGACATGGAGGTGGATACTCTGAATGCTGAGCATCCCAGGGGCAAATTTACTAAGGATAGTGGCGGTTTCACTTTTATTGTCCCCGTGGATTCCCCTCCACATACCTTAGACAGTCTAATTGATTTCTGTACTGCCACAGCCCACAAACCATCGGATACACTGATAGCCTGTGGCAGCATTGTTTTGGTTAACACTTCCACTTGACAATTCCTCTTAATTCCGTCTGCTCTATTACTCTATAGTATGGTTCCCATCTTTGGTCCAGTTTTCCTTTTCTTAGTTGAATCTTGTAGTACACAGGGCCCCCAACCCTAAATTCTACTACCTTCCTACTTGCATTCACTCTCTCATTCCTCCTCTTTTGGGCTCATTTTATTCGCCTTCTGGCCTGTACAAACAATCTATGCTGTTGTTCTATTATCAACTGATGATGATCTTCTCCCATATATTTTCTACGGGATTTCAATAAATTATCTATCGGCAAGACCACATCTCTGCCAAACAACATATAATACGGTGAGAATTCAGATATCTCATTGATTGTAAACCTCACTACTGCGAGAGCCTGTGTCAGGTACAGGTCCTAATTCTCAACATTGTCTCTCACTAATTTAGCCAATACGTCTCCCAAGGTCCTATGAAATCTCTCTACCTTAGCATTACTCTGAGGGTGGTAAGGAGACATTGTTATACGCACTATATTCAAGCTCGTTACCACTTCCTTCATTATATTATTCACATTCTCAGGCCCATTATCTGTCACCAAGCACACAGGAGCACCATATCTCGGAAAAATTTCATACAGTTTTAGCTTTCTTATCAGGTACTGCGAATGCTTCTGCCCAATTCATCAACCAGTCTACAAAACTCACTATGTAGACGTTACCTCTGGAGGTTTTCTCATATGGTCCTGACACATTCATGCTTATCTTCCCAAAGGGAAAATTCGGAATATCCATCTCCCCCAATGGTGCCAATTCCCCTCTTCTACTCTGCATTTGGCACACCATACTGTCATTAACATAATCAGTAACCTCATTATACAGCCTAGGCCAGTAATAATTTCTTCCTATTAATTCAAGTGTTTTATCAATTCCCATATGGCCTAGCTTCTCATGACAGTGTTCCAATATCTTCATTCTTAGATTCTTGGGTATATATAATCTGGATCTAATTTCTCTGATGGTAGCTATTTCTTTGTCTACCTGCTCCTTTTCAACCTGTTCTATCCATTGGGGGTCAGTTATTACTTGTATATTTTCCTCCTCATCTGTCTCTAACACAGGGTGATCCTTCAACCTATGGTAGTCGATTACTCCTATTTGATATGCTCTGTTGTCTAACCCCAGCTCTACTCTCACAGATTCCTCTTCTAACTTTTTGGGTATTCTAGAGAGTAAATCTGCACAGGTGTTATCTTTCCCTTCCAGGTATTCTATCTTACAGTTGTATCCACTTAACTTCAGCGCCCACTGCTGTATCTTGTTCGCCCAATCTGTTTCCAGCAAATACTGGAGAGACTTATGGTCAGTCATTAAGGTAAACACAGCTCCACTTAAATAATAATCCAGTTTTTGGAGGGCATACATGATAGCGTACGCCTCCCTTTCTATCACTGGCCATCTCTGCTGTGTCTCCGAGATCTTATGGGATAGGAAGTATATCGGTACTTCCTCTGGTATACCAGGCACTGGACCATCCTTATCAGGAGATGGCTGAGTAAGGACTGCTCCTATACATCGCTCACTAGCATCCGTGTATAGTATCATTGTTTTGCCGAGACCTGGGTACATCAGCAAGGGAACAGCAGTTAGTTGTTCTTTCAAGATATTGAAGGCCTTTTGACAGTCTCCTGTCCATTTAAATCTTGCGTACTTTTCATTAAGGCTATCAAGGGAGTTTCTATCCTAGAAAATGCTGGGATTTTAAAACGTCTGTAATATCCTATGGTCCCTATAAAGCCTCGTACCTGTCCCACTGTCTTTGGTTCAGGCATTTCTTGTATCACCTTTACTTTATCCATGTCAGGCTTAATTCGTTCATCACTCACTATAAAGCCTAGGTACTTGGTTTCATTTCTTAAAAATTGGCACTTGGGCAGTTTCAACTTCAATCCATGCCTTCTCAATCGTCCAAAAACTTGTCTGACGTGGTCAAAATGTTGTTCTGGTGTCTCTGAGAATACCATAACATCGTCCAGGTAAGCCACAGCAAAACTCTCGATTCCTTCCAGCACTATTGACATCAATTGCTGAAAAATCCCAGGTGCATTGGCCAGGCCAAATGGCATGACCTTGAATTGGAACAGGCCCATGTGACATGCAAATGCAGCCTTTTCTCTATCAGCCTCATCAAGGGCTACTTCCCAGTACCCAGACCTCAGATCTATCGTGGAAAAGCACTTAGCTTTTCCCAACAAAGCCAATATATCGTCAATCAATGGCAAAGGCATTACTAATGGTTTGGAAACAGCGTTCAGTTGTCTGAAATCTACACAAAATCTGTGCCCACCATCTTTTTTATCTACCACCACGATGGGGAAGCTCCAAGGAGACCTTGACCTTTCTATCATGCCTGTCTCCAACATATCCTTCACTGCTTCCTCAACCAAGGGTCTTTTATGAATAGGCGTTCTGTAAGGCCTTAGCTTAATTGGAGGGAGTTCATCTGTGTCAATTCTTATTTTTATGGTGTGAGTTTGGCCTAACTCTTTATCTGACTTAGCCACCACATTATGGTTGGCTCTCAACAGATGCCTCACTTTGGGCCTAAACCTCTCAGGAGCCATTATTTCTTCATCTGTTATACCGTCTATCCACTTTAAATCCTCTTTTTCTTTTTTATCTAACCTTATTCGCTGCATGGTCCTCAAGGGTAAGGCTCTTCCTACCTCCTCCCCTTTCTTGACTTTAACTGTCCTGCTGGCTTCGTTCACCAGCATCATGGGAACTATTTCTGTCGCATTCACTACCGTTTCGCACATAACTACTTCGTTTTCTTCAGGTCTACTCTCTTCTAAAGGAACTAATTGAATGATCCCTCTCTTCACCTTTTTCTCAGTCATCAGTCTTCCTCTGCCTGATACTGCAGTTCTCGGGGGTAATTTTATGTCTTCTTCTGCCACTACTGTTATACATTTGTCAGGTGAATTTCCCAAGGGCATCGTTACACTACCAATACAGTAGGATTTAATTCAATTCCAGCCCTATGTTTATGCAGCCAATCTTCTAAAATCATTCCTGCACAGAGTTCTGGGGTTACATAGAACCTCTGGATGCTCCGTGTCCCGCCTACTTTTAATGGAAGTTTCACTACCCCCTTTATCCTCATAGACCTACCATCCGCTTGGATGATATCTATATCAGGTTTTCTCATCCATCCGCGATTCCTCAGCTTCCTATACTCTTTTTCCCTCAATAACGACACCGACGCTCCAGTGTCTACTAAGGCTTTCAACACCGCTCCCTACCACTACCTCACAAGAGAGCTCTCTCTCTCCTGTGTCAGCAAGGAGAATATCTTAGCTCTTTTTCTCCTTTGTTGCGGTTTTCAAGTCCACCCAGCCATGGGTGATGGTAGTAGCAGTCCTTCACTATAGGTTATTACGAGGTCTTCCTTTTCTTTTGTCTTCATATCGGGGCTCTTCAGACCGAATCTTTCTTGATTCTATCAGTCTAATTCTGTAGAGGCAGTTTCTCTTCATGTGCCCTGGTTTCCCACAAAACCAGCACCTTCTACTTGGGCAATTTACTGCAAAATGACCTGCCTGCCTGCACTCCCAGCATCACATTCTTCTTCTATTTATACGGGCCACACACCCTCTTATTTCTGGGGTAGCCCTTTGGCGTTTCCCTGGTTTGACTTTCCAGGTCCCATCTTTCACCTCTCGTATCGGTGGGGCTCCCTTCTTCAACCCGCACCATTTGGCCACATGCCCCCTACCTCCGAATCTCGTGCATTTTTCTTCCTCATGATCCTCCCATTCCTCTCCTTCCTCCTTGACCCATCCATTCACTACTGGGGAATTCTTTTTGCTTCCTTGTTATCTTTCTTCCACCTGGGGTTCATTCTTCCGTCTCTCTGCCTCCCGGCCCAAATCCTGTGCCCTGCTTTTCTTAACCTTATTCCAAACACCCTGACTCTCTTTGGCCAGTGCTACCACTGCTGCCAACTTAACTGGACCCTCTTTTAGCACGTCATGTTGGATACGCTCGTCTTGGAGCGCTCCAACATACAGGTCTGCCAACTGGACCTGGATTGCCGCATTCTCTCTAACTTCGGGAAAAGCCAAAGAGGCTGGTCTCTCCGCTCTTTTCCCTAGTTCTTCTGATCCCTCATTCCTTTCCTGGACCAGTTTCATGAGGCCTCTATTGCCGTTCCCTCTTCTGCATATTCCGCTATCAACCGTTCTTCTAACCTCCTCCACGTCAACTGTGGATCTCTTTCTAATAATTTGCCTATAAACTCTGACGACGCTCCTGTCGCAGCGTCGAACGTAACACACACCGTCTCTCTTTCAGTCAATTCATAGATTAACTGGCTCTTGTTAACCGCCACTAGCCAGCCCCTCAGTTTTCCCGCATCTCCCCCCAAACTCGGAACTCTGCCCCCCTAGTAGACCCATCAACTCAGTGGACATCCGTTGTTCCACCTCATCATTCTCTACCTCTGCCATCCAAATTTCCTCTTCCCCGTGGTCAGACATTTAATAAATTCAGAGAAACAACAGTTTATAAACAAAGGAAATCGATTGCGGAAATGGCAAGCAACAACAAATCGAAAAAAATTTCAGGGAGAAAGCAAAAAGTGTCCTATCTGTCACCTTGCTCTGGGTTGGTCTCACTCTGTTTATTGGACGACAAAAATTTCTTCCTTTTTTTTTTTTAAATGATGGTCAAAATAAAATGACCAAAGTCCCTTTGGTTCTCGCTCTCCTTGATGCAGTGGTCTCTCGGAGTCGATTCCGTTGGTCACCGCACCAATTTATGTGGTCATTCAGGGTCACGGCAACCAAATCAGACGTTGTTCAGGGTCTATCTCGGTCTGCTCGCTTGGTCAGGATCAATCCTGATATCCGAGAACAGGCCGCCAGCCCACTTGTCGGTCGTTGATGGCGTTTGACACAGCAGCTGGCCTCTAAGTTGACCTCTTCAACTGTGACCTCTCTTACCCACGTTGTGATTTTGATCTTAAGAGAGTCAAGCCGTGACCACCGAAAGACAAGGCCTATTCGATAGTGACGTGACGTCACAAAAGTAGTCCATGCAGTGAAACAGACAGTAATAATCATAATGTAACGAATAATTGTAAGAAAAAAAATTAGTTTTAGAAAACTTTTAAAAAATACATTGTTTTACAAAACAAATAAACAGAATTGGATTTTATACAGAACTTTATTTCATATTCATTTTAAAAAAATAACCGATAAGAAAAAAAAATGTTGCTGAATGTTTTAAAGGAATTAAACATCATGTTAGATTTCATTAAATTTTAAAGACTGAAATTCGTTCATTATTTTTTTATTTGTTTCAAATTTGAAAACATTTTTTAAATCATTATCAGTATTGTTTTAATTTGCATGTTTTTATCTTAATTTTAGTAATTATTCTGTAAAGTTACAATATCGTAATTATTAATGATTTTATTCATATACACTCGGACAGCAACAACTCAATTATGAATTAGGAAACAAATAAACAATTAAATAAATAGACGAGCAAATTACATGTAAATGATAAATAAACGATTAAAATAAGAAACAAATAAACTAAATACATGAAAGTAAATAAATTTGATACAAAAAAGAGATTTAAAATTCAAATAATACTTATAGAAAAGTAGGTTACAGACAATTCATTTTAAGAATGAAATTCATTCATGATTTCAATTGTTTCACATTTGAACATTTTTTATAAATCATAATCAGCATTGTTTTAATTTGCATGTTTTTATTTCAATTTTAATAATTATTCTGTGAAGTTACAATTTTTGTAATCATTAAGAGATTATTACAGTAACAACTGAATTATGAATTAGGGAACAAACAATTAAATAAGCAAATTATAATTAAATGATGAATAAATAAAACAATTAAACATAAACAAGAAACAAAAACACAAACAAGAAAATAAATTAGATACAAACAATAAATAGATTTAAAAATCAAATAATACTTTCAGAAAAATAGGTAACTGATACAAAATTTAGCTGAATGAAGTTTTCTTTTTCTGCTTAACTTGTTACTTGTAATATTATTTTCCCTAGAACAAAAATTATTTAAAAGAGCATTTGTAGAGCTCCAGACAAACATTCTTTGTATTTTTTCTATATTGTGACCCTCATCACAAGTGTCAACATAAAAAAGAACCTCATAATCTGCAAAAAACATTCAATGTTATATGCATGGCTTATTTTATTTTTCTTTGATTTACTGAATGAAGAAAAGAATGATTTTTTATCAGCTTATCAATGACTACATAATTATTCAGAACAAAATTTATAGTTTTATCATTAGGATATAAGAGAACCTCTATTAATCCCCTGAAAATAGATGCTTATTTGAGGTATTTCTTCCACATTATCTCTTACACTTCCAGATATTAAATCTTTGCAGCTATTGCATTTAATTTTCTTAAAAACTGCATTACACCAATAACTTGCTAAGTATAGTATTATAGGTAGAACTTCTCTGCAATTATTTACATCATCCTCTTTAACATCAATTCTATATTTATATATATATAACTTTTCCTCCTCTGTCATTTCATCCTAGTTTGGTTCTTGTAAACTCTTTAAATCAATTTTAATGTATTGCTGATTAAATGGTAAGTTTAATTTTAAAACTGATTGCATTCTAATAATTTTTTCACACTCAAACACTTGCCGTATCGAGATATTATACTGATCCCCAGTAAGTTTTTGATATTGACCAAACCTTGCCTCAAGGTGATCAGTTTGAAATTTGCCTGGTAATATGTACAGCATTTTCAGTTCTTCTATGCAATACTTGGTCAGTTCTAGAAATGCATAGGTTGTATGATGCAAAGCATTGAAGTTTTCCTTTGTTAATTTGCCATTTCTTCCAGAAATGCTATTCCAAGATTCTAACCAGTCACAGAATACAGAGGGAAATCTAAAATGTTCTTCGTTCATTCTAAGTGGATTGCAGTATTTATTTCTAAGCCGACAACCTTTATATGGCATTTTAACATTCATTATTGTCCACCAAATATAAAATATGTTTATATATTCTGCAAAATTAGGCAAATATTTCTGTTTTCCTAAGATCAATAATCCTTGAATAGTGTATTCATTAAAAATTTGCAGAACTAAATTAGCATTTTGCCTTTCAAGATTAGTAGGAGAAAGTGCCTTTGAGGTTAATTTATAACAATATTTTAAAATTGACTGAGATTCTAAGGCATGAAGTTTCTGTAAGGTAGAAAATGTGGCACTTTGGATACTATCTAATTCATGATTTTCATCATGACAAAATTTGGGGAACAGCATGCATTTATTTGCATCTTTTTGACTAAGCCAATTGTTTCTAATGTATTTTAATATATGAACCGAGTCAAAAAGGAAGAAAAGAGGTCGAGACTTTATAACTGAGGGTGGATATACAATGGAAAGCTTTGGAGAACTGAAAAAGAAAGATATAGCTTTTTTATTTATAGCATTATTATCTGTTATGATTGATAATACTTGAAAGCCTATCTCCTCTAAACCAATTATTATATGTTTAACTATGTCAAATAACTTCTCAGCTTTAAGACATTTAGTTGGCATAACATGCACAACATCTTATATTGTGAGAATACACTGCTAATCCTAAAAGCAAAAGCACTTGTTGCAGCATCACTGCTGTTATCAGATAAGCCAACAATATTACCACCCTTATAATGTTTTAGATGAATTTCATCAACAAGTAAAGATACTGTGATGTCCTGCACTAGGAGCTTAAATTTATTTTTAATATACGTAAGAAAATTGTTATGTTGCTCAATCAAAAGATTCATATATGTTGATAAGGTTAATCTTTTAATGGTTGAATAGCTAGGTAAAATTATATTTTTGCTGTCTCTTAACAATCTGTCTCCTTTAGGGGAGCAGTTATATAACAATGAAGAAAATATCATCATTTCTGTTGAATAATCAAGCTTTTGTGTCATTAAATTTAGCTGCTCATATATAAATTTGATTGCATTAATGTTTGATTCTTCTTGCACCAATGACATTACCAATTTTAATATAAAACTCATATTTTGAGGTTCAAGTTGCTGTTGTTCTGTGTCCATTTTTTTCATGTTTTCTATCAGAATTTCAAGAGTATTTTGATCAGTTACGTGTTTAGAAATCTTATAATCCACTATTGAATGTATTTCCACATCTCTACAAAAAAACATGTACTGCAAAATCAGATTCGATTACAAGAGACAGATAGATTTTTGGATATGGGGATTTGATGATGCTGAATATAATAAGTGTCTTTTGCTGCCTAACAAAACTCCAGTAATTTCTATCAAGGAAATTTAATTTCCCTTCTAGATCATTATTATGGAATTTCTTCTGCATTTTATATGCTAAGTCATCATTAATACTTTGATTTAAAGCACTTTTAAGAGCAGAATTCTCTAGTCACATTCTCCTGGAATCTGGTGACTCTCTAGAAGTAGTCAATGAAGATAAATATGAGGGATAGTTTGGGAAAATTCTAGGAATAGCACCATCATGAAGATATATTTTTTTTAGGTTAACTTCAATTGTGACACCTGTTTTTTCGTCACTCCTTATGTCCTCCGGTCGAAAATGTAGTTTGTGGTGGCACGGAGCAAGCGAAGGACCGGATATTAACCCTCAGAGGTTTAGACAGCAAATGACCAATACTGGTCTCTGCGCACCCGGCTCCACGCAGAATTTCCGGTGGAAAACTAAAAAGAAAAAAAAAGAATGATAAGCAATTTTCCACCAATTAAACAGCTCCGCGCCATACCCAACAGTTTGTTTCAGCAGACTGACTCTGATCAACTGAAACCATACACAATAAATCAAAATGAAACCATATTATGTGACACGACATTACCTTTTCCACGACCTTTTGTGACTGAAAAGCTCAGAAAATCGGTATTTGACAGTCTGCATAATCTATCACATCCAGGAATAACATCTTCAAGAAAAATAATAAAATCCAGATACTATTGGCCGAAGATGGACAAGTCAATAAAAACCTGGTGCACAGAATGCCAACACTGCCAACAAGCAAAAATAATAAAACACACAAAGAGCAAAGTAAATCCATTTGAATTACCTTCCAGTCGTTTTGAAACGGTGCATGTGGATATTGTCGGTCCCTTACTACCAGTAAAGAACCAAACTGACCCTTATTTTTCACCATATCGATATTTATTAACATGCATTGATAGAAATACGAGATGGATAGAAGCATGCCCAATAACAGAAATTACGGCAAAATCAATATCAACGGCTTTTGTCAATCTGTGGATCTCCCGATTCGGGGTTCCTCTTCATGTCGTTACGGACAGAGGAAGCCAATTTGAATCCGAATTATTCTCAGAACTATCAAAAATAATAGGCTTCCACAGATTACGAACAACGGCGTACCATCCGCAAACGAATGGATTAGTGGAGCGAGCACACAGAACTTTAAAAACGGCTATTATAGCCAGGAAAGAATCGTGGTTGTCAGCTCTTCCTATCGTCCTTTTGGGAATGAGGATAACACCTAACGAATCAAACTATTCTTCATTTACTGCAGTAACAGGGAGTCATGCACAAGTCCCCCGATTGTTAATTGACTCTATCAAGAACGAGAATAGTGAAATGACAAACTCGCACGTTAAAATTCTAGCCGACGAGATGCAAAAATTTGACATGGACAAATTATCCAGGGGACACCTGCATACAATACCTAATTCTTACATTCCAAAAGATTTACAAACATGTAAAAGTATCTGGCTAAGAACAGACAGAGTAAGAAAGCCATTGGAAGCTCCATACACAGGTCCATTCCAAGTATTAAGTCGTCATGAAAAATATTTTACTATTAAAAGATCGGATGACGTACATAGTAATGTTTCAATAGATAGACTAAAACCTGCATATATTTCTGAAAATATAAAATCAAAAGATTCCATTGGATCAAGACCGGATTTGGATAACTCCCTATCTTGTTCCGAAGAAACTAATGATAACAAACCAGAAACTAGAACGAAGTCCGGTAGAACGGTTAAATGGAAGAAAGAAAACACATATTTTTATTACTAAAAAAAAAAACAAAAAAAAAAAAACAACAACAACAACTCCGTTTACTGGGGCGAAAGTTATGTGGTGGCACGGAGCAAGCGAAGGACCGGATATTAACCCTCAGAGGTTTAGACAGCAAATGACCAATACTGGTCTCTGCGCACCCGGCTCCACGCAGAATTTCCGGTGGAAAACTAAAAAGAAATAAAAAGAATGATAAGCAATTTTCCACCAATTAAACAGCTCCGCGCCATACCCAACAGTTTGTTTCAGCAGACTGACTCTGATCCGAAGGGCACACATAAATAGAGCGATAAATTCACTTCTAAGACAGAAAGCTTTGAAGTACCGTCAGTGAATGTCGCTACGCTTTTCTCACCCATCAAACCCGATGCCTTCAGCCTTCCTTCACCAACGGAGATATCAAAGGACTCCTACCAACCCATTGACCTCACCTTTCATCTCCTGTGACCAGCACGTCATGAACTTAAGTATTAACAAAAGACACTTATATTCTTTTAATAATCGGATTTCTCTTCTATGAATGAACATTTTGTAACGGACTTTGTGCGTGTAAATCAAGAAACATTGTACTATTCATTGATGTTGCATTTAAATACAAAGTGTTTTTGATATACCCTTCTCTTTCGTATGTTATTTTGTTTATGTTATGGTGACCTCAATTTGATAGCTTGTTGAACCTTTAGGCCAAACTAGCGGCTGTCCCGAAGGACTGCTACTATTTATCTACCTTCTGATACAAGCAACAATTAACAACGAGAACTCTACCCCCCCCCTCACCATAAGTTCACATAAAAACTCAAAAAGATTTTAAAAACCAAACCTATTTTAAATTCTTGTGAAAATCTAAGGAAATCAATCAGCAAAAATCTAAAAAATAATATGAAGCAATAACAATTTTAGGAAAAGTGGAGAGAATTCAAGAAAAGATTATTAGTGACGAAGCTATGTAGAAATAAGAGAATTTTTAACGTTTATTCATTTCTTTAATTTAAAATGATGAATGCAAAACATTTTTATGAATAAAACAATTCTAAAAAATTGTTAAATTATGAGAATTATTTTTATGCCTAAAAAAATTCCTTTATTAATTTATATCGAAAATTTCTTAAAGTTTATTTTTATAAAAATTAGATTTCAGCTTTTAAAAACATTCGCAAATTTCTTTTTAATGTGTTTTGTGAATTATAAAGATATAAAATTATTTTAATCCTCAAAGTTTCAATTGAGTTTAATAACTTTTTAAAACAAGTTACAAAGCTGTTTTAAAATGTGTTGTGAATTACAGACATAAAATTCAATTCAATTAAAGTTTCATTTAGTCACGAATAAAACAATTCTAAAAAATCGATAAAATTATTTTTTATGTATATAAAATATTCCTTTCGAAAATTTCTTTAAAGTTTATTTCTTAAAAAAATGAGATTTTAGAATTAGATTTTAAAAACAACACATACGAGAATGAATGTCTCTCTCTAAACTTTCTCGCTAGATTTATGTCTTATTAACTTTATGTTATGAATTACAAAGACATGGTATTAATTTTATCATTAAAGTTTCAATAAAATTTACTTATTTTTTAATACAAAAAATACTCACTCTGCTGAATTTAGTAGATAAAATTGATCTCTTCTGATTGTACGAATCCAAACATCAGATAATTCTTTATCTTTAGTTAAAGAAAATACATGTATTTTAGGGCCGTTTTTATAATTCCCTTTGCAATTTGGTACAATGCATCTTTAAGGCATTGTTTTTGTTTTAAATTAATTCAATATTTAAAAGAAAATATTAATAAGTAATTTAAAAATGCCGCCGTAAAAAATCTGCTACACAAAACAAACGACACGCTTCTTGCAAGTCGGACTCAATATGATGACGTCGCATTTCTCAACAACGAAATAAAACAGGCCTTCTCTCTCGGTGGTCACAGTCAAGCCGAATTTCCACTGGGGTATCTTAACCACGCTAAACCAAAGAGTTGAACACGTGCATACAAAATTGAAAAATAAAATGGACGACGCCCGAATAAATTTGTTTATATCAGAATTAAAAAAAATATTTACAGTTCTTTCTTTGTTCTTTTTCTTCTTTTCCCAACATGTTCTAATAACTGCCGACGGAACGAAAATTGCGGGTAGCTTCTTTGAAGAGTGTCCAGACTTGACAGCTGGATTTATCTTCAAGTACTGTGATTTGTACTTTCCAGTACGACACAAGGATTTCGTCGGAGTCTTTCTTCAGCGGATAATTAATATTATTCTTTTCATCAGGTTGGCAAGCAGCGTTATATCAGAAATCTCCCGGTCGCAACCTCACTGCGACTGCAACGCCTATTGCAACTGGCTGGCCTCAACTAATTTTGGCCCACGTATGGGTGTCTCTTTCAACTGGTGTGGTGCGGGCGAATACTTGGGTTTTATGCAAATATCCCAAAATTCAACCAGTCGTTTTCTATTTCACATTTCCAATTCTGAAAGATCCCCTCCTCCTTCGGGAGGAGCCATTATATGATGTCAGCCTTTCTGACGTCATCTTCTGCTTTTAATTTCTTCTTTCTCATTCAATTTCCCATTGGCACCTTTCAGCAGACGACTTTAACCTATGCCCTCCGACCTGCCAACTTTCTAGCTGAATCACATTGTGTAACTTTTTCAACGAAATTCATACATCTGTTCCCATATCCTGGAAAAATAATTCTCTTTCTGACAAAAAATTAAAATCGTTTTGTTTTAAGCATTTTCGTCTGTACGCCATGTTAAATATTGTCACAAATCAGCTAAAGTTATTCCAAGTGTAAAAGCAAAAAATAATTCTTTGGATTTCTTAAGTGAGCTACTGTAAACCTAAACTAAAACGTGTTGCTCCTTTGTAGTTCTTAGTACTTTTTGTCTTTTTACTATTTCTCCTGTTCTACTCAACCATTTACACAAGCTCATTATGTAGGTTATGTGCTGCTTTCCTCTGCCCCTCCGTGTCATGTGAGTGTCAAATATTCTAAATCTTCTTTCCTCATTATGCGCCTTAAAAATTTCAACTGTTTTTTCTAATGAATATCGTTTTTGTTTTCATTTTCTCTAAAACTATCATTGCTCACATGTTCAATTCATCATATACTCAGCATCCTTCTGTATAACCACATTTCTGTTGCTTCAAGTCTTTTCATCTGTGAGGAAATTGTTCATCATCCACTGCCATATAGGAGGACTGATATTATGTAACACTTCAATACTCTTTTCTTTCTAAAGAAATTTTGTTTCTTAATACTTTGCTTATCTTTTGGAAGGCATCTTTTAGAGGGAAAATGCAACATTGATATCTGAAGGGGCATTGGCACCTTCAGATATCAGTGCTGCATTTAGATATTGACTCCCAGCATAAATTCTGAATTATTCTAATATCCTTCTCAAATAAATAAGAGTTCTCTGATGTATCTCAGAAGTATTTTTCTTTCTCTAATATCAGTGTCCTGTCCTTGGAATTTATGCACCCTGTTGGTGAGCATGTCTTTTAGACTTTTCTCTTTATGCTTATCTGCTTTATTTCATACACTTTTCATTGGACCATTTTTCTTTTGCCTGCCTACATTTCTTCTGAATTTGTGAAATGTCCTACATTGTGTGCCATACCTTGGCATTGTTGACAGTAACCCAGAACACATTTCTGTCTTGGTTTACTATTAGTCCTACTCCCCTTCCGTTTTTCTCTCTGCTTGCACATATAACCTTGTTTGTCACTGACAAAAACTCCAATGTTTTTCTATCTCGTTTCACATGTTTAAAATATTAACATTTAACCTATTCATTTCTTGCTTTATATTCTCTAAATGGCCACATTGATTTAATGTTTTGACATTCCGTGTCCCTAGAACTATTTTTTGTTTGCTGTGAACAGTCGCTTCATGACGGTCTGTTGATACCTGTCACTCATTTCTTCCCTTACTTGGCAAGAAATCAATTCTAAGTAAACTAACCCCGTTTACACCATTGTTGTTTTTTTTTATATGGTTTTGATAATACAGACTAAAAAACGCCTGAGCATTTTTTTTTTGTAAGAATTGAATAAAAAGTTTTGGTGTAATGTTCTTTGCTTTTGAAAGTTTAACTACCTCTTTATTTTTGTTTTTAGTGAAAATATGATCATTGTTTATGTATAATTTATTTTTTAGCACAAACACTGACAACTTGTGTACATAGAGTGCTCTCCCCTCTCAGTCTTCCACTAACTGTACAAATCAGTCATCATGTTTGTTTTGCTTTTTGTATGCACAAAATCTGGAGAAGACTCACAAGAGACAAGATGAAATCAATGTCATGGCAAAAAATGAAAGCACGAATGTTGTTCTTAAGAATTTGGTATTTATTTCACTGAGGTTCCCAGTTTGGTAGTCTCTTTGTCTTGGCTTACTTCCATTGAGCAACTGCTGGATGGATGGCTCCTATCTTGATCAGGATTCTACTTATATAAGACTGCAGGCAGAAGCATCCAACTTCTAACCAAGTATCACTTGACTGTGTTTTCATTTGTTTATTATTTTCTTCCTCTTTGCTCAAGTGGGTTGCCACTTTGTACATAAGGCTTTATCTTACAGACAAAAAAAAAACCCAACATTTCCAACACCAATAACATCATTTAGGGCCCACTTGACCATATATTCAGTCAATCATGTGTGTGTGTGTGTGTGTGTGTGTGTGGCTATTGTCAGAAACTGATCTCAGCTGAGTATTTCACTGAATGACTTGAATAAAAGTTGAAATGTTTACTTTCATACAATCATCTTAAAATTAATTTTCTTTTATGAAAAAAATTCAATATTTTCTCCTATAATAGGTTGAGGGTTAAATATGGGTTGTTAAAGAATACCTAACTTCCTAGTAATGCAGAATATAGAAAAATGCAAAATTATTTTATCTTTTGACTTAAAGATATATAAAAGTTATAATTTTGAAAATTATGTCTGAACTAATTTTAATTAACTTTTCATAAACCATTGTCAGAAATCCTGTTGAATCAATTTTGATGATTTGAATCAGTTATCTTTGAAAGTTCTAATCAGATTCAGAGATTTTTAATTAATTATGGTACAGAAGCAGCCTTCTTTGTGCTGCTTTCACTGCAGTCTGCAAGGTATTTATTGTGCATTTTGTACTTATATCATGCATTTTCATAAAAATCATCAATGCAATTAAAAAAAATTTAAATTTAAAAGCAAATTTGTTTTTTTTAAAAAATGAAACAAAATCAACTAAAATTGCTAGTCCAGCAATATCTGTGGACTCTTCTATTTGTAAGCATTCTATGCATGCAAAATAAGTTCTGCTTTCATGTCGTTGGCAATATTGTTGATTTTCCTTGAGAGCTTCAACATTTTTCAGACTGTATCTCAAAGAATCTGCATCAGACATGCAAAACACAAGTTTTAATAAGTGTATGATATGCACATTACCAGAGAGAGAGAAAGAGAGCAAATGCAATAGCAATGCAAGTATTTGCTCCTATTGTATTTTTGTTACCCATTTTAAATAGGAAATTTTCAAAATTATTATGACTTTCACTAATAGCAGCCTGTACCCATAGTACAGATATTCCTCTCTTGCTAAAACAGTCAATGGCATTGTGAAGTTTCTACCGATGATATAATATCTTTCCTATCAGAACAGTAACATAAATCTTCTGTTAATTTTCAGTTTTTGACATTTAGATGAGTGTAGAGCATATCAAGCTCTTGTTATCTAATTTGCAATCAATTCTAACAGAAGAACAGTGTAATATTTCCAGATGATATAGACAATATATAATGTCTATATCTGTGTATGAAAGTAATGTAATTGTCTCATTAAATAGGTTGGTCAATTTTTCCTAGTTTGCCAGTAAAATGACAACGTTAAACTTTCTAATCCTTTAAAATATTTTGAAAGCTTTTTGAGAACTTTCATTATAGATTAACAAAGGAAGCATCTGAATCTTATTCAATTGACTGGAGTTTACAGAAGGTAAATTCTATGTTAGTTATTAGAGAAAATTGGAAGCAGTTGTGGATAAAGGGATATCATTAGAATTTATGAGACTTTTTACTTAGCAACCCTAAATATGAAAGTTGTCTGTCACATGCATTGCTGTGAGGTTTGGCATAATAGATTTATACAATCAGTAGATTGCTATCATTCTCCTCTATTGGTGGATATATCTGAAGGAGAAACAAAAAGACTGAAGAAATTTAATTTATAAGTTGGTAGAACATAGCAACAAGAAAAAGAATAATGACTTCCCAAAATTACAAAAGTTTATTACTCTTGCACTGATTGCTTCATTCAATTCTATATCTAAGGTTTAATGAGAAGCAGAGCATAACCCCTTCCTCAATGTAGACGTATATATACATTTTTACTGAAAATATCTTTTTCAGACGTGGATGAATAAACACATTCAAATACCAGCTCCAGATGTGTTTCTACATTGATCTTGATTTTTTTAATGCTCTTCTGACCTTGAAATGAATCCAGTTGTCAACTCATACATCTGGTAGAGGATTTAGCCAACACTCGGGTACTTGAAGATACCTCAGGTTCTTAGTTACTATATTAAAAATGAATAAAAATATCCGTATGAAAATAAAATGTTTTTCCCAAAATAATTGGTGGGGAAGGGGTTAACATCCTGTGCAATAGGTCTTCTAACATGAAAGTAGTTCTTTGGGTCTTAACTCATACAAGGATTAAGAATGACCACAGTGAACACTGAATGTTTTATTAAACGAGCAACAAAACTGTCATCACAATTTTGATGCCGCAAGACAAATATCATAATAGACCCAGAAGGCATAAGTGATAGGACAACATAAAGCTTAAATCTACAGAAAAATTTATCAAAACAACTCTTACATTTTTTAATTATAATTTGTCTAAATTAGCTGGTGCCAAGTGAATTATATTTGAATGGATATATTCTTTTGGTTTTAATCAACAATTTTACATCTAATATTTACTTTGCTTTGTACAATTATAGAGAATCTGAAACCTTAGCTTTAAATGATAAGGCAACAACATAAGTCACTTTTTATTTATTGTGAAGTATCCACCTAAGACAAGGGATTTTCTTTTTTAGTTCAAAAACACTAACATTAAATATAATAGAAAAAGAATTTCATGGGCTTTCTTGATTTTTTTAATTCAAGTTTACATAACAAAACAATGATTGCAAGAAAATGTCAATATTCCCAAAACCAATCTCCCAGAAAATTCTGTAGAACTTTTTCAAAATTGGGTCTTCATCCAAGATAAATGTAAAACAGCAATTAAAACCTGTTACTAATTCTTAAATACTATCATTTTTTGAGACTTGTTTTGTATAGACTATGTTTAAAAAAGATTTTTTTTTAATTTAACAAGTCAACAAAGCTTCATGATTAAATTATCAAATATCTTCCAATATTATTTAAGCCTTGGCAATCAGAGTTGAATTTCAGGTCATAAGTATTCTTTTCTCTTGAATTTTTAACATTATCGAATCAAGGAATTCTTCATGAAGCTGAAGATTTTCAAGTTCATCACAGAAATGTATATTTATGGATAATAATGACATGATGCTTAGTTAACATTAAAGTAATTAGAACAACCTAACAAAAATACTGTTGATCAAACTGTTTGCTATTAATTAAGGGTAGAGACAATAAGTGCCACCGATGGATGGAAACTTGGAGGTTGAAAGTTCTATATAATATTTTAATATAAAACAAAATGGTAGAACATAAAAATACAATGAATTAACTGGTTGTATTTTCTGCTTTTCTTCTGAAAATTTAAGTTTTTTTAAGAATTGCAATGAAGCAAATAACTTACAGAATATTGTCATATATTTATTATTATTAATGCTGCACTCAGGTTTCTTGACCAGATTGAAACTTGACATCTCTATAACAATAAAGGCACAGTTCCATTTTATAGAGTGCAAATGTGAGTGAAGAGTATCTTTCATGAGAAAAATAGTATGGATGAAGGAATCAACTAAAACAAATTTCTACAATTAATAAATTTTCTACAAGATGGGTGTTCCTGGGATACTAGTATTGTCAAACTTTGAGGTAAAGTTCATAATGTTTGAATCCTTGGATCTTCATACAGAAATCCTACTTTTCTTTATCAGTTCAGTTGATGACAAATGAACCAAGTAAACAGAAAGCAGTTTCTCTTTGATTGATGATGATAATTATGAAAATTTAAATCTTGTTAAGCATCTGTTTTGCTTGCCATGCATTGAGCAATTTCATGACTGATGACATTGACAAGTGGGGCATCAGACTGCACAACATGGGTAGAGTTGGCTTGCCTTTTACAATGATCCTTGACAATTCTTGTGGGTGGGGCATGTCATACCAAAGAGCAAAAGCAGACAGCTGACCATATGGTTCATCCTTCAGACTCTCACCCTGGAAATATTTGAGCAAAATATGCATGTTATTCATTTCCCATTCACCAAGTACCTTTTCAAGTTCATTTTTCAATGACAACACATAGTCTAGCTCAATCAATGGAATCTTCTTGGCATCCTCATTTGCCTCAAATTGATACTTGCTCTGGTAATAATTCAATACAATCTTCAGCTGCCAGAGACCTAGTGGAATGACATTTGTCTGTGACTGCCAAACCTCATAAGACAAACTAGTCTGTGTTGGGATTCCTTCTGGCTTTTCTTTAAATGCACAGTTATACACAACTGATGCAAGAGCATCACAACTGTTGTCTTCATTTTTGGAGAGGAAAAATTCAGAAAAGGCCAGAATTCGAGCATCTGATGTAAAAGATTTGATAGAATTTGGGTGGAGCTTTGTAGACTCAAAACTGGACTCATTGTTGTTCAAAGACTTGGCTAGGTGACCATGGTAACCATTGGGATCCTCACTATATGACAAATGACCAGCCTTTTGCTTAACAAACACAATGCCACTGTTCTTTAAAAGAAGCTCCAGTGTCTTCCAGTTCTTTTCAACGTCAAAACGAATTGGCCAATAACGTGGACCTAAAATTCGGACCTCTTTCAACAGACTTAATTCCGGGATCAAGCATGGTGCCATGGTTTTATAGGAGATGTCTTTGTAGAATTTGGTGTCTTTGAATCTTATTTCAACAGGGACATAACATGGTTGACGTGTGATGACATTTTCTGGGATCAGAACACGTGGTTCCACTGCCAGCACATAGAGGTGACGGAAGGCCTGCAGATGGTAGCGGTTGTCAATGCTGTGGGTTGGGAACTTTGGAAAGAAAGCACATAGCATGGCAGCTATGGCTTCAGGCTTTGTGCTTAGTGAATAGCGACCACCTCCGAGGAAGAGCAGCCCAATGGCCATGCTCACAGCCATGTGGGAGCCATAAGTGGCATAGGAATGCTGGGGACCAACACGCTTTCTTAAAGCTCGACCAATGCGCAACACATCAAGGTCACCTGTTCCAGCCATGACCATAGCAAGTGAAAGAAGTACCACAACTGTACAGTTCTCAACAGTACTTTTCCCAGCTTGTTCACAGAAAGGAAGGACTGGCAGCAGATACATACAACGCTTCATGCAATCCAACAATGTTTGATAAGCCAATGCATTAGCTGTTCCAGCAAATTTCAATCCCATTGCCATGCATGCCCCAGCAACAATATTGCAATAGGCCTGACTCATTGTCTCATAATCAATGTTGTCCTCATCACGGCTATGAGTTTCTCTCTTAAAGCCATATTTCTGGACAATGGTTGGAAGGTTGCTATCAATCCAGGTAGTGGTTGGCAATACATGATCCCACATAACCAAACCATGTCCCAGAGTCCGCAGCATCAAAAAGTCTGGCCTGACATGGTCCAGTGTGAATTGTGTATCAGGTGCCTTCAGCCAATCTGCTACAGCTGTGTTATTTGTATTGAAATAAAGCATCCCAAGGGCAAGAGTTGCTCCTGGAGAAGTGACATCCACATTCACACTGTCTCCTTCCTTGATTTGATAACTTGGAGACCTATACCGCTCACGGTTGGGACCTGTTATTGGTCGCTTATGACCTCCAATCATAAAATGACATAGGGTGTCAGCCATGCCTAAATCTGAAAGGCCCGCGGCTTCACTTCCTTTGCCAAACATAACCAATCCCAAAGCAAGTCCTGCAGCAGTAGCATAAGACTCCCTATTTGTACAATTTTCCATCTCAGGTCCAGGTGGACGACCGATCTCAGAGAGAAGCACTTCTGCAATGTGCCTGTGACTTGTACCTTGGTAGACAAGGCCAACTCCTAAGACAGCTGCCACCTGTACATTATGGGAGATATTCAGTTCTGTAGAGGTTGGTGGTAAGAGAGCTGGAACATGTATGCTGAGAACCTTGGTAATACCTTGATCCATTGTGCCTCGTTTGGTGGCAGCCAGCCCTAACAAAACTCCAATAGTAGTCATATCTTGACCCTTGCTTAAATATTCATGAATATTCAAGGTAGCCAAATGAGCCAAATGACCATTCAGACCAAGGGCCATAAGAAAACCTGCATACTCAGTTGTGAAGTCACAAGTTTTGGGACGATTGTAGTTAATCCAAGTGGAATTGATCTGTGAAGAGTTGGCAATTCGTAAACCAGCAGCTACTCCATTGTGAAAATGTGGCCAAGTGGCCATATTTGAAGGGGTTTCAATATGAGAAAGGTCCACTGTTGTGTTACGTGGTGGGGCCTTCCCAGTTAGGCATAGCTTTGGGATGGGCAGTGCTTCTGTTGGGAGAGGGTGAAAAGTGCACAAAGTGAACATGCCACGTCCGACAGGTAGTGCCATTGTTCTTGTACAAATGGCATAGAGATAACGTTCTTGCTCTTCAATAAACTCATGATCACTGACTTCAGGTTTTTGTTGCAGAGAGATGCGCACAGGTTTTGATGACTGTAACATGTGCCGAACTTCCTGTACCCTTAGGTCTTCACTGAAACGTAAACGAAGCAGTTCTTCATCAAGATGGCCCATTCCATCATCATCTTCCTTATTGGTTTTGTTCAGTGATGGGCATTCCTTTACATACCTGCCTTCATTAGCAAAGGATCCTGCATGGCATTTTGAATAAGCACTTATTCGTGAGAGGTCCTTTCGACCAATCAAGATGTAAGCTTCTTCAGGCCAATCAGATGGTGGGTCCCATCGACACTGCAAAATGGCTTCTCGTAAAGGTAATGCAACACCAACTGGGAAGGACTCCAAATCTCGTTTAGTGATGTTTAGTTTTGTCATCAACAAAACAATATTTTCAGCAGTTGATAAACTATTTGTCTTGTCAATGTTCTCAGCTGTTAGTGAAAACGCAGAGTTAATGGTATTGATTTTATATCCAATGGGAGGCAGTTTCTTAAGATACTTTGGTTCAAGTTGACAATTTTTATCTACAAGTTTTGCATAAAGGGCAACCACATTTTGTGTTCGCTTACAGATGTTAGGCATGTATGGAATTGGTTCACAGCTGAGACCTGAGAGAGTCTTGCAAATCCAGTGGAAGATATTTGGAGCAGTCTGTGTGAAAGCAACTGGAAACTGGAGCTTGGCCCACTGTTCTGGGTGGATCTGGCGGCCTTTATTGACTGAGCTGAAAAGGTGAGGGAAATCCCGACAGTAGTGGTCAGTGTAATGGAAGCATTTGAGGTCATTAGCCAAAAGGAAGAGCATCAATGACAAATGTTCAAGTTGACCAGAAAGACAGGAATTAAGCTTTAGTTCTTCATAGACTAAATGCAAAACAAAGAGAATACTGGGAATGTAAGAAAAGAGAGGCGCTGATACATTGATGGTGCAGGGTTTTGAGTAGTAGGTCTCAGAGAGGTCTTCAACAGGAGGGAGACCAAGTGAAGAGTCAAAGTATTTTGTCATAAACTGGTGGTGATCAGAATTAGTCAAGTATTCCCAATCAGCTTCACGGCCTTGGTTTGATGGCTTTGCTCGTTTCACTTCCATAATAGGTGATGTAGTGTTATCAAGCTCATACTTATGGGTCAAAGGTAGACGACTTATATCAAAGCCCATCAATCCAAGAAGAAATCTAGTAAACACTACCCATTCTGATTGGTTCTCTACTCCACTGGCCACATTACGAGTGGTGTACCAACGAGATAACATCTGCATGCCACAGTCCTTGGGTAAAATATAGCGCAGGGCCTGGAGACAAGTTTTAATACCAGGCAAAAGAGTAAGTGGTGGCAGTGATGTACGAAGAAGACCATCAGTTGTTTCTATAGTAAATCGAGAAACTGTATTATCTCGGATAGATCGAATGGTGTTGTCATGACAAAAATAATCTGAATCTCTTGAAGGGCTATCTAAGATGCAGTCTTCATAGATTCCTGGTGATGCCATCACAGGTGACAGGTGACACACTTGATCTTCAAAGTGGGCATCAGAGATAGTTGATGGACGGCTTGATGTGATGATGTTGCTAAGACCAACAGGATTATTGTGAGGAGTCATTGATGACACGGAATGGAGCACTGCCAATGGCAACATTGGAACAAATAATTTGTTTATCTTTGTGGTACCACTGTAGATAATAAGTGAGCCTGAAATACTGAGAATCAGCATTAGATTGAGAGACTCAATAGGAAGTGCATCCTTTGCTGAGATGGTGTTGATAGCTCCAAAGATGAGGTGTGAGCTGTCATTGCTCTCTTCAAATCGGACACACCGTAGCTGCTGCTTAAGAGAGATTAAGTAACACAAATAGTTCTGTTCACAGAGATCTTTTGTGATAAAAGCTTTGCTAGCTTTGCTGAGGATTCCATCAGATTTTGAAGGTCCTGATTCTGTCCAGATATGATCAAGACACACATCTGGATTAACTGGTTCAATGCGGTAATTCATAGTTTCAGACATAAAAGAAATGTTTTGTGAGCCTGGTGGTGATCGCATGTATGTCATGGGTGAACGTGACTGTGTATTAGGACTGTAAAATGGGCGTGCTTGGGTGGCTGAAGCAAAAGCCAAAGGAGATTGTGTACGGCTACTTGTATTGCCTGAAGATGTTAAATGGCCACTGAGGACTGGGCTAACTGAACAAGAAGTGGACCCTGGAGAAAAGGTACGGTTAGAGAAGTTATGAAGTGGAGACATGCCAGGAGATAACCCACTCATCCGTGATTGGCTAAGGGAAGAGGTGTTCAGTTGAGGAGTGCTTGGCCGATAAAAACTGGACATATCCCAAGTTTCAAACAAGGAATTGCTCTCTTCAGCTTTTACTCGTCGGACATTCCACACTGAGTGAATTCCAAGGATGTTGTCATAAATAAGCAAGATTGAAGGGTTTATGCAGCTGAAGACAATGTGTTGGGAAGTGTCAGTGAAATAGCTAATTTTGTTGTGCGTGACACAGTTGGAGCTACGGGAGATGACTGGAGCAATGTCATTGAGGGGGTGCAGCATACTGAACAGGATTGTCTGATTGGGTGCACTGCGAGAGGACTTGGGAGCAAGGGCCTCAGATGTTGATAAAGACCTTTCAAAAAGGAGCCCATTTTTGATTACCCAGGATTTGGTAACCTGGAAAGGTAAGGCTACACTATATTCTTCACCTCGGTTAGTGAACACTGAAGCGGTTGTTGACTCAAGCACACAAATTCCTTCTTGAAGATCCCCTGTTGAGAAGAATAAAGGAAATTACAAATCTTTTTAACAATATGTTACAATGAATAAGGAAAAACATCCCCAACAAAATAAATAACAAAGACCTAAAAGTGTAAATAAAATTGTGCTTCATAGCTTTTTTTGGTAAAAAACCCCCAAAAAACAAAAATGATGTAAGATTTGCATAAGATTTTCGAATAGTTACAGCTGATAATGACAGATTTTTTTAAGCTTTAAATGCAAAAAGTTTTTCTTGAAAAGGTCTTGAAGTTTGTTGACAAAGTGAGAGTAGTTATTACTTGCCACAGTGTAACAGGGTTATTAATAGGCAACAATTATCAACTGGCCCTTGCCAGACACAAAGAGAGCTAAGTATTATTACTTTCTGTGAAAGTAATGAGAGAATTTTGTTTTTACTTTTTCCTATGTTAACATAGTTTACCCAAAACCTAAGATGTTAAAATTTGTTATAAGAGTTTGGGAAGTTCTTTTTTCAATGTTTTATAATATAAAATTGGAATGGAAATCTGTCGTATTAGGAAAAACGCATTTGTATTGATAGCAAGCATTCTTGGAAGGAATAATAAAATAATGAAAACGCTTCAATTAAAGCAAAAATTCATGCAAATTGGGTTGTAAAACAAATATAGCATAGAGGATTGGAGTGGCAAGAGACAAATCAAAAACTTAATTAACCCAGAGTGTTATAATTTTCCTGTGCAGTCTTACTTTTCTCAGGCAACAAAAACTCCTTTTGTAAAATGAAGACAGAAATACAAGTTTGATGTCTAAACTGAAATCAATATTTGTCATTTTTTTCCTGTTGAATTTTGAATGAATATATTTATACATAAATATGGGTGAAAATTTTATGCTACCAAAGATTATTTTCATGTTAGAAGGTGGGAGGAATGATGATTAAAATATTAATATGTAGAGATAAATAATATGAATATTAAAATGGATTTAATTAATATTTTCTCATTTAATGATGCAATTTGAAATGGGATGAGGTGTTACGTGAAACATTCAAGAAACTTATGGTGCAAAATGTTTTCAAAGAAACAAAAAGAATTGGCTAAAAATGAGCTTCTTTATTTCTTAGTGGAGGAATGCTGGCTAACTTGAAGATGAACAGACTGATGAATTTGTTCAAATTCTTGAAAATGTTTGGTAGAAATTTGTCACAGCTTGATATTTAGACTAGTATCTGCATTTATTTTGTTGGTTGTTTTGAATGAATTTTTTTGCTGATTTTCCAACTGTCATTGTCTGAATAATTCATATGGAAATCATGTTGCAATATTCACAAATATTCAGGTTCTAAATCATATCTTCAGTGTCCTGTTTTGAAATGTTTTTTATTTCACTCCAAGCAAGGCAATAAAGCTACTAAGATGGAAATGGATACAGCATGTGAAAGAATATGAGAAAAAGAAAAACATTGAGGAGTGAGAGCAATAAAAGAACAGGAATTAAAGAGACTGAAGATAACAAATGACATTGCATTTACATTTTTGAAGGTCAATGTTGACTGGAAAGCAAGCAGCCAAAAGAGAGTTCCACAAGTGAAAAGTGTGAGAGAAGAACTTAGTTACATCTAGCAATTTCAACGGTAAAATTATAAAACCTAGCTGCCAATCTAGTACTGCGCTTACATTCGTAAAGGCAAGATACTTCAGAGGAAAGTTCATTAGAATAATTACCATGAAAATAATTATAAAAAAGACACACGGAAGCTACATTATGGCAATGGGAAAGTGACTCAAGCTGAGATGCCAAGTTAGAAGCAATAACATTGCAGATTGCTCTTTGGATATCATCAAGAATCTCTAAATAGATAGCAGAAGCACTAGACCAAATATGACAGAAATATTTAATGCATGGATGAATGGTAGACTTATAAATGTGTAAGATAAATTCTGGTGAAAAAAATTGTTTAGCATGTCACAGTGAACCAATCTTCCAAGCAATTGATTCAATATAATTTTTCCACTTTATGTCAGCGGAGAATGTTAACTCAAGAAGGCACAATGTATCACTCACCTGGGAGTTAGCATCAGCCATGCAAAAAAAGTTCTCTAAGATGATTAAAAGAGAACAGTTTTGTTTTGGAAGTGTTAAAATTAAACCATTTCTTGCCCCAGTTAACAACAGATTGTAGGTAATTTCTGAGATCAGCTGTCAATTTGACCTCATCAAACTGATCAGACAGGAATAAATAATTGTGTTGCCAATATAGAAACTGAGTTCAGAACTGATGACATCGGGGTTGATGAAAATTAGGAACCATTAAGTCCATAGATTAATGCAAAATATCTAGAAGAGTAGCTGTTCAAGACAACTTTTATTTTGCAATTTGATAAGATTGAATTGGATCAAAAATTAATTCAGAAATACCATAACCTTTCAACTTGTAAAGAAGATCAGCATGCCAAACCCTGTCAAATACCTTTGAGATATTCATATCTAAATCTTGATGGATTTTTTTCAGCAATACTAGTTAAACCTTAACTTTAGTTAAGTTTATCTGAAAGAAGGCCATGCAAGAGGAAATGTTTAAACAATTTGGAGTTGAAGGCTAATAAGTTGATAGAAAGATCAGATGGCTTGTCCGAGTTCTCGAGACTGGAACTACAGAAGAGGATTTCCAGCAAGCAAGAAGCAGCAAGGCATTTATTGTAGTTTAGAGGACAACAACAGCACATTTCTTAAAGACTATTGCAGTAATATCATCATCCACATGCTTTGTAGGGATCCAGTTTAGAGATGATAGTAGAAACCATGGACAGAGTTATATGCATATCACACAGAGACAATTCTAAGTAGAATTAGAAGAGAATTTATCAGCAAATCATTCTGCTTTATCAGTAGATGATGATAACAACTCAAATTGAGTGAAGAGATGAGGGATAAAAGACTTCTTATTTAACACACTGTTACAGAGGCAACAGTAGTTACATGAACAAAACTTGTTAGAGGCTATACAATGTAGCAAACAAACTGTCAACAAATAAAGACTTGTCCTCTTTGAGGACATGTTTCCAATTATTACAAGTGGACACAAGGCAGCATCTGTTGTGATTGAAACTATCATGTTGGTACACCAGGAAAAAGTGATTCTCTTTTGCTATAGCAGTTGAAGAGGAAGGTGTGAACCAAGAGAAGGTTGTGGTTTTACCTGGTATTTCTGAGAAGGTACAAACGCATTGATGTCAGCTTTTAATTAAGAAGAAACATCAGCAGCACAATTCTCAATAGGAAGTTTAAAAATTTCACTCCAAGGACCATCATGGAGAAAATCACAAAATGAATCCCAATGAGTATGCTGGTAATAGAAGTCTTGTGAATAGGAGATTCACGTCTAAGAGATGACACAAAAAATATATCAACAGATACTACAGTGTGATCCCAATTGACAAGAGGACATAGGATGTGATACTAAGGACATTCATTTAGAAAAGGAAGATGAGGTTTTATTTCAATCAAGTGTTTCTGTTATATAGCCAGCAGATGGTTCTTTTTGAAGTCTGGTCTTCTAAGTGAAATCCACCTTGACCAAGGGGGGATGGATAAGTAAAAGAGTGGATGAGGGGTTTTTGGAGACCAAGCAACAATAAACCAGATGCTAGTCTATATTAATAATCGTGATTGGGATTGGACAGTCAATTCTAGTCCACCCTTGGTGGGTGATGGATTTGTCTGTCGTGTCGTTCCAATACCAATATTGCCAGCCACATAATAGGGTTTGTAGAGGGGTGAAGAGTTGGTAGGTGGAAGAAGTAATCTACGAGATTGGCATAGAAGTTGTCCAAGTAAATGTCACTTACCCACCAAGCGTGCAGGTGAAGCACTGAATTAAACACATATGGGAAACAGGAGAGGAAGTAAGGAACAAATCAAGTAGAGAAGAATGTTGATCAGAATTATTAGGGAAAAGAGAAAGGAAATCTACTATTTGGCAGAGACTGAACAATGGAAAAATTGTAAGTCTGGAAACATCAGGAACATTACAATGTTTTTAAGCCACTTGACATGATAAGCATTAAAATCACCAGACACAAAGATGTTTGCAGTTGAATGTATATATAGAGAGAAAGAGCCATTTCTATACAGTAAGATATTTTGTCTAATATGTTAGTCCTGAGAAGAAGGGGAATGATAAAGGTAAACAAGATAGCTAATAGAGTGCAATAAAGAAAGTTTAAAGCATATGAAAGAATCATTCTTGTCATTGGATGATTTTCCCAGATGTAAACAACAAGGCCATGCATGTGTATCCTAGAATCTTTGACAGAGTAGACATCCTGGAACAGAGTATTCATTGGTAGTAACAGAAAAGTTTAAATAAGTTTCACAAAGCATTAAGATATCTGAAGGACATTTCAAGAAAAAAGATTCTACACTACAGTAATTGGTACAAAACCCACAAATATATGAGAAATAAAGTTTGAGGGAAGTAGGGGGTTTCTTGTTTACTCTTATTTCTTTTAATTGTAACTGTCATGAGAAAATCATTTTAATTAAGGAGAAAAAGACCAAAATAATTATCACTGCTCATTATCTATGGTAATACAAACTGGTTGAAAGGTGGCTAAGACTAAAGCATAATGGACCTCAAGGTTACCCACTGGAAGTACATGCATGGACACCTATCCATGTGTGACATGGCACTGCAAATATCCTGACATTATGCAACTGTTGACTAAAGCAGCCTCTCTAAGCTCTACAAAAGAGTTTGGGCTCCTATCAGTCAGAAAACTACCAAGCCAGTACCCTTAAAATGAAATGTCACAGCCACTGATCAGTCAGATCACCAAAAAGTTAAGACATTTATGCCATAGATCATGGAAGAAATTTGCATTTGTTCACATCTATTATGATGAAGTTGGAAAGTAATATTTGTACTGATAGTTAAAATTGTCTGAAGTTTCAAATTTAAATCAAGTATTACTAAAACAGTAAGTACTATTCATTGTAAAAGTAAGGTTACCAAATGTAACGTTAAATGATCACCAGGAACAATAAACATACAATTCTGAATAAAGCATCTTTTTATTTGGAGTTGTTTTAAAACTATTTAACGAATGAACAAAGATATCTGAGGAATTTTCAAACTATTTTTTTTATCGAGTGTTAGCCTACTTGTTAATGAATATTCGTATTTGTTTCTGAAAAACATTGCATACTGACCAGGGAGATCCAAGTTGGTTTGTTCAGGAAGCTCAGAAGTATTAGAATGAGAAAGTAAGAAACTGCAGCACATGGCCTGGATAACTGGAGACTCAACAGTAAATGTCTTGACGACTTGTTTAGCCTCCTGTCGTGTCCCCACACTCCAGATAACAGTATTACCAGATACATACAGCTCCTCCTCTACTGCTCCACAAACATCAGTGGCTGGTCTGCAGTGTAGCGTCCACTGCTCCTTTGGGCTCTGTTCACTGATTGAAATGTCACGGAAAGATCGTAACAGGGGCAGTCCATGGTCTGCATGGTGACTTCTTTGTACCTGAAGAAAGCAATTACAGAGACAAAGTGAAGATAATACATGGAGATTATGTATAATTATTTAAATAAAATCAATATTACCTAATTGGAAAGGATTACTGGCATAATAAACATCAATCCTGAAAATGAGATAAATGAATTCTAGCCGAGACTGCTTGAATCACTTTCACATAAAACCCTTGGGAAAGAAATAACTAACTTGAGCTGGACTGAAACATGCCCAGACCTGCACCCACCCAATCACTAAAAATGACAATGTATTCCAAATAACATCAATATTCACCAACAAATCTTCACCAAAATGATTCAAATGTTGAAATTCATGGTTCTACATACACAATATTAAGTCTACACATTCATTTCCAAAACAATAGAGGGTATTTTGGAGCTGAAATAGACCAAATTTCAGGAAAAAACAGGGACAAAATTGACTATTTTGAATTGAAATCACTGAATACTTCAACATTACATTCTATCAAGACACGATATCGGGTTGGAATTCTACCGATATATCTTAAAACAATTAAGTTTTACATGTGTCATAACTCCTTTAAAAAAACTTGAAAATGGTAGAATTCAGACCAAATCTGCTAAAATTGGTCTGAATTGCCGAAAATTCAGAAAATAACTGATATAATCTCCAATGATAGAACTTAATTTTATGAGACTGTTTAAATGTATAAAACAGTCCAAATTTCTAAACAAATATCAATATGAAGCACAAGCTTATCAACACATTATCAGTATAATGATTTAAATAACTCATTGATAACATTGTTAAGCAAATCAAATACTGGTGTTCTTTTTGTTAAGTCCCATGATCCAATAACATTACACAGGAGAATTTGAATCTTTAGCATCTTCTGTTGGACCTACTTTGGCTGGGTATTGCCACAGTTTCTTCGTCTTGTCATTTGGCATGCATTCAAGATAGTCAATCAGGTATTCATCTGTGCCAATTTGTTCTCAAGTCATACACCAGTCTCTTCCATTATCATTGTCCCAAATCACCACGCAGGGTTCATTCATAGCAATTTCATCTGCTTCATTAGGTCAAGCAGATTCATCAACATCTTCCTAAGATTCATTCAATTCATTGAACATGGTCTCTACATCTGAGAATGTGGCACCAGTATCACAATTAATTTCATGTTTATGCGACAACAGGATCCCCAAGTTTACCTTCATTTGCACCGCCACTGTCATGTTGTTCACTTTGTACAAATCAGGGTATTCTCTGCAATCTTTTCTACTCATAGATTTTTGGAGAAGAATTTCATTCCTTAACATCTTTTCTTTTCTGCTCATCTTTAACTGCTTTCATACCTTCTTCAATCTTTTCTACTGATATGAATGAGTCATTGTGAGCTTTGCATTCACATACAATAGTATTCTGATGCTTATCCTGTTGAATAGACATTTCTTTCCTTTTGGCAATCTTGGCCTATGTGATTTCCTCTTGACTACTGAACCATTTTCTTCTTCATCCAACAGTTTTGCTATTTTCTTAGTCTCCTTGTCAATGAAGACTAAGAAAATCTTACTGAAGCCTGGTATAGTGTCATTTCATCCCTCATGCTTTTTGCAGTAAAGTTATGATTCGAACAAGATGTTGCCTGAATTGTTACCATGTCCATATGTGAAAGATCTCTCTCACAGATGAGGTTGTGTGAATGGAGCTTTGACAAAACTTTCAAGATCAACTTTAGTCAGATCAGAACATTGTGTCTTTTCACCTTCAATGCTGAAACCAAGTTCCTGGCCATGCTATTGCTGCAAATCAATTGCTGCTTGTTTGCAAAAACAGTCCAAGATATATATATATATCTAATTTTGATGTAGATTGCTTCACATCAAATGAGTAATCAACTGTATACTTTTGTTCATATATGAACATCTCAGGAAGCAGGAAGAATGGTCAAGAGGTGTTTTGGTGACTCCAACTCACACGTTTAAAAATGGCATTGTGACTTTGAAAGTAAACTATGACACATATCTTAAAGCGCTTTCAATATATTCCACTTCAAGGTACAATTCACATGCCTGTACTAGTTGATTATTTGATGGTGAAACAGTATTCCTTAGATCATCAAAATGGTGAAGCAAGGCAGCTCATAGATTGATGTTTTATGACCATCATTTTAGTGAAGATTTGTTGATGAATATTGATGTTATTTGGAATACATTGATATTTTTAGTGATTTTTGGGGGCCTCAGGCAGGTCTGAGCACATTTTGGTCTGGCTCCATCCCAATTTTCAAAAAGTTGGCCCATTTCCTTCTATTTGAACACAAATGAGTGGAATGAAACACTTCTCCACTTGTTTTGAAAAGTGGGGTCTCAATAGCCCACCCGTAATAATAGTAGTAGGACTTTATTAAATAGAGGAAGCACACATACAAATAAAACATTAGAGCTTCTTTTTAAACTGGTGAATGAAGTTAAAATGAAAAATGATGGTTGACAGTTTAATTTTAAATATTTCTATTATTTATCTTTAATTGTGAAAAAAAAATGGAAGAAAGAACTAATTTTGCTTTCATTTTGCGGTCAATTTTTGGTTAAAAAACTTGAATGAACCATAAACAACACTGCTTATCATAAACTAAATTGAAAATACAAGGTAGAATTAAAAAATGATAAACACAAAAAATTTAGTCATGAAGCAGGTAACTGTAAATAAAATTACAAGTTCAGTTTTCAAGAAATAAAAGTTTCTAAAAGCAAGTTACATATCATTGTGGCCAAAAATTTCATTTTACTTTTATTACATACCATTAAGAGACTTTAATTTAAACCAACTTCATCTGAAAAGACCAGTTTTGATTGTATTCTGACAGCTGTCATAACATGCCTCAAAATAAAAAGAATTATTGGCGGGAATGTTTTTATTCATTCACAATTTATGCTTTAGGATTACTATTTAGTTGTTTCATTTCAGGAATGGAAGTGGCATTTGTCTTGTTAGCTTGGTTTGGTCAGTTCTGAGTGGAAAATGTTTCTTTCAAAATTCCCTTCAATCTAGGCAACAAAGTTCCTGAAAACCATAGTTAATGAAAATTATAAGTAAACTGTATGAGAATTAGCTAAACAGTTCAATGCAAGTCACACTTTGATCATAAAACACCACTATGAACTCAGAAAAGTCGCTAAAATCTGGTTAATGTTTCCATCATCCATAACTGTAACTCAGTTTAATCAAAGCTGTCCTCTGCTTATCATTGAAGTGTAGACTTGGTAGTAAGCCTTTCCTGGGTAGAATCATTATCAGTGATGAAAAGTGGGTTCTCTAAATATCCAATGAAGATTACAAATGGTTAGCATACATTGAAAATGGAGAATCCATTTCCAAATCAGGACTACACCCCCAAAAAGGTCATGCTGTGTTTGGTAGGATATGAAGTGCTAAACCAAAAATAACCAGTTAATGTGGAAAATTACTGTCATCAATTGAAAGCATTGTACAACTATTTGCAGAAAAAGTGTCTCATTATTAATCATAAATATGTGTTGCTCTCACTTGATAATACAAGAACATAATTGCCAGAATTACTCAGAAAAAGATTATGGCACTGAATATAGAAGTTTTGTTTCATCCTCCTTATTCTCCTGACCTTGCTCCATCTATCATATTTTCAGATCATTGCAAAATTCAGGTGAGATATGAAATTAGATCAACTCTTCCAATATTTAATACTCAATACAAGATACCTGAATTATTTCCTTTTTGTACATCCATGCTTAAAATGATGTAACAGTTGCTAAATGGAAAAATAAAATTCTTTTAAAAAATGATTCCCAAATGTTAAACTTTACAAACATTTTAAAATCTTCAAACATGATTTTATTTAATAAAATAAACTCTTGTGATGAACAGCAATGGGATAAATTTAAAAATTGCACTGAAATATTACAAGTAATTTAAAAACAAATATTAAGTTTAGATATTTTTCTTCTGTTGAATCTGAAAGAAAATAACATTTTATTAAATTATGCAAGCACCAATTCTCAAAAAATGAATTTTAGAGATTTATTGAATTGTTTTTATATAACTGTAAAAAATTTTGATGCCATAAACCTTGCTGGCTCGACAACTTGCTGGTCAGAGATTATTCTCTTCTGTAGGTGACCGTTTTTGTTTGCTTGCTGTTTTGAATATTTCTCTTACAAAAAACATATCCCGGCCCACTGGTGGTCGTGGACGGAATAGGTGGAATGGTCGTACGACCCTCCCCACCCTCCACCACCAACACTGCGTTCTTTGTAACTTGATGCTTGGGGTTTAGAGCACGCCGTCACTTTCGCTTGTGTTTTATGCGAACTGGGTAGTCGGCATTGAAGCTGATTGTGAGTGAGTAAATATTAATTTTATTTAATAATTCTTTTTTTAGAACCAGGTAAAAAAAAAGAATTATTAAATAAAATTAATATTTACTCACTCACAATCAGCTTCAATGCCAACTACCCAGTTCGCATAAAACACAAGCGAAAGTGACAGTGTGAAAATTGTCTATTCTACATCCGGGATAACTATTTTTAATTGACACCAGTGCACAAATCAGCATTATTCCACCTGATCCTAAATAGAGAATCATCTTATCAACATATATGCTCCAAGCAGTAAATGGAGAAAAATCCCTAACATTAGATTTGGGTTTGTGATATTCTTTCCCTAGATATAACCACACACTCCCAAAAGCAAAAGTAATCACTTCTCTGAACACCTCAACAGGAATTAGTTCTGCTACACCAGCAGATACTGTCTTATATGAGTTGATAGAGAAATTCCCTACTATTATCACTCCTTTGAAACATATGGATGACATTTGTCACTCTGCAAAACATTAAAACACGACCCCTGACCCTTTCATCATTGAGCAGATTGTGCCAGGTCAAATATAAAATAGCAAAAGGCCTGTTTTAACATATGCTAAAACTAGGCATCATATGCCCTTCACGAAGCCCATATTCTTCATTACATATAGCTCCAAAACAGATATTAGAGCTTGACAACTTTGTACGCAATTCTGGAATCTTAGTGTAAAAAATAAATCTGGTTAAATGCCCAATCCCTCATATACATGATTTCACCATGGGTTTACAAAGAACCAAAGTATGCACAAAATTGGATTTGATTAAAGCATACTACCAAATTCCAGTAGCAAAAGACATAGAAAAGACAGTGATTATTACTTCAAGAATGCCGTTCAGGTTTGTAATGCTGCACAAACTTTTCAGAGACTGATAGACAAAGTCCTAAGAAGATTACCTTATACCTTTGTTTACAAAAATTAGAAATTAGTTTAATGAAATGAATCATTAGTCTATCCTTAAAAAAAAAAAAAAAGAAAAAAAAAGAGTAACCAGGAGGACATCAGATAGCAATTGATATTGTATTTAAATTTTTGAAGATTAAAGTTGACTGGAAAGCATGGAGCTGGAAGAAAGTTCCACAAGTGAGAAAAGAAACTGTTAGGATAGAACTTACAATTACATGTAGTCAACTCAACTGTAAATTGAGGATTGAGGAGATCTTGATGGCAATCTAGTACCATGCTTAAATTCATAAAGTCTAGGCACTATAGTGAAGAGTTAATCCGAACAAATATTAAAGTGAAGACACTGCTCTACAATAAAGTACAATTTTCATTTTTTTTTAAGTATTCAATTTTTATGGTATTTTATCCACTAAATTTTAAACATAAAATTTTTGTGAAAGACAACTTTAAACCCTATCTTAAACATCCCCTCAATTGACAAATGTCTTCTTTTCTTTTTTTAGTCTTGGGACTATTTTAAGATATGCAGGCAGACACTACAAGTTTTATAAACACCATTATGCAGCTTTGAAAATACAGTCACTATTGAAATAGTGATATAATTTAAAGAGACATGGAATAGAAATGAATCATCATCATACACAAGAAGATTTGTATCTTTATAAAGAGAAAAGATTAAATTTTTGTTTAAAAAATAAACTAGATATCATCAGTTAAAATGGAAAGAAATTTCACTATTTTGACATTTTTTTTCACTGTAATCTAGGGCAGTTTTGGAAGTAAGAAGTTTGGTACTTATAAATCCACTGAAACTTACAGTAACTTTATATAAGAAAAAAAAAATTGAAAATGCAACTGAATTCTTTAAGAATATTTATTTACAGTAACTTTACCAATTTCACAGTTCCATAATTTTCAAAAGTTAAATTGAGAGGGAGACTGTTGTTATAGTAATTTCGTAAGTTTGCAAACACCTAATTTTTTTTAATATAACTTTGTGTAAGCTGTCTAAATTAGCTGAAATCACTTGTTTTTGATTGAAAGCAACTTCATTTTCACTAATTTTAGGTGTTTTTGTAAGATTGCAAACACCAATTCTTTTTTTATTCAACTTTGTATAAGCTGTCTAAACTAGCTGAAATCAAGCAAAAACAACTTGATTTTCACAACATTGTAGGTGTTTTGTAAGTTTGCAAACACCAAATTTTTTAATATAACTTTGTGTAAGCTGTCTAAATTAGTTGAAATCACTCGTTTTCAATCGAAAGCAGCTTGATTTTGACTATTTTTTAGTTATTTTCATAAGTTTGCTAATAAGAATTTTTTTTTTTTTTTTTTACATAACTTTGTGTAAGCTGTCTAAACTAACTGAAATCAAGAAAAACAAATTGATTTTTATAATCAGGGATTGATAATTACAGCAGGCTGGATATTTTCAATAACAAATATATCATCAATATATACTAATGCTAAATTAAAAAATGAACTCATCTTACAACAAAATATACCACCTGATAAATCAGGCTACATTGTGACAAAATCCAAGTCTTTCACTTGAACTGTTTGAAATGGCCACAATGATTCATGAATATGCAAGTATGCTTTCCTGAGGTTGATGATGGATATTGTTTTAACTTGCTTTCAACATTCCCTTAAGTTGTTTATGCAAATGTCTGAATTGGTTGTAAATGCATCATCATATACATTCAAAGTCGATAGTCAATTATAGGGTGCACCTAAGCTCGCACTTTGAGTCGGTTGGATGTAGTGATATGTAACCAACTGATTATTAAAGATGAAACATTGCTCTATATGGATTCCTTTTCGTTTTTTTTTAAGAAGTGAATTTCACTGGTATTTTCATCCACTGAATTTTTCAACTTAGAAATTTTTTGTGAAAAATTTCCTCAAATTTTATTTTAAGCCCACCAAATTGACAAGTGTCCTCTTTTTTTTAAGATGGGACTATTTTGATATTTTAAGATGGGACTATTTTTAACTCAAAGTGTAATAAATTTCAAAACAAACATGAAATTGTGAAAAGAAGTGCCTATCACTGAAACTTGGCCTCATTTAAAGAGATCTGGAATAAAAACTAATTATTACACAACAGAAAGAATTGTATCTTTATAAAGAGAGAACATTAAATTTTATTGTATAAAGAGAAAACATTAAAATACTCAAGATAATGCCAGTTGAACTTGAATGAAATTTCACTATTTTCACACTGTAAATTAGGCCAGTTTGGGATATCTTCTCTGAGGTAGAACTTTTAATCAGAGCACTATGTTGGGGATTGATTAGGGAGAAACTATTTGCCTCATCACTGAGGCTACACATCTAATATACTTGTGTGAAAAACCCTGATCACTCTACCTGAGTATAGAATCACGCTGGGAGTATAACAGCCATATCAGGACCCTTAATTTTCATCATAAGTCAATTTGGTGGTTTTAGGTGGTGATTTCAATCTTTGTTGGTGCTAAGGTTGTGTAATAGCTATCAGACTTGACATGACCAGCCAGTTGATCAGACTAGGCCTCTGTAACTGGCCCTTACCTGGGCTAGATGGGCAAAGTAGAGTGTTACAATTCACATGTGGTCTTATTCATCAAGTACATGGACTGCTCAGTGACTAGGTTCCCTTTCTCAGGCATTATGGGTTGCCATCACCAAGTGTTCCAAGAAATAGAACTCATGATGAACCTTTCTTAAACTGAAATTATGATTTGGAATTGGAAGGAAAATAGTGATGGCACATAACCTGAATCCATCATAAAAATTAAGGATGTAGAATTAGTAAATACTAAACACTTCAGATACCTTAGGGTAGAGCAAATTTAATATAGGCGAAAAGGAAATTGAACATAAAATAGGATGCACCAGAGGTAGTTTTACCCAATGCTGCAAATTGCTATACAAAAAAACAAAACAAAACATCAAGCTGGGAACTTGAGTCATACTCTTAAATATCCATGTCAGATCAAGACTTTGATATGGATGCCACGCATGGTGTTAATCATGTTCAGAAATAGCTGCATGCAACCAATTTCTAAGACCATTGGTTAAAAACCGGCTTCACTCAAAGATCATACTTCTTTGTGCACTGAATCACAAAAAACAGAAATCACATCACTTGAGGACTACCAACAGCAGCAACAACTAAAATGGATAGCACATGTAACTTGAAGAGAAAATAATGACATAATCAAGATGTTGACATTCGACACTAATTCAAATAAAAGGTTAAGAAACCCACATTAATACTGGAAAGAGTGATAAAAGCTACTAGACAGGTCATTCCATTGTCAATTCAACCAATCAATGTAACACCAAAAACAGATTTTGTTCATTTTGAAATATGTTAATCATCTTATAGTCATTAGAAAATTATGAAAATTTTAAGTGAAAATTCCTAACTGTTCAAGATATTGCAAGTTGATATTTTGCTGAATCAGCAGTTTCTGTCAAATGGACATTGCCATTTTCAAACTCAATAATCTCATACAAACTCATATCTTCTCATTCACTGGCTAGAAATTAATGAAAATTGATAATTGTAAATTTTTAGTCAATGAATCCAAATATCCCTTTACAGTTTTACTGGGAGTAACCAAAAAGTAGATCTTAGCAGATTTCTGGTGGAAAAATGAACATTTTTAGGTTGCAGACCATATGGAAAAATTTAGAAATATCAACTTCAGCCCCTAAAAGTAGCAAACGGTGACACAACATTTGAAAACTAGAATATTTGGTGAATAAATCCCAACAAGTTTCATGAACTGTCTCTCAAAGCTACCAACCCTAGACCTCATAATAAATATATGTGTGTGTGTATATATATATATATATATATATATATATATATATAAAGAAAGAAAAGAGAAACTATTGTTTCAAATGCCAAGGTTTGTACTAATAGTTTCTCTCTTTCTTTTTTCTACTACTCATTTCATAAAACTCTCCACACCATACCTAGTTACCCATTAAATGATGTCACTGGTCATGCTTTGACTCGGCACTCCTCACTCCACAAATAAGAAATTTTATTTTCAGATGATATTTTGTCTTTCACAATAATGAACACTAAAATATTTATCCTGTAATAAACAATACCCTGATGATGACACTGTGATATGTTGAAAGTACTCAGAAATAAATGAAATATGTATCAACATGCCGATTTTTCTCTCGTAATTCAATAATGGCACCAAAAAGCTTATTAGTGAATATGAAAGGATCCTATCAAAAATAAGCAGACAGAACATATCTAAATCATTCAATGAAACATGTCTCCCTCTTTCTATATATATATATATATATATATATATATATTATATATATATATATATATATTACACACACACACACAAATGAGAGAAATGCTACAAACAGGTTTTTTTTTACTACATCTGTTCTAGATGTAGTAAAAAAAACCCTGTTTGTAGCATTTACTTTTAAAAAAAGTGCTAAATACAAAGTTGAGCAATGTATTATATTTTTATTATAAAAGATTTTGAAATCACTGCACAAAAGCTTACATGTTTCAATACTATATATATATACACACACACAAACACACAGAACTATATATATAATATTTATTCAAATATTATAACATAAGCATGAACTAATCTTGCATGAACTCTGAATTTATGGTTATCTTGGTGAGTATGTATGTTAGTATATTTGTTTCTACTTTTGTTTTATATGGGTGTATTTTTCTTGGTGCATGTATTTGTGCATGTGTGTCTATGTGTTAGTTTTTTTATGTCTATATGTATGTTTGTATGTAGGTGTTTATGTCTGTGTATTTATGTGTTTTTTTATATATATCTTTATGGTTGTGTGTTTATATATATTTATATGTATTTATGCATATATTTGTGTATGTCAGTGTGTTTTTATTTTTGTTTATATACTGTTTTTTTTGTATGTGTACATGTTATGGCTGTTTATGTGTGTGTGTGTATATATCTTTTATTTATTTAATTTGTTTAACCTGATATTTGATACTTCCTCCTTTTTATCTATATGTTTGTTCAGGTATGTAATATTTTGATGGGCAGTTTATGTTGTTTTATTATTGTATTTGTGCTTGAATCTTGGTGAGTTTATATTGGTATGGGTGTGCGATTGCTTGTATTTGGGTTTTCTTGTATATGCTTGTTTTGGATGTAATACTCTGACCTAACAGAGGAAGAAAAAAACAATTATGAATGCAAAAAAATCTGTCCTCATTCATAATGGTGACCAATGGATAAAAAATTCTGAAGACCATTTTGATATTACAATGGGATCATTGGACTGTTGAACACAGTAATTTTTATAATAAAGCTTTAAAGAATAGTGGCTATAAATGTCCTAACATCAATTATATAAAAAATGATAATAGAAACCAGAGAAGAAATAGAAATAGGAAAATCATTTGATACACCCCCCACCATTCAGCCAAATGGTTAATAGTAAGTTAGGATATAAATTTCTTGC
>OZ038486.1:86793629-86941129 GCA_964036315.1 Acanthosepion esculentum
TCATAGAGTTACCTAAAGGAAAGAAATTTATTTACCTAAGTTCTTATTAGACATTTTTAATTTTAAAACATTGGCACGATAACTCATCAATCATCGAACCTCCATTATAGACGAAAAATAAATTTAAACATCTTTTTTAAAATCTTATATTTGTCCTACAGAGTAGCAAATTTAAGAATTAATTAACTGAAATTGGTAAATGCTTACTTTTTTGCCTAAAAAGTTTGCGCACTTTTGCCCACTAAGGCCATACAAAGGTTAAAACAACACAAGCCATCTACTTTTCACCTTAAGAAACATGCGTAAAATTTTAAAAACTACGAAGGATAAGGAGTATTACAATCTAGAAATTGGTATTGTTGATGCTTAAAAATAAATTGTATTTAATAAACTTAACCAATCTTTACGCTTTTATGAAACTTACAATGTCTTTGCTTTGCTTAACTTTGATTTTGAATTTCGAGATGGCATTGGAAAATTTACAAAGAAATGGAGATTTTAGATTTGTTACCTGTCAAATCTGAAATAAAATATTTTAATTTATGAAAACAACTCTCAACAAAATATATTTTTGAGATTTATTATTGAATCATTAATGTTTTTGGTAAAGTTCGTGACGAATTTTCATAAGTATGCTGAGACTTAATGTTGCATAATTTAAATATTATTTTTTTTTTTTTATACTGAAATAAAACTTCAGTTTCTTCTTTATAACGTAAACTGTAATATAGAAATTTCGCGAACACACATAAATTAAAAAATATACACGATATATCCCAGGGGGAGGCTTGACACCCCGGCCACACGATTACCAAAGATTTAATAACACTACCTACATCATTAAGGAATAAGTACTGAGAATTTCATTTAAATAAAATCGGATATTTTTCAGATTTATGGTAAAAAAAATATTTAAAAAGAGTGGATAGCGTTTTTTGCTTTCATTTAAAAAATAAAATAAGAATTATGTATCCATTTTGAATAAAATATTTTCTTTTTCATATATCGAAGTTAAAAATATTAGTTAAAAAATGATAAATTTTAGCATCCTTAAAATCTCCGGACAATGTAGGTGTCCAATAAACAAAAAACAAAACAGAAATCAAGCTGCGATTTCTTGAAACGATAAATTTTTACGTACACACTATTATGTATTAATTAGAAAAGCACATTGACATTACAATAAAAATAAAATGACTGGCAACTAAAAGTCAATTTTGCAATAGGCTTGGTTTGGTTGAAAACAAATCTACACTAGTTTCGTAATTTCGCGCTAACTTACAATGTGGCAACTAACCTGTCTGGAATAAAAAACTGAAATGATTTTTATAGTACTGAATAAGACTTCACTTAGCAATCAGTTAATTAAACGAAAAATGTTAATATGGATTTTTCTTTTTATTGCATACTTTATGAAACATTTATGATCGATAACTATATTTTCTTGAATTGGTGCTTAATTTTTTTTCAACATTCTGCATTAAATCATAAAAATGCTTGAATCCATTTCGGACGACACATTTCAATATTTAAGTACAGTGTCATCTTAACTAAAGTTTTATAGGAAAAAATCAATTTATAAAGTGAGATTGATTTTCATTTAAAAAAATCACCGAAAAAAAAAAATAAAATAAAAAATATTTCGTCCTCGGACCCCAATTTAAAAAAAATATTTTCTCGTAGGAGAAAGAGGGGAAATAAAGCGATGGTAATTATAAATGAATAATTACAACATCGAAATCAGGTGAATATTCTGCTAAAGAAGACTTGAAAATTCATTAAATGTAGAGGAAATAAAAATGACGAACAAACAAAATTTGATTTAAAATTGAAATTCACATGCAAGTTTTCTATTTTTTTTTAAATACCTGTATTTCGAACGTGCCGGGATGTAAATGTATATATTCCTTCCCGAAGGGTACGAAATCCTGGGTTTCACAGGCTGCTATCATCTCCTCCGAAGCCAGTGTGATAGTTGATGGGGACTTAGTGCTCAAAATTAATTTGCTTTCGTGAAAGTGAGTATAAACTCCATAGAATTCTTATGTATACATCTTGATTAAGGTCGGCCATATTTCCCGCTGTGTATATAAACGCATTACGTCCCTTGAAAAATGTTTTTTTCCCCGAGTAAAGAAAAAACTTTAAAAAAAAAAATGTAGCTAAATGATTATTCATTTACTTCATGTTAAATTTTTAGTTTCTGTGAGGGTGTAAGTCATAATAAAATAAAGTTGACGAGTAAAAAAAAAATTACCGAAGCAAAAAACCTCACTTGTTTTGTTTGCTAATTTACCAAATCTGATGACTGTATTGAATTTTTTTTTATTTATTAGACTTCACTTAATTTTAAAAAGAATCTCCGAGAAATCAATCTAATTACATTTCTATGGTTGTAGAAGATTACTTTTTTTTCCTGGATAGAATAAAAGTCTTAGGAAGAAAAGAAAACTCATAACTTTGGTTTGGCTGGATGGAAAAGGCCAAATAAGAATAAATATTTTCATTTTTAAAATATTTTTGTTTTTAACAAAATAGTAATAATTCTAATTTATTTAATATATTTTATAAAAAAATAATTGTGCTCTGACCAGTAACGTGTAACAATTTTACCGTTTTTGTTAAATAATATTAAAAACTAAAAACTAAAAGTAAAACAGATTTTCAATCGCGGCGCCGTAAAATATTGTCACGGAATGGAATTTATGAAAATTATGACATGGTACGAAAATTCGGTAACTATGAAATAAAAGTCGACTCAACAAAATTGATTTTAGGATCGTTTTGGAGTGGGGATTTTTTTGGCAAAAAGGAGCTACTCGTTTAGTTTTACTTTCTTTATAGTTGTGTTATTTGTTGTAAATTTTGAATGAATAAAGTAGTTAAAGAAAATTACAATTACTTTTCAAATTAATTAAATTTAAAAAAATTAATTTTAATAAAAAAAGTAGTAAATAAAATTTTAGAATATTTCTTTTTAAAGAAGTAAAAAAAAAAACCTAGTGTAACCCGGATATAAGAGAGTTGTCGAGACCGGAGAATAAGTCTCTTATATCCGGGTTTGGTCTATTTTATACACATTCAGGCTCTAATTTGGGACCAAGGAAAAATAGTTGGTACAGAAATAGAAACAGACACACAAAACAAACAAACAAAAAGGTAAATAAAATTACTGTGCATACTGGTTAAAAAGAAAACGGGGGGGGGGTGCGAAAGTGTAATAGCGCCAAGATTTTTGTCTACAGCTACGTCACCGTTTGGTAGAATTCCCCGGAAAAAAAGTCGCTTAAAAAAAAAAATGTAGGAGATATTAGTTTTCGAGAAGACATTTTTCACCAAGAACTTTTTGTACTTTTTCACAAATAATACACCTAGTTAAACATTTCATTTATTTTTTTTAGCATTTCACTATATTTATGAGTATATACATTTCTTATAAACAACGCAAAATTTACTCTTGAGCAAAAAATAAAATTTGACACCGGTTCTCGCCCAATTACCGAAGTTAAGCAATGTCGAGCCGGGTCAGTACCTATACGTGTGGCCGACTGGGAATACCAGATTCTGCAAGCATGGGAATACCAGATTCTGCAAGCATGGGACAAAATGAGTAAGAATCATAGTGGTACACACAACACAGAAGGCATGGATGGGAAATTATAAAAAACGGTATTTTGTATATAAAAAAAAACTGTTACTGCTTATCCCGAACATACACAATATGTTAGTGTAATTATGTGCTGAAAATATGAAATTTTAGGATCTACGCTAATAAGATTGATGAAGTAAGGAAAAGACAATTCCATTCATCACATTATAAAAATCAAACCCTTTACTTCCCATTAAGCAACATATAAATCAAATTAACTAGGGTGTTTCATGGGAACTTATTTTTGTAGGACACCGTTTACATAGCCGAAGCAGGTCACGTGATGTAGGAGTGGCGAGCAGTTAAAAATAAAAAAAGTATACTACTGTTTAAGAAGTACTGGTTTGTCGTATTGCTTCAGAAACATGGTGTTTCGGTGACTGAAGAACGACTAAAAAAAGGAAGAAGAAATCAGATAAATGTTATTTTTCGCGTTCTTATATTGATATTGTGAAAATTTCAACCATGTGGGTTTGAAAGAAGATGTCGGACTTGGCTGGAAACGAATTACATACTCAGCAGGCCTCCCATCGCCTGCATTTGAATGGCGGTTTTCCAATCTGGGGGGGGGGGGGTATTGTAGTGACGCCTACACACACCACGCCCACAAATTACTCAACAGCAATTGGACAATAAATAAACAGTACTATTCGTAAAGACAATTTACGCATCGCACGATCCGCATAAAAATTTCTCGTGTTTGGTTTCACCAAACTTGCTATAGTAAAAAATCAACAATTGGTCGATTTTACGCCAATCATATAAATTGACACTTTCTTCAATATTCTTCCCGCGCTCGTTCTGGGAGCCTACTTACTGTATAAAAAGCAGAAGTTTAAGGAAGAAATTTCAGTAGAATATTAAATTCCACAACCAAAACCTCGTACCTCACATACACACAGACATTAACTACATTCACACACACAGTGAACTGTCTGTTATCAAAGCCAAGCGAACTATTCAGAACTTTAACATTCTTCTGCACAAAGAACTTTCAAATTCAAACATCAAACTTTTCCTAGAAGCATGAGCAATTGGTTTTACTTGACCATTTGTCATTTTGTGTAAAATACACGCTCCTATTCCATATGCACTTGCGTCGCAAGCTACTATGATTTCTAAATTCGGATTGTAATGGGTCAAAAATAATTCCGAGGTTAACACTTCCTTTATCTTTTCAAATTCTTTCTGGCATTCATTAGTCCACTTCCAGGGTTTTCCTTTCTTCAATAGTTCATTTAATGGCTCCCGCAGATCATACATTTTAGGGATGTATATTTGGTAATAATTAGCTAATCCCCCAAAACTTTGTAATGTGGTAATATCATTCGGAGCCGGCATGTCTTTTATAGCCACTGCTCTCTCTGGGTCTGGCCTTCTACCATTCTTATCGATGATCTGCCCCAGATATTTCACTTTCTCCATAAAAAACTCGCATTTACTTTCCTTGAGTTTAAATCCAAAATCCTGTATTCTGGAAACTACTGCATTTACATGTTTCACGTGTTCTGCTATACTTGTACTTTTCATGAGGATGTCGTCCAGATACGCTACTGCGAAATCCAAACCACCCAACATCGAATCCATTACTTGTTGGAAAATGGCGGGGGCGACCTTAATCCCAAAAGGTAGTCTGTTAAATTTATACAGACCCCGATGTGTGTTAATACACAAAACTTTAGACGTTTCTTCTTCTACCGGTATTTGCAGATATGCATTGCTGAGGTCTATCTTTTGTGCCTCCGCTTCGCAAATATTTCTTCCGCTGTTGGTAGAGGATAATTATAGTCTTTAAGTGCCGCGTTTAACCCCCGTCGAAAAATCCGCACAAACACGAATGTCTTTAGACTTTTTTTTCACATATACTGTCGGAGCTGCCCAATCACTATGGTCAACTTTTTTGAGTACACCGGATTTCTCTAATCTGTCCAATTCTTTATCAATCTGTTCTATTGAGGCAAACGGCACATTCCTTTTCTTTTTGAATACCGCCTGAGCGTTTTCTTTTAAAAAGAATTTTGCCTCCATCTTGGTACACGTTCCCAACCCTGGAGAAAAAACAGCAGGAAATGTTTCCTTAAGTGTCTTTATTAATTTTTGGGCTTCGGAGTTTAAACTTTCTACCTTGGAACAGAAAGAATTTATCGGTAGATCCCATAATTGAAATTCTGTTATCCAATTCGTACCAAGTAAGTTCATGGTATTTTCCATGACAAATAGTTTAACTTTTCGCGTTTTTTTTATTTAACATGACGTTTGTAACAAGTTCTCCAATAAATTGTATTTTTTCTCCCGTCACTGACTTCGCGATTTTCTTTGTCTTCATTAAAGTTGGTTTCCCCAACTTCTTCCACGTATGCAAATTTATGATAGAGAGATCCGACACCAGTGTCAAATTGCATTTTTATTTTTTTATTATTTATTTCGACGGTAACAAATTTTCTAGTTATTCCATTGTTTACCTCGTTGGACTTTAGTTTTCTTATTTTATTGCTTTTATTTTTTGAACGGCAATGTGTGCTTCTGTGCCCAACTCTTCCACAGTAGAAACATTTTTTATTCCTAAAATTGCAATATCTGTACCAGTGTAGTTCACCACAAGCAAAACATGGCTTCGGGCGTTTTTGTTTGTTTTTCACTGGTATTTTCCTTTTTGCTTGATAATCTGCAATTTTATTATTCTTTTTGTTAGACTGACTTTCTTCTTTGTACCGAATTTTTCTTACATGCGAAACGCCAGACGGTTCTATCTTTTTTGCGTCTTTTTTTACGCTAACATATCTTGTGCAGTCTTCTGCCAATTTCTGTACCGTAATACTTGGATTGCTTTCCAATTTTGCCAGTACTAATTTTCTCAACTTTGCGTCTTTTTCCGCTACCAGTTCTTGAACAAACACCAAGCACTTAAAATTGTCTGCGCTTAACTGTGCTAGCTTGAATTCTTCACAATGCTTATTCACATTGTCTGCGTACGTTATATAGTCATTTTCGTCATTTTTCATCAAATTCAAACATTTCCACCTCTTGTGGAACAAAGATGTCTTTTGACTAAATAACTCACTTAATATATTTACCGCCTCAGTAAATATCAACTCGTTAGTTTTTTTCGGTAAAATGTAGTTTACCAATTTGTTATGCTCAGCAGTTCCTAATTTGCTTAAAAGAAGCCTAACCTTCTTTCCTTCAGACCACAACAAGTGGCAGTCCTCGTTATACACGTCCGTATATTTTTTATAATATTCTTCAAAAGTTGTCTCTTCATCTGGACTGTACGTAAATATTTCAATTGAATTCCATATTGTATTCTCTGGGAAAAATCATTTTGTAGACTTTTTTCTTTCCTGTTCTTAGTTATTTCCAGAATTTTGCTTTGAAACTCCTCATGCATGTGTTCCATTTTCTGTTGGAATTGCATTTGTCTATTGAAAGTTTCCTTCTGTAACTGTATCTGGAATGTATTTTGTTGTTCTAATATTTTCGTTTGTTGTTCTAACTGGAACTTTAAAAAATCCTGGAATAGACTTTTGCATTCCTCCATTTTTTTTTTCAAAGTGTAAATCCGAGACTTTGTCGCTCACGTTATTTGTGGCGAACACAATTTTTCTTCCTCTCGCCGCCAAAAGTTATATTGGTGAACGAAAACATTTTTTTTTCTTCCGTATGAGTGCGAATCTTCGTCGCCAAATGTTATATTGGCGAACGAATTTTTTCCCCTCCGTATGAGTGCGAATCTTCGTCGCCAAAAGTTGCTGTGGAGTTATTTCCACTGTGGAAACTGTATTCGGACTAAATGCGTCCTAAATAGGTTAAATGTACAGAAACGTTAGGAACTTGTAATAAAGTGTTACGCAGAGTAATCGAGTTGTGGTCGCTGACTACTTCTTCTTCCCTCGACTACTACTGACTTCTACTTATAATAGATGTGAGAGTCTATTATCTAGACAAGGTGTCTTTTACTATAACACTAACCACAGACGTGTCGTCTGACGCAATAGGAGCGGTGCTACATCAACATGTTCATGACAATACGTTACCAATTTCTTTCTTTTTGGTAAAACTTACCCCAACTCAAAAGAAGTACAGTGCTTTCTCTCGCTAGCTGCTCGCAATTTACCTGTCCATAAAGAATTTTCGACACATTTTGGAAGGCAGAAACTTTACGGTATATACCGATCATAAACCTTTGACCTTTGCTCTCAATACGAAGTCCGAAAAATATAATCCACAAGACTATAGGCAATTGGATTATATCTCACAGTATACCACGGACATCCGACACATCAAGGGGCATGATAACATTGTTGCCGACACTTTATCCAGATCATCTTTGTGTAATAATGTGCAGGGCACTTTGGACATCGAATAGTTAGCTTACGAGAAGACAAGGGACGCAACTCTGCTCGACTCTCTGAAGGACTCGTCGCTCCGGCTTGAGTAACATCCCCTACCCTTTAGTACCAAATCGATCACCTGTGACACCAGTTCACCCAACCCTAGACCCCTTGTCCCAACTAGCATGAGGAAGCGAATTTTTGAACATTTCCACTCATTTTCGCACCCTGGACGTAAAGCTACACTTAAACTCAAAGCAGAACGCTTTGTATGGCCAAACATGAGAAATGATATAAAAAATTACACCCAATCCTGTCTGATCTGTCAAAGACGAAAATTCAGAGACACACGAAATCACCACCCGTTAACATTGCAGTACCTGATGGCCATTTCCGCCATTTCCGCCATCTACACGTCGACCTGGTGGGTCCGTTGACCGAAGTACACGGACACCAATATATACTAACTATCATTGACAGATTTATAAGATGGCCAGTAGCCATCCCTCTCAATAGCACAACCGCGGAATCTGTTGCTAAGGCAGTGTTTCAACACTGGATCTCGATTTTCGGGTGCCCTTCGATTGTTACGACAGATCGCGGACCACCAATTTCAATCCCAACTGTTTACTGAATTTACAAACCGCCTTGGTGCAAAACATATCTCAACCACCGCATATCACCCATGTGCCAACGGGTTGGTTGAGCGTTTTCCCCGTCAATTAAAGGCAGCTAGTTCCTGTATTGTAAACCAAACCTCATGGATAGAGAATCTACCATTAGTAATGCTATCCCTTCGCACCCAAATCAAGGAGGATCTACATTGTTTGACAGCTGACCTTGTCTTCGGACAACAATTAATACTGCCTTGCCAATTTCTCTCCAACCACTCACCACAACCTACTACGAATTTCATCAAATATTTTCAAGAGAGAATGTCATCACTAGCTTTTACGCCTACCTGATTCTCTACTAAAGATATATATGTTCCTCCGTCGCTGCATGAAAGCGAATTCATTTTTGTCCGGCAGGATGCAGTGAAGAAACCTCTAACGCCACACTACGCTGACCCATTCCGCGTTCTCGCCCGGAATGAGAAATACTACACCCTTCAGTTAAATCAAGGCAAATCTGAATTCATCGACCGTCTGAAGCCTGCTTATATTGAATGCTGCGCAAAGCCCAGCCAACCACCGACCCCATCAATGTCACTAAACAATACTCAACCTGCTACTTCACAAACAACAACAGCAGACGACAAAAGGACGTACGGTGCATTGGCCTCAAAAATTTAAGAATTACATTGAAAACTCTTTGATTATCATCACATTTTCCAAACTGGGTGGCGGTAGTGTAGTGACGCCTACACACACCACGCCCACAAATTACTCAATAGCAATTGGACAATAAATAAACAGTACTATTCGTAAAGACAATTTACGCATCGCACGAGCCGCATAAAAATTTCTCGTTTTGTTTCACCAAACTTGCTATAGTAAAAAATCAACAATTGGTCGATTTTAGGCCAATCATATAAATTGACACTTTCTTCAATATTCTTCCCGCGCTCGTTCTGGGAGCCTACTTACTGTATAAAAAGCAGAAGTTTAAGGAAGAAACTTTAGTAGAATATTAAATTCCATAACCAAAACCTCGTACGTGTATTCTCGCAATTTTCTACTCACACACACACACACACACACACACACACACACACACACACACACACACACACACATTAACTACATTCACATACACAGTGAACTGTCTGTTATCAAAGCCAAGCGAACTATTCAGAACTTTAACATTCTTCTGAACAAACAAAGAACTTTCAAATTCAAACATCAAACATTCTTAAACACTAAACAAATATCAACAAAGAAACTCCTTACAACATACACTTGTATTTCCCACACGGTACAAGGGAAATCACTTTTTACGACTTAATCTTTATTGTCATTGTATATGTATTTGTTTCAATATTCATTTTACTTGTTGATCTTTTAATCATCTCTTGTTGTTCTTTTCTGTGTTTTCTTTGCAAATTGAATGTGGAGTGTTAATGATAAAAACGCAACCTTCGACAAAAACCTTCTGATAATTTCTTACCAACACCATTAGCGCACCACAATGTCATTACTACGTATTTATATGGACAGCAACGAGAATGCCAGACGTCGTTACTGTTCTATTCTTTAGGAGATGATGCGTTCAAGAAATTCGATCGCATTGGGTTTAGTGATTACAATGGTTAAAAGCACAAGGCTTTTTTTGTTTTGTTTTTTAATTGGACCCCACGTACCTGAAAATCAGCTCTGAATTGTAACATACGAAACTCAATAAAACAAAGATATTATTTAATTTCAAATGCTTTTATTTGCTTTTAGTTGTTTTTATGAATATGGACAATATTTTCTGAAAGCAAAAAATTTTTTCGATGATAAATGAATTTTTAATACAATTATTTGTTATTTCTTTAATTATAATAGATTTTTACATGTAAGTTGTTAAAATATTATAAAATTAGTTAAAAGCCGCATCGGGTTTCCTAAGTGTCCTTATGAGATAGATATTTTTTTTAGCACATCGTAAATTGTTTAATTTCGACCAACCAGAAGATCCGCAGTAATTAAGAAATGTAATTTTGTGTTTATAATCGTGCGGTAATTATAAAGTACGGAAGACCAACCAGAATACAATTAAGTTGCGTTATTTGAGTTCAGCATTGTTCTCCGCTGTTAAGGCCTTTACTTTTGCGGAACACGTATGGAGAAGTTAATTTGATTTTTCAATTTCAACTGAGAAGGGTACCTACAAGTATCAGTATCATCTTATGAAATTTATATGATCTTATTTTTATATTAATCTCAGTTATGACATTTTTCCATAAATGAAATATCAAATTTAATAATAAAATGAAAGGAAATACAAATAACACAGTAAAATGTAATAAATGTACATAAAATTATAGTATTTTATGTACACTTCTGATAAAATTTCATAAGAAAGGTACCTATAAATTAATTAGATACCTTTCTTATGAAATTTAATCACACTCTTAACAGTCTTATTTTTTCATTTCTTTATAATATATTTTCCATAAAGCATCGTAAACGTAAAGGTGAAAGCTAAGTACAAAAAAATTTAAAAAATTAAAAACTTAGAGCGCTGAAATTTTTCCTTAAAAATAACGAGGTACATAATTTGTTCACTTAAATCTAAATAATTTCACTTCCTTCCATCCGTAGAAAGAATTATCCTCCCGTAAGCTATCTAAACGTCATGAAAATGTCTTTCGTCACCTGTCAAGTGACGCGAAAGGTTATGACCTGCTTTGTTTTATTTTCAAATTACATTTTTTTCGGCGCAGAAGCTAAGCAAAGCTTGGTTCAAAATATTTTAAATAAACATTATAATTTCTGATTTTATTAAAATAAGTTTTGAAAAAATGATAATTGATTTCTAAAAGAATTTCAAAGTGAGATTCTCATCTTTTTTATAAAATGGAAAAAATGATTGAAAATGATGGATTATCTGTCAGTTTTTATGACAAAAAAAACAAGATTTTTAACGAAAATTTCGGACGTGCTAGGAACGATTAAAAAATGTAAAAAAATACCCCCAAAATACTTTCACATTCTCGCTATTTTTCTATCCTCACTCCAACCTCTTTTTTATTTCAAAACTGGTTCCCAAGGCCTAATTCTTATCAGAGATAAGAATATATTTTCTGGCTTACGAGAGAGCTGGAAAACACAAAAGGAAATTCCACCACCATCATTGTTTCCATGGTGCCATAAAGTCTTGGAGAAACCTCACAGCTTCTTCACATCAACCTGTTTTCAGTACCTTCGAAACCGGCTCTCAGGGCCCTGATTCTTATCAGAAATAAGAATGTGTTTTCTGACCAATAGTGGGGCCAGGAAATTTGTACAACGATTTTGGAGGGAAAAATCCCCGATCCATCGGAGCCTACCAAAACTCCATAAATTTGGAGAATCTTGCCTATTTGCCAGTGAGAATTCTGCCCACCGTCTGTGAGGTCGACATTAAGGAGCTCCAGCGCCTCTTTCACCAAAGAACTACTAAAGGGCTGTCAAGAACGAACGTCGGTCCACTATTCAAGACCAATCGAAGGCTGCATCCCTTCACCACTCCTTCTGACGAGCCCACTGGACTTCTGTCGTCGACCTAGCAACTCACTCAACTGCAGGATTCCTTTATCTGCGAACGGGTTTCCAACTCTACAAGAACTATGAGTGCATCTATCTGAACCTTAACAATAATATCTAATCGCTTAAAGAACTCTTTAGGCGCTCAGAGAAATATTTTGAGCAAGCCTTTTTTAAGTTAAGAACATTTTCTCTTTTCCCTTTCTTTCTCTCCTAATCATCCCCTTTTTTTCCTTTACCTTTTTTTCTGTATATGTGTAAATAAACACTTTCTTCTTTTGCTGTTACTCACCGAGCAGGAGATTTTTCTTTATCCGTACGCGCCTAAAAGATAGAGTTTGTCCGTTCTAATCTTGCTGTTTTACTCGCGTTTTTTTTCGCAATTATTTTCAGCCCAATTTTTAACCTCAATCCTTTAATGCGGGAAAGCCAGGACAAATTTCCTAGCATTTTGCTCAAAATAGCCTATTGCGTGTGCTGCTAAGTACAACATATTTGTTTTCTTTCGGAAGACTCTAGTGCTCGGTGTGTGCGTCAAGTGGAAGAATTTGTTTATGATATACTTCGTTTCCTTTCTTTAAGTGATCAGTTGTTTTGTGGTTCTCCCCCTTTTTTTTCTGGATATTTTTGCAGATTTTGGGGAATTTTGTAGTTAATAGCAGACGGTACACCTTTCAAAATGTCCACTATTTCGCGTTTAACTAGTAAACTCGCCAAAAGACGCAATACATTAAGCGCAATATAGTTACTTCTCTTGATGTTCTGAAAAACCAAGAAAAGGGAAGTTGGGATTACTTTAATTCGATAAGGGTTGATATTTCTCAATGGTTAGCCACGGTGGATGAAATCAACGGGGAGATAGCAGATATATACCATGCTAATGACGATGAGGAGGAGTGCTATAGGGAAACGGACACGGAAATAAAGTTCCGCACTGAAGTTAAGCGGGAACTAGATAAATTAGAGCCTGATTTTTCGAAGAATTCTTCTCCTATCACGGCTAGGGATGACGAGAATACAAATAACCCACAGTCCTTTCCATTTATTCCCAAGTTGAAGTGCTGTATTTTCAGCGGCAAGGACTGCGATAGGGATAAATTTGCTTTCAAAATTTTTCTTTCGCAGTTTGAAAATTGTGTGGCCAATGTTAAGTCGAAGGCTGTGAAACAACAGTATCTGCGAGGATATTTAACCGGGTACGCCTTGCAAATAACGCAACACTTAACTATCAGTGATGATAACTCCGCCATACAAATATTAAAGGAGGAATTTTTAGACAATGAATTTATTGTCGCTGAAATATTCCGGCAGATCAATGAGTCCAAGCCTGACATGGACTCTGATTTAGTTGGGGTGAAGCAATTTCTTACTAAAATACGAGCTGATTAAGAAGTTCCTTCGATTTGGATTTCCTTCAAGAGAATTCTCCTGGAAATAAATATTTAAGTTTTGCTATATTTTCAAAACTGCCAGTATCGTTTAAAAGAGAACTAATTCATTGCGTTGAAACGAATTATCCTTCTTTATCTCAAATTTTGGCTAACTATAGTGAAGTTATCAAGACCCTTGTGATTATAAAAAGTAAGTCATATAATAGAAATAACAATAATAGCAATAGTGTAAATAACTCTGGAAAAACTAAAATTCACGACTGGACTCCAAAGGTCCGTAATTCTAGTCAGAATAAAAACGGTACTTTGGAAAATTTTATGTCAACACAAGTAGTACTAGTAATCTTCCGAAATGTAAATTCTGTAATGAAGAAAAACATTCAAGTACTAAATATTCCAGATATCCTTCCCTAGTGTCCAGAATTGAATAGGTGTAAAGAATTAAAGTTATGCCTACTATGCATGAGTGGGAGACATTGCAAAGATGAATGTAGAGGGATTAATAAATTAAACATTGTATGTAAGTTCTGTAACTCGAGGAGCCATATATGTGTGTTATGCCCCCTTAAGTTTAGAAGTAAACCCTCTACGACTAATATGTGTCTAAATACACAGTCAGAACAGCCTAATCTTCTGCCAGTGGTCTGCCTATCTGTCAGTAGTGGTGGCAGAATACATAACTTCAACTGTCTAGTGGACACGGGAAGCCAGAGGTCTTATTTCTCTGAATCAGTTTTGACGAGTCTGAAAGGTGACGACTACTACGTTGCCCCTGCTGATTATGAAGTACGGACATTTTTGGGTTCTCAGCTCAAAAGGTTGAGGGAGGTGAAATTTGATATAAGATTTCCCAGTGGTATTCTTTCCCTCCCAATTTTAATTGATAACCAAATTAATATCAGGTTTGATGTTGATTGTTTTCATCTGATTACTAAAAACCTAAAAAATCTAAATTTTAAGTTAGCTGGAAAATTTGCTAAAAATACAGATACCATTCTGGTGCATAGTTTGTTGGGGGTGGATTTGATACAGTTCATGAAGCCTATGCATCTGATAAAATGCATAGGTGGTACAGCATGGAAACTCTCCAATGGGATCATTCCATTTGGAAATGTTAATAATTTCTTGTATCCAAATCAAATTATCCTTCCTGGAAAAGAGCAGAAAGGTGCAGATAGTAATTTCTATGCTATTGTTTCTAAAATTGCGTCCTCGGCAAGACGTTAAACTGTAACCCACGCGTCCTGGGCAAGACGTTAAACTGTAACCTAAAATGCGTCCTGGGCTAGACGTTAAACTGTAACCCACGCGTCCTGGGCAAGACGTTAAACTTGTAACCACATTGCGACCTGGACACGACATTAAACTGTAACCGAAATTGCGTCCTGGACACGACATTAAACTGTAACCAAAACTGCGTCCTGGGCACGATGTTAAACTAACCATAATGCGTCCTGGGAAAGACGTTAAATTGTAACACAAAATGCGTCCTGCGCATGACCAAAATTGCGTCCTGGGCACGACGTTAAACTAACCAAAAAGCGTCCTGGAAACGACATTAAACTGTAACCGAATTGCGTCCTGGACACGACATTAAACTGTAACCACATTGCGTCCTGGGCACGACGTTAAACTAACCATAATGTGTCCTGGGCACGACATTAAACTGTAACCAGTATTGCGTCCTGGGCACGACGTTAAACTGTAACCAAAATTGCGTCCTGAGCATGACGTTAAGCCAACCATAATGCGTCCTGGGCACGACGTTTAAACAAACTGCGTCATGGGTATAATGCTGAACAGCATCAGTGACCTGAGTATGACTTCAAACTACTCCGGTAGTAACATAAACATCGATTTACTAGACATCATTGTGGGGATTTGTATTCTGGGACCTCCGAAATCAGAGAATTTTGGGCTGGTTGTATTATTGAGTCCTCGGTTCTCAGCCCACGAAGTCATAGAACTTTGGGCTCTGAATATGTTTAAGTAATTGCAAACTTACATTCAATGTATCTATTCCTCTCTCTGGCAGGATAGGTTGGATTACTTGGATTAAAACTTACGCGTTGCTGGTAAGTTCCCCTTAAATAAAATTTCAGAAAATGTACTTATTGTTGAAGCAAGTATTAAATTTGACTTTAAGCCCACGAAGTCGAAGACCTTTGGGCTATAAATATGTAATAAATTTAATTGTAAACTCGATTTGTCTATTCCTTCCTCTGGCGGTATAGGTTAGATTCACTTAAATTAAAACTTACGCGTTGTTAGTAAGTTACCTTTAATAAAATTTCGGAAAAGGTACTTATTTGTTGAAACAAGTATTAAACTTGCTAAAAAGTTTTAAATTTCCTCGTTTTAGTCTCACAAACTCGTAGCTCTTTCGGTTTCAAATGTGTGATTAATTAGATTTACTCTTAAATATAATTTTCGTATTAAAATTACATTGTTATTTTATATTTTTCCCAGATGGGATTGGTTTAATTGGATTTAATTCATTCATATATTACTCCATGCTAGCTGTCTTGTGGGTAATAAAAAAATCGGATTTCGTTTCTGCAACAAACTGAAGTTTATTGCATCTTTGTTTGAGGGGAAAGTGTTGGGATTTAATTTGAGAACAACAATTCACAAGTTCACATTCTCGCTATTTTTTCTATCCTCACTCCAACCTCTTTTTAATTTCGAAACCGGCTCCCAAGGCCTAATTCTTATCAGAGATAAGAATATATTTTCTGGCTTACGAGAGAGCTGGAAAACACAAAAGGGAATTCCACCACCATCATTGTTTCCATGGTGCCATAAAGTCTTGGAGAAACCTCACAGCTTCTTCACATCAACCTGTTTTCAGTACCTTCGAAACCGGCTCCCAGGGCCCTGATTCTTATCAGAAATAAGAATGTGTTTTCTGACCAATAGTGTGGCCAGGAAATTTGTACAACGATTTTGGAGGGAAAAATCCCCGATCCATCGGAGCCTACCAAAACTCCATAACTTTGGAGAATCTTGCCTATTTGCCAGTGAGAATTCTGCCCACCGTCTGTGAGGTCGACATTAGGGAGCTCCAGCGCCTCTTTCACCAAAGAACTACTAAAGGGCTGTCAAGAATGAACGTCGGTCCACTATTCAAGACCAATCGAAGGCTGCATCCCTTCACCACTCCTTCTGACGAACACACTGGACTTCTGTCGCAACTCACTTAATTGCAGGATTCCTTTATCTGCGAACGGGTTTCCAACTCTACAAGAACTATGAGTGTATCTATCTGAACCTTAACAATAATATCTAATCGCTTAAAGAACTCTTTAGGCGCTCAGAGAAATATTTTGAGCAAGCCTTTTTTAAGTTAAGAACATTTTCTCTTTTCCATTTCTTTCTCTCCTAATCATCCCCTTTTTTTCCTTTACCTTTTTTTCTGTATATGTGTAAATAAACACTTTCTTCTTTTGCTGTTACTCACCGAGCAGGAGTTTTTTCTTTATCCGTACGCGCCTAAAAGAGAGAGAGTTTGTCCGCTCTAATCTTGCTGTTTTACTCGCGTTTTTTTCGCAATTATTTCCAGCCCTATTTTTAACCTCAACCCTTTGATTGCGGAAAGCCAGGACAAATTTCCTAGCATCACGCAGCAGCTGTTCGTTGAGTCCTCGAATTCAATTCCAGACAGGCTCCAGATTCACTTCTCGGAATTTGGAGGAAAACCTTTTTGTTGGTTCCGAACGAAAAACAAACACATCTATTTTCCCCACAAATGGAAATGTACCAAAAATATTTTTGAAATTCAAAAAACTTTAAATTTCTCATACAGCAGACTTTAAGCACGATAAAGCTTTAGAAATGGCGCAGAGATGCGAACAAGTCTATATTTCTAAGATGAGGTGTTAAGATTACTTGCATTAGTAACTCGGATTGTTATCTTCATATTCATTGCCATATTCATAACGTTTCGGCCGATGTACGCCCCAGCCTTCTTCAGATGATTGGAATTTCGATTTTATTTCGTCCACCGGGGGTAGACTGTTCTAGCTCCACGTGCCATGCCTCTTCTGGATATCGCACTTATTTCCTTTTAACTAAATTATCCAAGTTTTGGTTCACCGCTGCTGTAGCCTGGTATTGAATTCAAAATTCTAACCAACGTCTTTATCCACTGGGCCATGTGTCCTTGGGGATTTTGGGGATTTATAAACCTAATGTCTCAGCAACCGATTTTTATCAGTGCTCATATTGCAATTTTTTTCTGTTATTATTATTTCATTTTTTATCAGAGCTTATATTGCAATTATTGTTGTTAGTCATTGCTTTTCTCTAGCACTCTTTGTTACTGGTTCCCATATTGTATTCATTTCTACGCTTGGTCGGCTCAGGAGATGTTTGTGGCCTAGCATACGTGCTGATTCCGTAGGTTTTCGTATTTTCCAGTGATGCACTCTGTCTATTATTTCAAGCTCATCCCACAGGGGGCGGTAATCTCCTTTTTCCCTCCATATGTGGACAGCTATGCCTGATTTTTTCTATTTCCCCTCGTGTTACCGCTTTTCGATGTTCTTGTAGTCTTACCTTAAGTTTCTCCTTTATATTTCTTACCACAGCTGCATGGGATGGCGTACATCCAATCCTTAGTCATGTTCTCCTCTATGAAGAGGGGTTTGCGAAGTGTTGAACCACTTTTGAAGGTTGTCCTGATGTTATATGGACCACAGATCCTTTGTATTTTCTCCGATAATCCCCTCACATACGGTAGGTAGACTGAAAAAGATAAAACAGCAACAATTTCACGAGGCATCAACTTAAAAGAGATTCTCTTACTCATTCACACGTCTTCCTCGCGAAGCTACGTGACGCTTACACTTTTTCTCCTCACAAAATTGATGGCCAACCGATGTGAGACACACACACACACACACACACACACACACACACACACACACACACACACACACACACACACTGTAACAAACGAAAACAAAAATAGAAGAATTTTGTTACTACAAAGGCGAGAACAGAAACAAAGTTTTCGACATTAATGACGAGAGAACCTCCATAACGGACTAAAAGATGCTTCTTTTTTCACACATCTTAAGAAACAGCTACAAAGAAGGAATTATAGGACTTTAATATTCATACACACTAAGAAAAATGTAGTTGTACAAATACGAAAATAAAAGTATTTTATATATTTATATTTAAGCACCTTTCTCGCTTTTTCTTTGTTGTGGATTGATTCAAATCCGCAACAAAATTAGTAGCCAATCGAGGTGAGAAACGATACATATACGGTAACAAACAAAAGCAAGAAAAAAAAAAAAAATTGTTACTATTTTTTCAACATTACCGACGAGAAACTTCATAACGGATGAAAAGATGGCTACAAATGCAACTACCGACTCTGTAGAGGATACATTATCAATTTGCCAGTTTACAAAGTTGTTAATGTACAAAAGCGGTTTTCTCTGCTCCATGCAATTTTCAACGCTAAGAAAATCACGTCGCAGAGATCTCGATACGTCTATGTTGTAGAAAAACTTCCACTAGATGTAGTAACTGAGGTTGTTAATTTATTAGAAATGCCAGAGGAAGCACCCTACGATATATTAAAAAATACCATCATCCGTCGCACACGCAAATCAGCGAAAGAATACTGATTGATCTTTTTAACAATCTTAGTTTTGGTGGCATGAAGCCATCCCAAATTCTGAGAAAGATGAGAGCGCTGTTGGGTAACAACTCGATGTCTGACAGAGTGCTAGAAAACTATGGACAGATAAACTTTATACCTATACAACACATATTTTAGCGCCACTTACAGAAGAGACCGTCGCGATTCATAACATCTCAATGTCGACACGACAGGGCTACACCCAATTTCTCGTCGCCAACGCCGTCACATCGACATACCCGACTCGTTACAGGCATTCCCTTTTCAGTCATCACCGTGACCTCGTTTCGTAAAAACACAGGCCTACCAGCTACGCCAATCCCTCGTCACTACGACAAGCAAAGCATCCTACCACGAATCGACCCACCACCGTGACTTTGATCGACCAATACGTACGTCAGACACAACCAATGACTATATCCTGTGACCTCGGTCAAACCAACCCAAGAAATCGGTCAATTCCCGGCTCAACCCTTACACATAACCGCCATCCTAACGATAAAAAAATCGGCAATTAACTAATTTTCTGACAAATCTACAAATGTTAAACAAATATGGGTTGTTAAAAACCAAAAACAATGCAACCAAAAACGCATTATAACAGCGTCATATCACCTTAACCAGGAAAACAGTTAATACGTCATATAAATTACAAGCAGTAAATGGATCCAAGATCGACACACATGGCGATAAACCCCTCACTTTAGATTTCGGATTACGCTGTGCTTTCTCCTGGATTTTTACTCAGTCCGATTTCAAGACACCGATACTGGATATAGATTTTTTATCCAATTTTGATATATCTGTGAATATGCCCAATCAAACGCTCACAGATAATGTAACAAAACTTGCAATTCAGGAAAGTCAGTTTCCATACATTTCTAATGGAAATGACTTAGTTTCACCTGAGAATGAAACATACCGAAAGATTCTTTAAAAAATTCCAGATATCACAACTCCTTTCAAATACACTGACAAAGTGCGCCACTCTGCAAATCACTATATAAAGACCACCGGACAACCAACCCATTCTACCAGCGGTGAAAATCCTGAGAAATATAAAATTGCAAAGGCAGAATTCCAACACATGTTAGAACTTGGTATAATATGTCCACCCAAAAGCCCAGGGTCATCACCATTACATATGCTAGGAAAACTGCCTGGCACCAAGGCGGAAATTTCTGCCGTCTTAATGCAGCCAGTACAACAGATAGGTATTCTATCCTGCACATCCATGATTTTATCAGGAGCATACAAGGGACACTGACTTTTACAAAATTGAACTTAATAAAGGCCTATTATCAAATCTGAGTGTCAGAAGAGGACATATTCAAGACTGTAACACCGTATCCTCACCCCACTGGATCCACGCACTCCACAAGACCGGCCGTTGTTTCGGTATGGTCCAGTATTACAGGTTAGACACAAGTCTCCGGTTCACAATGTCAATTCGAAGCTACCTTCCAGCCACATTGTTTTGATCCTGGAGAGTGGTCATCAGATCGTAGAAATTCGGAAGCTCTCCGTTGGTCCACCCGTTGGTCGGGTGAAAATCAGGTTAACATAAATATGACCAAATCGATTCAATTTTGAAAGGACAAAATTTTTTTATATATAAAAGCAACACACACACACACACACACACACACACACACACACACACACACACACACACACACACACACACACAAGAATTCTTGTTGCACAAGGTTGAATGTTTCTTGTTTATGAACAATAACCAAACAAAGACAAATATTTCGAATAATTTCGGTAAGGAGAGATGTGGCCTTCGTTTTAATCCTTTTTGGTCTGTTCTTAGCGCAACTACTACAACCTTCGATGCTCCCGTTCTCAGTAGTAGTAATAGTAGTAGTAGTAGTATTAGTAGTAGCAGGAGTAGCGGTACTTAGATGTTAGCAGCGGTATTTCGCTTCTTCACCCTCAACTTCAGCAACACACAGCGGATGCTTCATTTTCAATCTCTGACGTCTCTCCACTAAGCTCGACTGCATTCGAAGACAGACGAACCCAAAACTCTCTCTCTTCCAGTTGGCTCGCCTCTTTATTAAGAGAACCGGCTTCACGTGTCCCATACTGGTGTCGTATCTGTTTTTCTAGTGTGAACGTACTGATATACAACCAAAGTACAACTTCACTCCTCCAAGAATAAACAATTTACTTTTTCATCGATTGGTTTCCAAGGTTCACAAGACACTATTGTTTATCACCTCGCTACTAATTATTCTGCCGCTCTTTGTAAATTACAGATATTCGTATTTTAAAAATAAATTCTAGATCAAAACATTCATTTTAACTTCGATTCTTATAGTGTCAAAATCCTTTTTTAAACGTTTCAAATTATTATTGTTCCAGTAATTTTCTATTAGTAATCTGATATCCTTTGTACACTTAAAAAGATTGTATTTCGAGTTCTAAATTAACTTTCTGTAACATTTACATTTCAAAATTTGTACAGCATATTAACATGTTGGTTATTTGAAGACGCCTCTCTTTCACTTGGTGTTTTCTGTTTTACAGCATATCCTCCTTTATTATCATTATTATTATTTCAGGGGTGACATCGCCCCTGCCACATGACAACTATGCCCACTCCCTTTGGTTTATTTGAGTTCCTTAGAATGTCATTCGGTCTACGCAACGCAGCACAATCTTTCCAACAATTAACCTACGAAGTTCTACGTGGTTTTTCTACCTTTTACTTTCGCATACATAAACGAAGTCTTAATTGTGAGTAAAAATGAGTAGGAACATTATGTCCGCTTACGCCAAGTCTTTGTAAGACAACAACACTTTGGACTTGATATATTTTGTGATTGGTTTTAATAAATTACCTCGGACACATGTACTAATACAACTTATGTTTATTACGCTATTTTGTCTTCAGATATTACAATTAAAGGGACACAACTCTCTAATTTTCAATAGCTACTATTACATCCCTCTTGTGAAATGAAAAATTACTGTTTTCAAATTACACTGCGTTTCAAAATAAAATTATCCGTGTTCCTCCTCTTTCGAGATAATAAAAAATTATTATTTTAATTGTTTTTTTTGTTTTTTATTTATTTATATAGAATAAAGTCCTTAAATTTTGTCGGGGGCTTTCGTCTTCTAGGCCCGGCATTTATTCATTTTGTGTCTGCAGTTGTATGGACAGTATACGCTGAACTGTGGTAAGTAGGGTACGGTAAGATAATGATGTTAGACTGTTCTGTCTTGAGCTGGTAGGTTAAAAGTGACCCGTATCTCCGGTCTGTTTAGTTCTCTCAAATGTCATATGTTGCGTCTAAGTAGTCTTCCATTGCCATGCATTTTGACTATATAACTACGTGGTTCTGTGCATTTATCCATCACTGTTGCTGACTGTCATGTGACATTTCATTGAAGGACAGACACTTTGCAGCCTATATTCAATTGTGGAAGATCTTTTGCGTTTCTGTTGTAATACTGCTGTTACTTCCTGCTTTTGTCGTTCATCTGTTCCCGGATATGGATTTGGAGTGTTAATGTTCAATAAAGTTGGAATCCTTGTTCTAATTTTCCTATTGTATAGGATGTATAGGATCTCTGCTGGTGATGGCAAGTGACTGTCAAGTGGGGTTGATATAGAAGAGCCATCTTTGACGGTTTTGCTTTTATAGAATTTTTTACTGTTTGGACCATTCGTCCAATGAAGCCATTTGATTGTGAGTATCTTATGGGATTTTTAACGACTTCCACACCAAGTCGGGCAGATGACAAGGAAGAGACAATTGAATAGTTTAAGGATATTTTATATACAACGATAACATATCCATCAAGACTTCAAATGAAAGCGGTTAGAGTCAATCAATTGGGTCAATTTCAATAAATTTCAGCTAGAAACAGTTGGTTACACTTATCTGTCATTCAAGCAAAGGTTGTTTGTCTCAAGGGCCTTCTTAAAGGTTCAAACACATATCTTTCCCTTGAAAGGTGGGCCTTCTCATTCGAACTGGTTTGGGCGCTGTTCTTCGGAGTTTTGCCTCGTCCCATGTCTTGGGCTGCACTAACTTAGAGATCGTAAATTCACGCCAAATTTTATTTGGCGCGAAAACTGGGTTATGCCATTAAAAGTACATAATAGGATCTTTCAATAGCATCAGGAGCAAGAGGAAATAACCTAATTCCTTATATTCTTCCAAACACAGAAAAATATGCAATACAGCGTCTTATTGCATATTTCCAGGTCATAACATCAACACAATACTTAGTACTTGACAATGACATCAGTCCTTTCTGGTCTTTTTTTTTTACATATTTGATATATACATAAATTCAAATCACAATAAGCATTACAATAAATGACAGATAACAAAGAATAAAATAAGGGATTCAATGCCCACAATATGTAATGCAAACACAATGGTTTGTGCTTGCTTGACTATTAACCTTTCAGAAATTTTAACAAGACTATATGCTGTTTGGCATTATTATGGCCACTTATCATGACTGTATGTATAATTGCTGTTTTGCATTTATTTTCTTTGTTCAGGTGCTATAGTACAACCAAATTTTATTAAACAACAAATGTAAAAAGTATTAGCTATTTCAATTAATGTCATTACTATATTTGTCATTTGTATTTGTTTTCATGACACTACATTTTATTATTTATTTGTATGTTTCAATTGTATTAGGTATGTTTTATGGGTGTGCATGAATAAAAAGGATACTTTATTGGTTACTTCTGATGAAACATAATTCTTCCATGATAGCCTCTCACCATGAGACAGATCTAAAGCTCAAATGTGGTGTACTTTGGTTGGTTCTTTTATAGATGGTTTTTCGCCCGAAATTATTATTTGGGCCATGTTCTGTCGATGTTGTTTATATATCTTGCGGGATCCTTTCTTTAAAGTTCAGTAGTAATAACGAATATAGTGCTGTCAAAAAATGATACTGTGTTGTATATCATCATCATCATATCATTTTCTTATTGTCATACTGGATTACATGTAAACAGTTTAATATCTTATCAAGGACAACTCCAAACAGGCGCTACCACACCGGGTGAGAATGAACCTGGGAAAAATGACAATTAAGGGGTGACTCCACACTCCCCAAGTCCCGCAAATAGGGCTTTGTCACCGGATTTAAATTAGTTTTAACCAGGACTTTTGAAGAATTCCAGATAGAATTTTTAACTTGAAATATTGATGAACTGAAAAAATATCTGTTACTGACAATACCAGTTGATATTTTCGGACATGAACGGTAAAACTTCGTATTATTTCAAGTGATCCATTGCACTGTGTGCTGATGTAAATTGTTTTAAATATTGTACCCAATCAAGAAGTATTCTTACATGCTGTTGGTACTAATTTTTATGACGTCTACCCCGACCATTCCGTATTCAAGCTCGATTCCTTCGGTTGATGGTATTGATCGCTTCGGCCCAAGTCTTGTCTCGCCCCACCTTGTGATTAATTGATCGCAAGATTGGCTTGGTCCGAATGATTGAATGGAATCGATGACTTGGGTCAGTCCGGTCAGAGTAAAGTCACATGAAAGAGAAAAAATAAGTTGGATAAATAAAGAAATATTTATATGCAATTCCTCGATACAAAGTTGATGGTACTGTGCGGGGCTTCACCACATTAATTTAACTTTAGATTAGGAAACAGGGCTGGCACAGAAAAGGATAACCAAAAGACATTGTTACACATAAAATTTGCATTTAACAAGATGTACAATATCAAACAACGATGTGAAGAAAAGCATGCATTTAAGTAAGAATAGGTTGAATAAACCAAGAGTTGTCTCTCTTCAACTATTATTTTAGTGTTCCAAAGTTCACTGGAAGAATGTTCATGAGAGTCTCTTGTAATGTTTGTTCTTGAAAGCTTTTGCTGTGTAAGAAAAGATTGGTGTTGGTGTGTGTTTGGTGCGTTTGTCATTGTAATCACTATAATTGTCTACAATACATTATTCATTGTCTCATGCAGTTCCGTTTTCTCAGTGTTATCCTCTATGCCAGTCTCTAGTCTTTCATTCACTAATTGGTTTGCGAGTTTGAACTGAATAATATCCCTGATTATCTCCCTTCCATAATGTATTCGCCTAGTTCTAAATTTGTAAGCCTTTCGTTTCAATTACAATATAAAATGTTAGTTCATACAGTGTGGACCATTTGTTTCTCTTTGGTTGTTTTATGAGTACATAGTCTCAGGTATGAATTTTCTTTCTTTATTGCTTCTGTTTGCATTGAATTTATTTTTGAATTTTTCATCATTGGATTCTATTATCTCGTTTATCTCTTTCTTTTCTATTTCAGTTTTACTCCGTTTGTTATAATATAACTTTATTCTAATTTTTCTACCTTCCATGGCTTTATAAGGTTCTATGCCCGTTGCTGGGTGCGGTGTGGCTCTGTATGCCGTTAACATTTCTATTATGCTGATTCTTCTTTCTAACTTGTCTTTATTTTGTAGGTTAGCGATTTGTTCTGCTTTATTTAGCATTCTCATTCATGATTCTAATTCTCCATTTGCTTGTGGGTTTAAAGGGGTTATCTTCCACAAATACTTTTGATTGGAATGGTGGTCCATTGTCTGTCAGTATTTTCCTTGGAGTCCTGTACGTTGTGAATATTTCATTCAGTTTAATTCTTGTCTCTTTGAAAAATGTGTTATGTACCTCTTCCACTACTAAGTATCTATGGTCTACCATAACTAGGTTATAGTGTCCATTTGGATATGGTCCTCCAAAGTCTAAGTTAACTATTACCCAGCTTCTCATGGGTATAACAATGGGTTTTATTGGTTCATTTCGTGAATCGCTTGATACTAAATTTACATTCGAAGCATTGGTCTATGATTCTATCAATCACGTTGTGCAATTTAGGGAACCAATATCTTCCTCTTAGTAGTTGTTTGGTCTTTGTTCTTCCCAGGTTTCCTAGGTAGTGTCCTATTTTTGCTATCTTCTTTTATAGTGAATTTGTGAAAATTATATTATCTCCCTTGTATACTATTCCTTCGATTATGCTGATTCCTTCGTTTACATGGTTATATGGCAACATCTCTAGGTCATTTTCGGCTTGGATTCAGTCATTGTTGATAACGTGTGATGTCAATTTTCTTAGTATATTATCTTTCTTTGTCTCTGTCCTGATAAGAGAGAGAGAGAGAGAGAGAGAGAGAGAGAGAGAGAGAGAGAGAGAGAGAGAGAGAGAGAGAGAGAGAGAGAGAGAGAGAGAGAGAGAGATCGGTGGAATTAAAATAAGTGTTAATTAACGCAGCGTGATGAGTGGATTAAGGTTCGAGTAGGAGTAAAATTGAGGCTCTAACGGACTAACTGGAAATATTGATAAAGTGACTAGCTTAAGGAAAAGGTTGAAAAAATTCTTCCTATTATTTCTACTTTTTTGAAGAGGTCACCGAAATTTTTATCTCCTGTTTTTTTTTTGTGGACGTAAACAATAAAGGGCTAGACATCCTGGTGACCAATAGTTCCGGACGAGTGACTGACCATTGTTGGAGAAGTTAACGCGTCCTGGCGAAAAAGGCTACCCGGAAATATATGTGCGGCCAGGTTGGAATTGACCAGAGGAAAGGGGAGTCTTTAGGTGGCAGAAAACAATTCTCGGATGGTGATTGGCTGTCCCGAGGCTACCCAGAACTATATGGATAGACCAGGATAGACCCTTATATCTTTGTTGTCGTGAGTGCCAGGAGTGACCTATATTATCTGTTGCAGTGAAGCCAGGACTGACCCGTAGGAATTGGGCACAGATCGCCTTGATTTCTTTGAGGACGGCGAAGAGAGAGGAGGAAAACTTGCTGAATAAGATCTCAGGAAATTTAGTCGATTGGAATATAAAGGTGTGAAAAACACACGATGGACAAGACCTAACGGCGGACGAGCAGACAAAAACGGACAGTGGGTAAGTCACTTTTGGTTTCCTTTGTTGTTGCTTGCTCGATTGTACTTTAGAACTGCCAGTGGTAGAGTCGCTTGCCTTTTGGGTGTTCAGCTTTGCATGTAGTTGAAAGTCACCACCGTTGTTAGGGGTTGAGTTAGTTGGGGTAATACAAAAAAGAGAAAATGAGCGATGTAACAGAGAGGGAAACAGGGATGCCCGAGATTTCCGTGGGATTCCGAGGGTTGATAGGGGTGATGAGACTGCCCACCTATAAGGGGAACTCGACAGACCTCCAGGAATGGTTGATGAACATACAGAAGAAGCAGGTCATATACGAGCTATCAGACAGCAAATTAGTGCTGCTAGCCTTCGAGGGGCCGTAGGACCGGTCTCTAAATTTATAGTGGGATAATACCGAGAGAACCCGGGGATAACTTGGGACGAGCTAAAGGGAGCTCTTGTTCGGCAATACGCTACTCATCGGACAACAATAGAAGCAGTTCGAAGGTTGTTTAGGCTGCGACAAAAAGAAAGAAAGGGATTAGAGGAATTGGGAGACAGTGGCGTTGGGTTGGCGGCTATGGCCTTCTCCGATATGGGCACACGAAGCCTTGCTGACCGATGTGCTAGTAGATGCTCTCTGGGATTGAGAGATGATTAGGAGCGATGTCCTGAAGGAGAGGGGGTAAACACTTTGAACGAAGCCCTGGACCTGACTAAGAACAGCGAACGACTGTGGGAAAGAATAAGGGGGAACGGAGAGAGAAGTTCTCAGGTCCCCAAGGAGGCGGAAGGAAGGAGAACCCTCTCGTGGATTCGGAAAATGAAGAGAGAATTGGTTGAGCCTGATGAATGGAAAGAGAATCCCAGAAGTGCTTGGTCAACGTGGCATGGGTTCTTTAAGCGGAGTAGGAGAAATAGGGCTGCCCCGGTAATGGAGACATATATTCCAGATTATCCCTTTCAGAAGGTGAGCATGGATATTTCGGGACCCTATGGAGAAACTTCACAAGGGAATTTATACATAGTGAGTTTCGTAGATTGGTTAACGAATTGGCCAGAGGCCTACGCCATACCGGATAAGAGGGCCCAGATCGTATCGGATATAATACTCCGGGAGATATTCCCGAGATATGGAGCCCCTGAACAGCTGGCCACCGACAATAGGACCGAAAATGTAAATCAGGTTATGAGAGAGATCCTGAGTGAATTGAATATTAAACATATTACCACTTCAACGTACCACCCCCAGAGTAATACTAAGGTGGAGAGATTTCACAAAACCTTAGCCGATGTGATAGTAAAAGTAGCGGCAAGTGATAAGGAGAACTGGGATACGTATTTGACCCAAGCCCTAGCAGTAGTGCGATTCTCATTAAATGAGACTACCAAGTTCTCCCCTTATTACATGATATTTGGCAGGAATGTGGTCCTACCCATAGACAATTTGTTGAAGCCTAGGAGAAGATCACCATAAGATAATCTTAGAACAGCAGCATAAGATATTCACAAAGGCACGAGGGAGAATTAAGAGGATGCAGAAGAGACGAAATGAGAGAATAAACAGGAATCGGGGGTCATTAATTTCCAGCTGGGTGACCCGGTGTATTATAAGGTACACCTGAGAGAGGGTAAGCTGGATCAAAGGTGGACCCCCTTTTATAGAATAGTGGAATAAAACGAACTTGTCTCTTACATAATTTGGGATCAATTGGTTGGGAGAGTTAAGCGAGTACATGTCAACGACATAAAACTGGCCGACATAGATGATTGGGAGGAAACTGAATCAGGAGGCCAAGGAAGGCGGTTGAGGAAAACTACTTTGGTTGAATCGGAGGAGTTAGGAACCGAAAGTGACGATGAAGATGTGGAGGGGCCTAGGTCTTTGAGTTACGGTGGATTAGGAGAAGCGATTAGACCCAAGGCTAGGTTCTCTGAGGGAATTATTGAACCAAAATCGGCCCCTATAGAGAGTGGTGAGGAAGCGATTGAGGGGAGGATGAAATTCCTCTAGCTTAAGTTCGGGCGCGATAGAACGCCGAGAAAGCGCCTAGTGTGGTAGACGAATTACTTGTAAAGTTACGACTTGGCCGGGGCAGTGCAGGGCCAAACCACAAGAATAGGTGAAGCGAGTAAGATAAATAAACTGAGCAGGTGATCACCCGAAGGTGATCTGTGCCATGGCTGTGGGTGCAGATATGTGCGTGGAAGGGTCCCCATGCATACGGCATTGATGGTTGTGAACTGACCTAACTTCTCAGGTGTTACCCTAATAGATAACAATCAGATAGAAAGACTGAAAGGAACCCTTATCTCTATCTTTTGCAGATATGTGCGGGAGGAGACCACTGGAAGTATTGATGCTGATTTTGGCAACAAAGGCCTGGGAACATAGTGAAAATACTGTATTTAAAAAGACCAGCGAAGTTGTTAATAACATCAGTAATAGACCTACGACCATACGAAGAATTGTTAACTCGATTAAGGACGATGGTAACAAAGCTTGAGATAGTTAGAACACAGGTAGCTAAACATTATTTAGGGGATCAGGGATACCCTAGTATAATGCTTTCGCTAGCACTCTGATGCTAGAAAGACAGTAGAAGGATATGAGCCTATATCTGAAGGGAGTAAAGTTGTTACAGACCAGACGGAAACGGGCAGTATTACCTATAGTGGGGAAGGCCTTGAATGTGTTGTTTGGGACCGTATCAGAAGACCATATGAGAACAATAAGGAGGAAATTGAGGAATGTACAGAAGGACCAGCAGGTGCTAACTCAGGTAACTAAGGAAAGTGTGCCCATCCTCAACGTTATTAGATTGGAGCTAGCGGAGAATAAAGGTAATATAATATAATGTAACGAGCGCTATGGCTACTGAATTACAGAGCTTGGAGAGGTTCTTGTAGCAATATTTCCAGCTGTTAGCAATAACGAGCAGGGTGCACCAGACCAGTCAGTCGTTGACTATTCTACTAGAACATGTGAGGACGCAATTAGACCTGTTATCAATGGGACACTTGTCCCCGAGTATAATAACCCCTGGTCAAGTGAGGGAAGTATTATTGCAAATACAGGCCAAACTTCCCTATCACCTTAGGTTGCCTGTGGACTCTACCGAAGAATCATGGAAATATTATAAAGCCTTAGGGTGTGTCACCTTGTTAGGAAATAATAAATTGATAGCGCTGGTGTTGGTCCCACTGTTGGATAGAGATGGCACCTTTGAAATCTATCAGGTGCTCATTCTCCCCATTCCATACCCCAAGGAAGATCAGAAGTTAGAAGCAAGTTGCAAGGAATAAAATCAAAGCGGAGTTTGTGGCCTTAAATTTTGTCAGAACAAAATTTATATTACTTATAATATAAATTATACCTTGTTATTATAATAAATAATATATAAATTATAATATAAATTATACCTTGTGGATGCACTGTGTGCACTAAGCACCTGTGTATCCACAAGTCCGATTTACGTAACGGGTAGCCACGCCATATGTGTGCTTGAGCTATTTAAGAAAAATAAACGAGGAATTAGGGCTAATTGTCAAGTGGAAGTACTAGCAAATGTGGTATTGCCTTTAACAACCTGTATATCCGATGGTGTTTGGACGGTGGCCACACAGGAGAGCTAGAATTGTCTAGGGTGTGTGAGAGAAAACCAACAATAACCGTGAAGGTGACCCCTCCTTTATTTATTATGGAATTACGCATGGGATGTAGAGCCCATAGATCCTCTATTTCTTTTACCCCTTTTATCAAAGGGAAGAGAAATTCAAATAGAAAGACTCATTCTTGGCATTGGTGGGTACCAACGGGAGTTCGTGGGCAGGATTATGGGAATCCATAGTAAAAGAATTCCCTGCGATCACCTTGAGTAAATTGTCCGAACTTTTAAAGCCGCTCGATAAAATCGGCTTTGATCAACTAAAAACTAAATTAATCTAGTAGAAGAGACAGGAACTAGCTAGGAAGGGAAGTTAGGTGACATGATAACTTGGCCAATAGCCTTGGGAGTTCCACTGACAATAATGGTTTTGTTGCTAATTCGGTGGTGGTTGAAGAAACGAAAAGGACTGTTCCCCAGGTGAAGTAAACTGGCAGGTGAAGATTTGAGTAGCAGGGGGATACCATTTAGTGTGTTCTACCAAAAACGGCCCGATCCGGACGAATTAGAACCAGCACCGGCGGACGAAGAGTTACAACCCGCATCTGTGGCGGAAGAAACAAAACCAACGAAAGAAAAAGTGAAGCCCACTATCCAGACGAGACAGACCAGAAGAGACAATTATAAAAAGAAAGTTTTTCTTTTAGATTAAATTGTTAGTGGTGTTTCGAACTCCGAGTATGTGTAAAACAATTATTTATTTTATTTTATTTTTCAATTTTACCGGCTAAACTTTGAACCTATATACTCCATTTGGACTGATAATTAATTCGCAAGGAGTGTTGCGAACTCTAACAATGCCGCAAAACATTGAATTATTATTTTTTTCTTTTTGTCTACTGGACCTTGAAGAGCAGACCCTACATTTTTTTTTGAGAGACTAATGGGATCACGTTGTGCGAAAGGAGATAGAACGAAGATCTAGCACTTAATAGGTGCTTGCCTGGAAGGGCACAAATGAGACCAATACATGAACTGATAGGTATTTACCAAAAGGGAGCCATGACTGATGTAATTTCCTGTTTGTTTATTTTTGTGTATTTTCCTGTCTTCTATTTTCCTGTCTTCTGCGTGTCCCTCCCGATCGCTATGTATCGGTGGCTCTCGCTTTGGAAAATGTGTGTAAATGTATGAGTCTGTACATATATATAGTCTTGGGCTTCTGTTATAAGGAGTAAAATGAATCACGTCGGGTGGTCACCAAACTTGCAGCGGACCGTACTTTTTTTACGGGTTGTGATATGAAAACGTGTGGAACACCTGAAATAAAGTCCACTACAAAAATATGGCGGACTCGAGATGAGTCTAACAAAAAGAAAATGTAACAGAAAAACAAGAAACCGATATACATGTACAAGCAAATATGTGTATTAGACAACAATAAGTGTTTACAATAGACATAATTAGCGTGTGTATGTATGAACGTAGAGAGTTCGTGTTTCAAAGTATGTTCGTACGTACATGTGTGTGTGTGTGTGTGTGTGTGTGTGTGTGTGTGTGTGTCATGGCGTCTTCCCAAGGAAACACATAGCGCCCCACCCACAAAGGGGAAAACGCAAGATTCTGCGAGAGCCTGCATTGTCGTAGTGTCCGCTGAAAATGAGAGAGAGAGAGAGAGAGAGAGAGAGAGAGAGAGAGAGAGAGAGAGAGAGAGAGAGAGAGAGAGAGAACGAAGTATTCTCAAGTATTTATAGTTTAGGGATAGCGCCACCAAGTGGTGTTGTCAGAATTTACGAGGAGGTTACTCCGACACTCCTATTAAGTAGTTTCTTAGCTTAGTCCCTGCACATTTTACAGCTAACGCATCTTTTCTATTTGGCTGTATCTCTTTTCCGTGTCTGATAGTCTTCTGCTGAATAAATATATCGGTTGCTGTCCCTAGAATAATGCAGTACTCAGTCCTTCATAGAAGCTTGTTATAATGTATAATTCCTTATGAAGTTGTCGAGGTAACCTGTCATTCCAAGAAAGCTTCTAATTTCTTTGGATTTCGTTTCCTTGCAGTTTAGTACAGCTTCAGTTTTCCTAGGGTCTGGTTTAGACCTTCTGATGTGAATCGATGACCATGTGGTGATTACCACCACCATCATACATAGAAATTGTACGACAAGCATTCATTGGTTAATCTCCTCAAAACTAGCTCGCTGATTGGTCAATTCCGACCAATCAAATCGCCTGAAAGCGACAAATCTGTTTTTTCCGCTAAGGTTGAGCCGATCACGTGATACACCATCTTATATAAACAAAACACGAGTGGTTCTCTATCTCTTTTCCCTCTCTCTTTCTCCGTCTCTTCGTCACTCTTGCGTCTCATTCCTTGCTGCCAAAATGTAACCATCAAGAACTCCCGTCTTGACCATGCAGTCAGACGTTAAAGAACATTACAACATTCACGCAAGTACAAACTCTTAACTTTTCTGAACATCTTACCAACTTGTACAATACACAATTCCTAACATGCAACAGGAACCCATTCTTCTAAACTACAGTTTAATAGTTAATCCAACCCTTATGAGCTCAGGTACAAATATTTCCAAATCTAAGAGACATAACTCTATCAAACCTTCAGCTTATTTGCATGTACATCAAACACTAATAAATTCAATTTCATTACGTTCTATCTTGTATTTTCATGTGCTAATTTACGTCATATATAAATTGCATTGTGACCTCTAGCATCTTCGCATGTTCTTAATCATGCCTTTCCTAGTCAAAGTAAAATAATTGTGGCGGGACCCGCAACATGATTGGCGAAGCCCGCTACAACCAAAAATGTTATATCTGTTTTGTCAAATTTACTCTTCTCTCGGTTGAATTTGATTCCGTATTCCTTGGCTCTCTGTAATACTTTTTCTAAGGTTCTGTTGTGTTCCTCTCTATCTTCTAGGATAATGTCACCTCTTTGGTTCATACATAGAAGTATGTCTCCAAATATTTGGAACATTACTCGCCCGAACACATATTGTGATGATTTTGCCCCGAATATCAACCGTTTTGGTCTGTAGCTTTCCCAAGGTGTACAAAATGTAGCTAATTTTCTGGTTTCCTCGTTGATTGATAGTTGGTGGTAACCTGCTAAAATTTTGCTAACACCTTGTATCCCCTTAGGTAGCATGTGAAGTCTTCGATGATAGGTGCTTGGACATACCTACTTCTTTTTATGTATTTGTTTGATATTCTCATGTCTATGCTTGCTCGTATCATGTTTGGTTCCAGTTTGCTGCGTTCTTTCATCGCATATTTTGGCTTAGGTTCTATGACCAAAGGTGAACACTAAGTGATGGCTTCGTTTCTGAGTACTTTCTCGAAAATACCATTTGCTGAGAGATCTATTTTGGCGCCAACTCAGTCGGAGCCTGTCACGTGGTACAACAAAATTATAAAAACCAAACACGAGTGTTTCTCTCTCTCTTCAACTTCTCCTCTCGACTAGCTCGTTCTCTTTACTCACTCTCGCGTCTCAACTCCACTGCCAAAATGTGACTCTTAAAGAACTCCCGTCTTGACTAATGCAGTCAAACGTAAAAGAACTTTACAACATTTCATACAAGTATAATTCTGAACTTTTACCAACATGTACAATACACAATTTCAAACTCATTCTTCTACAGTTTAATAATCAAGTTATTCGTAATGAGCTTCGTTACAAATATTACCTAGTCTAAGAGACACAACTCTGTCTAACCTTTTCAGTTCACATGCATGTACATCAAATACTTAATAAATTCAATTGTTATGTTTTCAACCCTACGTTCTGTTTTGTATTTTATACCATGTGCTATTTTATGTCAAATATAAATTGTATTGTGACCACCACATTGGATAGCGACCTCCAGCATAATGGCATGATTCTTTCCACACCTTTCCTAGACAAAATAAAATAATTGTGGCGGGACCCGCAACATTGCACGTCCACAACACATTTGGAAAGTTAAGGGGCCCGCTTATCCGTTTAACTCGTTTGTTTCTTTAAGGTTCCAAGTCGGTTCTAATATCATCATGCCTAATTCTATCAGCGTATCTTTGCCTATCAAGGAGAAGCTATCTATGTGTCCTCTCTTGACAATAAATTTTGCTTTAGTACTTCTGTTCTTGTTCCGAATTATTGTTTCAAATTCCCCTTTCACTGATAATTCTCTCTGTATAGTCTTTACTCGGTCATAGTTGGGTTTTAATTCACTTATATTTGTTCTTCAATTTAGTGCCTTAAATTGGTATTCATCCATAATATTTGCAGAAGCTCCGCTATACAGTTCACAGTATGCGTCTATATCTCCGATTCTTCTATTGTATTGTGATATTTTTGCTTTGTAGTTTATATTTTATGTATTCTAATCTTGTCAGTCATTTTTCTGATAAATTCCTCATCTTCAGAACTTTTATCTGATTCTGTTTCAATCATCCTTATTCTTCTAGGTGTGTTATTGTTTTCTCTATAGGACCGCCTGTCATTTTGCTTCCCCCCCCCGTGTTGCTGGTCATTGCAGCAGTCAGAGAAATTCTTTTCTGTGTAGGACATTCTTCCATTCTCGTGTGGTTAGTAATTACAGCAGTTGGCGAAGTGGTTTCTCTTCCTGCAGTTGTTACATGCTTTCCCGTACGCTGGGCAATTTTCTTTCTTATCAAATTCGTGTTTTCTGTCAACATCGACATGTTATTTTTTGCCTCTGCTCTGTCCAGTCTGTTCTTTGTTTTCTTATAGCGTTGACCCTATCGGTTCGGTTTCCGTCGTTTATAATTTTTATATGAGCTTTCGTTCTTTTACTTCTCGCTTGAGGTCGTATTGACTTACTTCTTCTAAGAATTTATTCAAATTCCATTGTTTTTGTATTACTTTTTTGTTATCATTTCGCTGTCTTTAGTTGTTTGAATGAGTTGTTCCAGAATTCGCAGGATTCAGCCTGTTCCTTTAGTCTCATAACGTATTCACTAATTGTTTCATTATTTTCCTGTCTCATTCTATTGAACCTTGCGTGTTGCTTGTTTTGTTTTGGTATGAAGTGGTGATTTAATTTTCTTTTCATTTCTTCCTAAGTCTCGTTTCCATGTTGTCCTGTGCTCGGTAAATATTTGTTGCGGATTTGTGATGTGTTGGATGTGTCAGAAGGTTTAATTGTATGAAGACTTAGAAATGGGCGTGTTCGTTTAATATTCATCTGTGGTGGCACGGAGCAAGCGAAGGACCGGATATTAACCCTCAGAGGTTTAGACAGCAAATGACCAATACTGGTCTCTGCGCACCCGGCTCCACGCAGAATTTCCGGTGGAAAACTAAAAAGAAATAAAAAGAATGATAAACAATTTTCCACCAATTAAACAGCTCCGCGCCATACCCAACAGTTTGTTTCAGCAGACTGACTCTGATCCGAAGGGCACACATAAATAGAGCGATAAATTCACTGCTAAGACAGAAAGCTTTGAAGTACCGTCAGTGAATGTCGCTACGCTTTTCTCACCCGTCAAACCCGATGCCTTCAGCCTTCCTTCACCAACGGAGATATCAAAGGACTCCTACCGACCCATTGACCTCACCTTTCATCTCCTGTGACCAGCACGTCATGAATTTAAGTATTAACAAAAGACACTTATATTCTTTTAATAATCGGATTTCTCTTCTATGAATGAACATTTTGTAACGAACTTTGTGCGTGTAAATCAAGAAACATTGTACTATTCATTGATGTTGCATTTAAATACAAAGTGTTTTTGATATACCCTTCTCTTTCGTATGTTATTTTGTTTATGTTATGGTGACCTCAATTTGATCGCTTGTTGAACCTTTAGGCCAAACTAGCGGCTGTCCCGAAGGACTGCTACTATTTATCTACCTTCTGATACAAGCAACAATTAACAACGAGAACTCTACCCCCCCATCACCATACATCCACATAATACATGTAAGCATTTAAATGCAAATCATTTGGATGAAATCAAGGAGAAACAATGGATTTAAAGATATCAACAAATAACATGTATGTATATACGTTTGACATACACAGAGTGAATTAGTGATAAGTGATCAAGTGTGAAGTGTTAGACAAACATTTAAGAAATGATCATGCAAAGATTTGATGTATAAGAGTTTACAGTTCAAGTTTGTCTATCAATTTAAAAAAAAATATTTTTATCGACATGGTATCGATCGAAAATTTTGATTTTGATAAGTTTTAATATTTTTCACAAAGTTATGTTACAAATTTTATGTTTTAAATCCTTTTGAATATTATATTTAGCAGGGTAAAAATGTCCCTTGTGTGTGCTCAGATGTTAGTGTGTATGTGTGTAAGTCGTAAACTTTTGCTTAAATTCTTAAGGAGTTATGCACCTTGGACTGGATTGATATTGATTGACTGAGTAATATAATTACTACTTGGTAGTGAAGGTTATCACTTTTTTTTTTTAGTAAATTGTAGGTTGAGTTCTTGTTAGAGAAATGGTGATTATTGTGTCAGCAGATTGACGCTCGAAATGTTCGTTGGGTTAGTGTAATGACGCGCGTGGAGTTAGTTGGCATCTCTCGAAGATTATGTTACTGACTGTGTGTTAGGAAATGTGAGTTGGAAACGTTGGTAGAGTTCAGGAGAGTTTAGAGTTCGTACTTGCGTGAATGTTGGTAATGTTCTTTAACGTCTGACCGCAAGGTCAAGACGAGAGTTCTTGAAGGTCACATTTTGGCAGCAAGGAATGAGACGCAAGAGAAAACGGAGAGAGAATGGCGAGAGAAGGAGAGAGAGAGAAGGCTTACTCGTGTTTTGTTTATATAAGATGGTGTATCACGTAACAGGCTCCAGCTTAGTGCGCGGGAAATATTATTCCTCGCGTGCAGGCGATTTGATTCGTCGGAATTGACCAATCAGCAATCTAGTTTTGAGGAGATTAGCCAATGAGAGTTTGTCGTATGATCTGTATGTATGTATGTATGTGTGTGATAGTGATGATAATTACCACAGGGGAAGAGTGCATTTTCCCGCAGGGGGTAACTGGCAAATATGGGTGATTCCATTATATTTGTCTATCAATCTTATCTCTCTTCCACCGTATCTTTTTAAACAAATTACTTTGTCGTTATTCTCTGTGACATTTTGTAAATGAAGTTCCTCTTCAAATTCTTCTAGCCACATTCACCATCTTTCACCTTCGTTGGTCCTATCTGATTCTGTGTTGAACGGTTGTAGTCGTAAGTTGATACCCGAGTTAGCCATTTAAATTTTTTTTCTGTCTTTTCACTAGCACAGAGTAATAGTTATTAAAAAGCACTGTGAGGTGTATGAATATAGGCAATAATAAATACAGAAATAACGCAATAATACACAAAAATGAAAAAAAATCACTTATCTTCTGGGTCTTCTCTTCCCGTTTACACTGGTCCCTTATTTTCCTTTGTTCTTTTCTTTTTCCTTCGTTTCTTTTCTTCTCTTGTCTTATCTTTATCTCATTCTCGTCGCCAATTTTATGGTTAAGCCTTTTATAAACCAGCTTTATAAAGGGTAACTGTGAGTTCGTCAAGCGAGAATAAAAACACAAGTCGACATGACACAAGACTGGACAACAACTAAATTTTATTTCAAGATTTTGGCGCATGTCGGTATTTGTATGCTGATGACCGGAAGTATGTCAGCTTTATTGATGATATCATAACAGACATTTCAATGTTTTTAAGTTTTCTTTTGAAAAGTATGATCGTTGGCTTCCCGTATCTAGAATGCAGTTAACTGCAACTCTTCGTTTTTTTTCCAGTACAAAGTAAATGGCACTATCGGCAAAATCATAATATTGTCTTCACTGGAATTGGTGTTTGCATGTTTAAAAAGAGATGCGAGATGTTCCCTTGTTACGGCTGTTACATAATGGTGTGATATGTCCCTTTAAATCTCATTTCTTACAGGAGAACAATAAGTTATTCTGCCGCCCAGGACACTCTCCCTCTCTGTGTCGGTCACTGGCGCACCTAAAACACAATTTTAATATTCTGCATGTTTCTATTTTTGTCTAATATTTGACGCGCTTCCATGTAGGGATCACCCTACATAGAAGTGTGCTTCACAAAATTTGCATCGTGATTCCTTATAGCTGATGGCAAAATTCTGTGATGCCGCTCGATTTTCTTCTTTTCCCTCATATTTTTTTAATTTTTTCCACTCTTTTAATGTATGCACGGAAAGGCATCTTATACCTTGCTAGGTTATGTATGATCTAATTTTGTAAAATGTTTAGCACCAGATAATTTATGAGAAAGTTTTTCAAAGGTTGCAGTTTTGTGGTAAGTTCTTTTAATGCATTTGTTCAGTAGTTTGGGATCTAAGCATATCCGTAATTCACCACTTTTCTGTCTGTAACATGCAATTGCATTTACCCAGTATGTCGGTTTGTTTACTTTTGTGATCACACCGATGTCTTCCATTTTTTTTTGTCTAATTTCTTCTTCATTTTATCTTTCAAATGTACTGGGTATTTTCTTGGAAGTTTAACTACCGGTGTCGCATTTTCAACAATGTTATTTTTTTGTTTCTCCTGGAAAGTTTCCGATACCTTGAAATCTGTTAGGGTATTCACTTGCAAGTTCTTTTATACTTTACAGTTGTTTTTTTAATCTTTACTGTTGTCATACTACAGCTGATTTGCACCAAGCCCAAATTTATACATGGTGTTAGGTCTAATAATATTGTGTCATTTTCACACACAAAAATTTTGGCTCGGATGATTGCTGAGTTTTTGTGTCTAATGTTAAGGATTATCGAACCGTATTGTGTAATTCTGTTACTGCCCATAAAGTAGTTTGCTCCATTTTTACTTTTACACTTATAGGTCTGTTAGTATTTTTTCCAATATCCTGGAGGTACATTTTTTGTATATTCTTAATGGTATTATGTTACCGTTGGCACCAGTGTTTATTTTAATTTTAATTTTATGTTTCCATTCATATATGTCTTACAGTCTATGTTGACAAACACTTCTTCGCTGTTAATGTTGTTAAGTATGTTGTCTCTATTTTTCATAGTATAATAGGTCATTTTCATAGTATATAGTTCATCTTCTTGATCTAGTTTATATTGTTTTATGTGTAGTGTTCACACTTTTCTTTTCTGTATTTTGCTTCCTATACCAGTAGTGTGGACTTTGTTTTCTAGTTCTATTTGGGCTCCCTTTCTTCATTTTAGAGGTCAAAATTTGGGTCGGTACCTTCGGACGTAGTTGACGACACCTAATTAATATTTTACAACCAATCAAAATGCATCAGTTGGTTGTTATACTTGGTTGGGAGCCTCTATGTGTTTAACTTGTGGGGCTCTAATGGTGTTGGTAAGAAATTATCAGAAGGTTTTTGTCGAAGGTTGCGTTTTGAGATTTAGCACTCCACATTCAATTTGCAAAAACACAGAAAAGAACAACAAGAGATGATTGAATGATCAACAAGTAAAATGTATATTGAAACAAATACATATACAATGACAATAAAGATTAAATCGTAAAAAATGATTTCCCTTGTACCGTGTGGGAAATACAAGTGTATGTTGTAAGGAGTTTCTTTGTTGATATTTGTTTAGTGTTTAAGAATGTTTGATGTTTGAATTTGGAAGTTAGATGTTTGTGCAGAAGAATGTTAAAGTTCTGAATAGTTCACTTGGCTTTGATAACAGACAGTTCACTGTGTGTGTGAATGTAGTTAATGTCTGTGTGAGTTTGAGTAGGAGATGGAGAAGTACACGTACGTGATTATCGTTGTGAAAATTTATAATCTACTAATCTACTAAAGTTTCTTCCTTAAACTTCTGTTTTTTTTTATACCAGACAGGTAGGCTCCCAGAACGAGCGCGGGAAGAATATTGAAGAAAGTGCCAATTTATGTGATTGGCCAAAAATCGACCAATTGTTGATTTTTTACTATAGCAAGTTTGGTGAAACAAAACACGAGAAATTTTTATGCGGCTCGTGCGATGCGTAAATTGTCTTTACGAAAAGTACTGTTTATTTATTGTCCAATTGCTGTTGAGTAATTTGTGGGAGTGGTGTGTGTAGGCGTCACTACAAACTTACACAAAATTTAAGATTTAAAAAAAAATGTCGGAGTCTGTTTCTACAAAGATTCTAAAGATTTCGAATTGCGTCTGTTGAATTTGGAAACAGCCAATTCAAATATAATGTATGAGCAAAGAGGCAGAAAATGTTTTTAAAATAGTTACATTTTCTAAGAAAGAAAATGAAAATGACTTCGAAACTCTAATAATGAAAATCGAAAATGATTTCATGCCCAAGAAGAAAAGACCTCACGAAAAGGCCATGTTTCACTTGAGAACACAACGCCTCGGAGAATATGTGTCACAACATTTGTGGGAGAATTATCAAATCATGGTGTGCTAAAACACTCAAGGCACTCAAAGTAGGCGATCGGGTGATAGTAAAAACCGACCATGAAAAATATTTGAACACTACAGGGATCACCAGAATAGGAGATACAGCATCCAAATTAAGTTCTGGAATCATCCGTCGTAACGGGCAACATATTCGAAATGTTGGTGAGGAACGAGGATACCAAATGGAAAGGACACTCCCATCGACAGAATTTCAATTTCATAATAGTCACGAAGGAAACAGAAAGGAAAATCCTAACAGAGGATTCCAATACAAATGGCACAAATAATCGAAGAATACCCCTGTAACGGGGTTGATGTTGAGAATGTAAGTTACCTCGTGTTATATGTATTGGTAGTTGATAGAGAATTCCCTTTCTCTTTTTTTATACTGAAAATGAAATGAATAAACCGTACAACAGTAACAAACAACAGTGAGACCTTGGGACACGTGTTGACATTAATAGCAAGAATGTGTTCGTTTCGTAATGTTAATTACAATATTGGTATTGTGTCTGTTAAATGTTCTCAGGGTTATTTGTTTCTTTTTGTTTCTTTAAATGTTGGGTCTAACTTGTTTATAATTGTCCTGAGAATTTCGTGGTTAAGGGAAGCTTTTGAAACCGTCAACTCTGGATTTTCACGGAGCGAAGAAGATACGTCTGTATTTTTCTTTTTACTGCTGCTATTACCACCCTGCTTATAGTGGAAAGGTTGTTTTTAGAATAATGAAATTTCAAATCTTTTTTTCTAGAATGATGAAATATCATCGTTATCATGAATCATCACTGGTGGAAAGGTAGTTTTTTTAGAATGATTCCTCATGAATCATAATACCTTAGACCAGGAGAAGTCGTGTCGTCCATGGTAATGAACTCACTTTTTTTTTGTATTTACATTCGCACTTTATCTCTAAGTGTGGTTGTTTCACTGCATGTCGTTCATCGCTGCCACCATGATATATTTCGTGATTGGTTTCATTAAATTAACTCGAATACACGTGTTAATACAATGTATGTTTATTACGCCATCTTGGCTTCTGATATTACAATTAAAGTGACACAAATCTCTAACTTTCAATAGCTCCTGTTACACGAGTCAAAATAAAGGTAGGCAAATGGATCTTTAAATTCAACAAACGCACTTTCCCCCGGATATGAAATAGATGAAATGGGCATATCTCCTTCACCAAAGAAAATCACGGCAGTACAAAATTTTCCACAGTCGACATCATTCCCTCTTATCAATTTATAAAAAAAGAGTAAAAATGCAAAATCGAATTACAAAGTCCTACTCTAGACGCCTTTTATGATGCTAAAAATGGCCTAGCCAATTTTAAGAAATTGAGTTATTTATGTCAGGAACCAGATACTCAATTCACACTCACAAAAGATGCATCACCAGATTCTTTGGGGTCTATCATACATCAGATTAGAAAGAGTGAAGCTAAACTCATTTCCTTCTTTTCTGTCAAGCTGAATACAACGCAATACCTTTTCAACATTTTGCCATATATACTGATCACAAGTCACTCACATATGCCCTGCACAGTAAACCAGACAAATATTCACCACGTGAAATGCATCACCTTAATTATATTTCACAATTCAGCTTAGGCATTCGTTATATCACAGGCAATGAAAAGATTGTAGCCGACACTCTTTCCAGATCAACAATTGCAACAGTTGATTCAAATATGTTAAGTTAGGAGGATATTGCTGAAGAACAGAAGAAAGATTCTACTCTATGAAACGTTCAGAATGATACATTACTTCAGTTACGTGAATTACCGGTTTCTTTCGGAGATAAAGCTATTTTTTGTGATATGGTGAAAGTTCACCCCCGAACTTATGTATCACCATCATTAAGCAGACAAATGTTCCATCATTTTCGCGGTTTATCACACCCAGGAAGACGAGCTACAACCAAACTATTCGTTTAGCTGAACATGTTCAAGGATATTCAGTAATGGAAACAAAGCTGCAATAAAGGTCAGAAACATAAAATATATAGACATAGGAAATCACTACCGGGACATTTCAAGAAACCCGATGGAAGATGTACTAACTTGAATATTGATATCACTGGGCCTCTTTCAAAATGCTAATGGATTCAGTTAATTGCGAACAACAGTGAAGCGTTTTAGTAGGTTGCCTGCCGCGCTCTCACTCAAGAACATTTCAACAGAAACCGTTGCCAGGACCATCCTAGAGCAATGGGTAACAACATATGGTGTACTTTTAGTCATTTCATCTAACAGAGGAGAACAGTTTCAATCTGTGCTGTTCCAAGAATTTGTGAACTTATTGGGTTCAAAATTACTGCATATCACCCATGCGCTAATAGTATCGTAGAGCGTTTTCACAGACTAAAAACGGCTCTTGCAACTAAAGTCGAACCATACAATTGGGTATCTATAAGAAATGTAATTAAAGAAAAGTTTGACTGTACTCCATAAGAAATAGGTTTTGGTACTACTATTGCTTTACCTGGCCAATACTTCGAGGACTATCATACATCACAACCTACAAGTTTTGTTCAAGGTTTTAAAGATAGAATGAACAAGTTACAATTCACACCAATAATGTGTTGCAACAAACAATCAGACATCCCCCAAGCCTACAGACATATGATTACGTTTTACTTCGTAATGGTAAATAAAACATGATAAAAACTATTATTCCCAAACTACTCTGGACCATATCAAGTCATTCAGAAACATGAAAAGTATTTCACAATTCTAAAAGACGGTAGAAAAAGACAAGACAGAACGAAACCTGCATATGGTCATCATGATAAGTACCCTTTTTGTACAGAACAACAATCTTCAGCAACAAAATTCCCACACAATACTACACCACAAACTACAAAATCCTCAATCAATTAAACTAAACAGCTCCAATAAAAACTCTACAAAAGATTCACGACAGATAACAGATAATTCAACAGCTGAACGAAAACATTCAACACAGGGAGTAACAAATTCCGGTAGGACTTGGCCTAAGTATTGCAAAATATACGTAACATAATAATACACACATTACTATCTCTCTCTCAACTCTCAATTTGAGGTGGGTTTTTGTTGAGCAAAGTCGGAAGTAAACAGCAAGAAAGTCAAACACCAAATGACAAAAAAGTCGTATAATTCGCGCATCCTTCCAGTTAATAAATTAATCCTTTGAAAATAAATATTTAACATTTTTCAACCAATATTACCGCCTACAATAAAAAACATACTCCGTGATCCCTTTGGATAGAGTGTATAAGCCAAGTCACTAGACCAAACAAGCAATAAGGAAATAGATAAGGCAACATACGGCAACAATTTTACGACGCATTGACTTAAAAGAGATTTCCTTATTCGTTCACCCGTTTTCCTTAAGACGTGACAATTTTCCTCCTCACTTTCTCCCTTACCTCTTTTTTCACACATACACGTGAAGAAATCACATTTCTTTTCATCTTAACAAACAGCTACAAACAAATACTATATCTAATAGGTATTAGATATAGTCCTTGTTTGTAGTTAATAAAAATTTAATTGTACAAACGCGAGAATAAAAATATTTTATATTTTTATATTTAAACACCTTTTTATTTGTTGTGGGTTGATTCAAATCCGCAGTAAATGTAACGGACAACACGAATGAGGACATGGTCTGACGAAAGGGAAAACCTGCAGAAAATGTAACTGCCAAAATTACTTCGCGTCATGTTATAGAACTAAGATAACAATGTCCGAGAAATAAAAGGCGACAACAGGGAAGATTATTTTCTAGGTTCACTTTCTGAAAAAGATAAAATACTCGACCCATGATTTGTTAAACTGTGGCAGGGGCGACATCTCGAGGGTTGAGCGTCATCGTAAACCCCAGGATCACTCGCTTTTCCTCCGCGAGTGTCGGTCAGTCTTGAAGGCTATTCCGCGGTCCAGTGACCTTTCACGGCATAGGAAGGTAATCTATCGGGGATTAGTGGAGGGGCGCGCGAAGGATTCCCTACGTGATACGCTCTGCTTTTCGGGGGAGGAGTATCGCTCCTACTGGTCTTGGGCGCCAGCGGCGGATTATCTCAGTAACCCTGAGTTTTCGCTTACCTGGCGATTGGCTCGGAATTCCCCTCAACGACAAGGCTTTCATATGGGGCTTGGCGAATTTGCCAGACTGTGAACGGTGTGGCCTTGGTTTAGAAGAAACGGCTGCGTACGCCTTCTACCATTGCCCCCGGGTTCGCCCCTTATGGGACCATGTCGGTGAGCTGACGGCTCGTCTCGCTCCCGAAGAATTCGTGTCCATTGATCGCGCATACGCTGTGACAATGTGTCGCCCCCGTATTCCGGGGTGAAACGAATGGTGTTTCTGACGCTGCTAACCACGGCTCGAATGGTGATATGGACGACGCGCATGGAGGAAGTCTTGCGAGGCAATCGTCTTTCTTATCAGGATCTAATCCAATTCGTTGAGCATCAGCTCAAGATGAAGATTAGAACTGATAGAAAACGATTGCATTCGACAGTCTTCAGCGAAAGGTGGGTAAAAGAGGCGAGCTTGGTTCGTTTGAACGGGGCTAGCCTTGATTTTTTTTTCTAGGTCAACCTAAGTTACATCGGGGTGGTTTTCTGTGGAACCCTGCCCTTGGTTAGGTTAGACAAGCTTAAGTATACCTAGTTAATGTGAGTAAGTGTGTTCCTGGCCTGTTCCCGGTTATCTCTTATGTTATGATCCAAGTCGAGATTCCCAGCCTCCCCAGTTTGGTTTTGACCCTCTTTCATCTCGACTGGCTCAGCCTTTTATTTCACCATGCCCGTGTTATTTTATCCCTTTCCCATTCCCGTAGCGAGAGTGCTTCTTGATTTTGCCCTATGGGCAGAATACAGCGGCCTCTCTGTTTTGAGGGTTGGACGGGCCCTACTAACATAAATTATGTTTAGTTTTAAATTTGTTGGATTTTGTGTTTGTTATTGGGTTCATCTCCCTCCCCTTTCATCGGTTCATTATTAGAATTTTAATTTGTTATCATCATCCAATTTTTATGGTGCGGGGCGCATTTTTGTAGGTTCCCCTTGTTAGGATGTGGTATTATGGTGTAGGGAGGATTGAATGGTGACGGATGTGTTCTTGTGGTGAATGTGTCAATTGTAATGTATGAATGGGTCGCGAATCTGAATAGCTAGGTATAGGATAGTTAGTTACGACCAGCCTTATCCCTCCCCTTTTTCGGCCTTGTGCCACAATTTCTGTATGATCAGAAATAAATCTATTGCGAGCTTAGCGACTGAATAGTGCTAACCTCAACATCATAACAATGGCGTCGCCGATAGGATATCAATTGTCTCTGGAAGATCCAGATTTCGTGGATAGATGGATTCGTTGTTTCTCTGCCACTGCGAGAACAAAAAAGTTGAAAGACAACAAGGAAAATGGAGGCGAAAATGAAATCACGGATTTATTTTTGGCTACAGCTGGATGCGAGGTGATAATGAAAGTCTCCACCATGGCATATCCCTTAAATTTGGGAGACCTGACTTTCGAAAAAATAAGTCAGATTATAAGAAGAAATATGAGACCCAAGTAAAGGCTGGTAGTGGCAAAAAGAACGAAGTTCATGTCGATGAAACAAGACATTGACGAACCAATTATAAAATATCTACTCCGTCTACGAAATGCGAGTATATATTGCGAATTTGAAAAACTCTGACAAGATGGACAGACTATTGAAGAGGACTTGATTCAATTAAGATTAATTGAAGGTATGTGCAATGCATCACACGGATATAAAATAATGGAACAATTACAAATAGGAAATATGTCTAAATACATGTATTGACTTTATACAGCAACAAGAATTAATACAGAAATACAACCATCATAAAAGTCAACCCAGCGAACAAATATTCGCTGATACGTACATGTTAAAAAAGATAAAGTGTTCGTATTGTGGACGTGAACATGAAATAAAGGAAAAATGTCCAGCATTTGGAAAGACTTGTAATAATTGCTTAAAAAAGAACCACTTTCAAGCAGTATGCAAATTAAAAAAAGAAAAACGTTGAAAGAATTGAAGAAAATGACACTAAGAAGGAAATTTCTTCATTAAAAAAAATAGGAGTATAGAAAAAATTGAACATAAGAAAAAAGACATTATACTAGAGGTCAAAATTAATAATTGCAATTTAGATATGCAAATGGATACTGGGAGTGAAGTAACACTGATACCAACAAATTTTTGGGAACGCATTGATAAGCCACCTTTACGAAAGAGCAGTTTACAACTCCGCCAATTTGATGGGTCCGTTATAAAAACAGGATACTTTGAAGGTTCCTTTGAGTTAAGACTAATTTGAAGTAATACCTATAATTGTTACAAGTTGTGAAAAGAACCACGGACTTATTGGAAACGACGTACTTAACATAAATTCTACAAAGTTAATTAATGAAATAAAAATGGAAAAAACTGGAAAGTTAAAAAACTATGAAGCAAGTTTAAAAGTAAAAGAAAATATTTCCCCCTCTTATTATGAGGCACAAAAATTACCAGTACATTTATTGCCATTAGTAGTGACAAAACTACGTAAATTAGTAGAACAAGACCTTCTTGAACATGTTCCGCCTGGAGGTAGCAAGTGGGCATCACCCATTGTCGTGTTGAGGAAAACAGATGGTGATTTACGTATTTGTGGAGATTACAAAATAGGAGTAAATCACAAGATATGCTCAGATTCATATCCCATACCCAATGTTGAACTTGCATTACATGCACTGGCAGGAATGACCGTTTTTTCAAAAATAGATTTAAAAACGGCATACCACCAAATACCGATAGACGAGAACTTCAAAGAAGTAACAGCGATAAATACACCAATAGGGTTACTAAGATGGATGCCGTGTGGAATAAAAACTGCAAGTGCCATATTTCAAAAAGCCATTAAACAGGTTTTAGGAAATGTACAAAATATGATTTGTTATCAAGACGACATATGCATAGGAGCTACTAATGAAAAGGAATTAAAAGAGAAAACTGACTTAATCTTGAATAGATTAAGAAATGCTGAAATGACAATAAATGAGAAAAAATGCGTAAGCAATTCTAGCAAAATATCTTTTTTAGGTTATTCCATTTCAAAAGAAGGTGCATCACCAGACCAAGCCTTGATAGAAAAAATACTAAAAGTCGCTACACCTACAAATAAAAAAGAACTGGAATCTTTTTTGGGATTGGTAAATTTTTACAGGCGATACTTACCAAAATATACGGACTTGACGGAACCGTTTGCAAATTTAAGGAAAAAGAATGTGGAATTTGTTTGGTCAGACGAACAGCAAAAAGCTTTTGAAAGATTAAAAGAAATTATGTCAAAGAAACCTGTAGTGAAAATGTTTGATCCAAAAAAGGACATAACATTCAATATCGGGAATACTATCACAAGATGGACATCCGATAATGTATTTATCGAGAAGATTAACGAACACTGAATTTAATTACTCGAACATAGAGAAAGAAGCATTGGCTATCGTGTGGACAACTACTAGAGCCTGACAATTTTTAATTGGAAAAAGATTTGTTAAGATGTGATCATAGACCATTAGAGTTTATATTCAATCCAAGGAAAGAATTACCCAAAGTTACAACATCAAGGATTCTACGATGGGCGATAAGATTGATGGCATTTGACTTTGATATAGAGTATGTCAAAGGAAATTCAATTCCACATGTGGACGCACTATCAAGATTGAGGTTCTACAAGGAATCAAAAGATAAAACAGAGGAAGAATTTGAAGATTCATTCCTACATTTGATAGAAACTGATGTTTTGTCTTTAGATAGAATGGCTGCAGAAACGAGACATGATCCAGTGCTAAGTAGGATAGTATCGAGAATAAAAAAAAACTCATGGGGAAATTGTTCTAGGGCAGAAAGACCCTATAAAGAAATAAGACACAAACTAACAATAGAACATGGAGTGATTTGTAATGGGGACTTGGTAGTTCCCCCAGAAACACAAAGAAAACCGATAATAGAAAGTGTACACTGTGGAGTAGCGGCCACACAAAAAAGGATAAAATTAGAAGCTTGCTGGCCGGGGTATTCAATAGATGTCGAGGAATATATAAAAAGGTGCAGAAAATGTAAAGAATTAAGAAACTTTACACAAACCAAATTACATTCGTGGCCCAAAGAAGTGGAGCCATGGAGTCGTGTGCATATGGATCATGCATACATCAATGGTGTGGGACTCTTATTAATACTAGTAGACTCTTTTTCAGGCTGGCCTGAGATAATCCGGGTGACAGACAAGAAAAGTTCTACGATAAATCAGATTCTAAGAGTCATATTTTCCAGAAATGTCGTACCAAAAACCTTGGTATCTGCACCAGAATTTTGTGAGGAAGAACTTAATGTATGGTTAGAAAAAATAGGGTGTAAACCATATAAGACGCCTCCATATCACCCTCAATCGAACGGATTAGCAGAAAGAATGGTGCAGACCGTAAAAAAGAGACTAAAAGCATGCTCTCAGCAAAAAGAAAAAGTAGAAGTTTTCCTACCGAGGCTGCTTTTAAGTTATCGTACGATACCACATGGTATCAGCTTTAATGGGAAGACAAATTAGAGCTCCGCTAACGATGTCGTATTCTACAAATGAAAAAATGTGGTACAAAAAGAACAAAGATGCAGATCCAGAAAGGGCAGAATTTATCATGCAAAAAGGCCACAATACAGCTATAATAAATAGAGAAAACGGCAATAGTGTATTAGCCCATGCAGACCAAATAAGGACCCAGGGTGAAGAGGAAGAGCAAAACGACGAAGAAATGTCTTCAATTCCGTCCGATAACGAGTTGGTAGAACAACCATTACAGAAGGAAACATCAAAAGACGAAATAATGCAGGATCAAGAGGGTCAGAATGAGTCTGAAAGTTCGGACGAAGATCAGATAATGCAAGAAAACACATATGACTACAGCATAGCGCGGGACAGATCTAGGTCTCCCAGGGAAAGAAATACGGGAGAGAGAAGTAGAGCAAAGTGATAAAAATAGCATGAGAAGGAGTAAAAGATCTACGCGAGGAATAAAACCCATACGATTTAGGGAGATGTAGTGATACTAGCAAATTAGTATGCATAATTTGCATAAGCACAAGTGAACACTCATATAAGTGGTCACTGAGAATAACGAGATAGGTTGCGAGCTTAGCGACTGAATAGTGCTAACCTCAACATCATAACAATTACCTTTTAACTTGCTTTCTAGCTAGACAGAATATTGTATATAAAGATGAATTGGTATTGTAAGTCTGTAAAAAAAAAAAAATTTTTTTGTCCTTAAGTTTTCGATTATTCATGTTTGTACAATTTTGACGAGTAGTTTGCGTTGTCTCTGTAGTTATGATTGGAAGATTGAATCTTAATGAATCTGTTTGTCGTTCGTATATTTGCGTGCTCATATATTCAATCACATTTATGTGATTGTCTATTATGACGTGATGCATGTATGTCTAGCTACAAATAAACCTTTCTCCTTTGTCCACTAAACCTATCATCACGACTCTGTCAATGTAACCGACTTTGTAGCCATATATTGCACCTCTTACTACCGCTCAGATTCAGACGAAAAATTTAACCTATTTCTAAGAACAGCACATAAAAATTTAGACATATTTTCTCCGTTTTTTCTTTGAATAATTTTGTTAATTTCTAAACATGATGTACGGTTAGATTTAGAGTTTAATATGCGTAACTCTTATTTTTTTTTAATTACAAAATATTGGAAATTAATTGTTTATCCCGATTTCCTATAAAATCTAATACTTATTTTAAAGCATTAATAAATTGTATCTAGGGTCCATTATATACTTGTAATTTGATTACGTAAAAATATTTCCCCCAGTGGGGGTAATGGTTGGTTTTTGAACACTTTAAAAACTTTTTATTTTACTTGCAACACCATCACTTGATAGACATCAAAAGTGTTGAAACAAAATGGCTATTTTTGTAGTGATGTTATAACATAGTTATGTTATAATTTTAAAATAAATATTATCTATTCTGTACTGAGCGCTTTTTTAAAAATAGTGATTTTGGTTACTGGAAGTTTATTCCATCTATACCAAACTTGTATTCAAATCTTTACTTATCAATGTTCATTCATTATATATATATATATATATATATATATGGAAAAAGTCTAATGGTCGGTCTACCCCGCTTCGCCTCTACCCTCTCTCCTTTCCTCCTCACCACTGCTACCTTGTCCGACTTTAGCGTGTTGAACTAATGGTCACTGCTCGCCGATATAAATATGGGGCGTAAAAAGGTTTATTGGTAGACTAAACATTTGCATTCATCTTGATAGTTTATATTCTTTTGTTAGCTTATTAAGACCAAAGAATACTATAAGCTTGGCACTTAGTTAACATCTAATGTGATTCCAAATGACTTGTACAGCCATCAGGAATCCAACACGGAAGTTAACTTCAAACTCATTATCGGTCCAACATCTGATTGGTTACTCCTGGTCGCCTCCTAGCTTGTTAGAAACTTTGGTTTTTCACCTTCCTCACTCTCTGTGAGGGTATTGCTGCTTTTAAACTTTAAAATGATCGTTTCTTCTCCAGTTAACCACCATCGCCTGAAGAAACACACACAGTGCTGAAACATGACTGCATTTATGTAGCAGTTTATAACATATTTCTGTCTTGATTGTTAATAAATATTATATATATATATATATATATATATATATATATATATATATATATATATATATATATATTGTGGTAGTATTAACTCACACCATAGAAGTCATAAATTTGGGCTTGTGTTCACGAGGAAAAACAGTATAAACAACGTACACAATAACAAAAAAATCATGGTAAATTGTATGGTAGTGTCATACAATTTTATTTATGTATTTGTGTGTGTGTTTTACATTACAATTGTGAAAATGTTCATGTTATGAAAGGGAGTGAGTCACTCCGTATCATCACAAGTCCTATCACGTGATGTCATCCTGACAGTTCTTTGGTGAAGAGGGTTAATCCTACGTCTTTTGGCAGAATGTCTGTACTTTCGGCAGGAACAGTCCCTGTTGCATGCTGGCGGCAATTTTATTATTTTTGCTTTTTATTTATTTAATTTATTTTAATGAGGTTTAAATTTTATTTCATTTCATTTATAATTTTCATTATTATTATTTTATATTTTACTTTTATTTATAATAATAATAATGTTCACACATATAAGATCCCCACCAAATTAGTGGATCTAATCCGTAGTGATGGATGCCTATTTAAAGTAAAAATAGTCATTGTTTTTGGAGATATGATCTCTCCTCCCAGATCGTGTGGTTGTTTTTCGTAATGAGTATTTTGAGTGTCCCATAGTTGAGAGTGTATGCAAAAGAAAAAATTTTGGATAAAAAAAAAGTGGCTTATTTGTTTTTCTTTTGCTCCTTCACTGGGTTACCAGCGAAGGAGCAAAAGAACGTCGGGAATTTTATAGTTTTTAAAAAATTTTTTTTTCGTCATTTTCAATAAAAGTGTGGCTTCTTTTGGTCATCTGGTTTCTTTTCTAAACGAAGTTGTTGAGGTATATTATGTATGACCATTTGTAGATGTCTGTTTGTTAACATGACCTCACGATTTATATTTAACGCAAAATACCACAAAATATGAAACAAGAAGGAACAAAAACGGTTTTATAAAAACAAGATTTATATTTATTTTTTGTGTAAGGATGTATATGCATAGAGGTTACTATTTTTTTGGTGTTATGTCCCTTTGACTAAATTAAAGTTTTACTGATGAAATTGAAATATTTTTTATCTGAGCTCACAAAAGTTGAATGAATTATAAAGCTGAGAAATGCTGAATAAACTTTTAGCTTTAGAAAAGCATTTTAAAGAGAAAAGTTCTTGTTGCTTGTTTGGAAATGTTTTGTATGTTTGTAATGTAGTTTTGAAAATTTCGTACATACCTTCACGCGTGAATATGTTTTCATGGTCAAGACGGGAATCCTTTAAGGTTACATTTTCGCAGGAAAAGAGGAAAAGGAGAATGAACAAGCTTGTGTCTGCTATTTATAATTAAAACTTGACTTGGTCACGAGTTGGAAAAATATTCGTACGTGGGTGGATTGCAACGCCCACTTGTGTGTTTATTAACCAATTAGAAACTGATATTTCCTGAAAATCTGTATGAAGCTGGGTAAGCTCAGTGATCCACTTTTTGCACAGATTTGTACAAAATTCAACATTGATAAGAACGTGGTATCGGGATGCTAAAAAGTCATCTGTGTTAACAGTTTTGAGTTTACTCCGTTGGGCAATATCTTTACACTGGAACAATTCTGGTGGGGTTTCCCTTCTTATTTGGAATTTTCGTTCGTCACCGACATACCGAATATCTCCTGTTGCAATGGATATTTCTAAAATTTACTTTCTATGGTGTATCTTCTGTTCTAATGATCCGCTGCTGTGATGATTCCTGTATCATCCTATGATTTCTCCTCAGTTTTGACTCGAAATTGATCGCCAATTTTGAGTGGTTGTGGTTGAAATGTTCTAGTACTGTGTTCCCTTCTTCTTCGTGGACGACGCGTTCAAATTCGGTCATTTATCCGAGTGACTCGGTAGTTTTTTTTTTTTTACTTATAATCAACTCCGCAGAACTTATTTTTGTAACTCATATCAGCATACTGCAAAATGCTAGAAAAATAACCAGTTGCTGTAACAGTTTCTTTGCGATTTTCACTGCATTTTTCGCTGCTCCGTTAGCTTGTGGAAAATCTCACAGTGGGATGTGTAAATCCGTATTGAGATGTAAACTCATGGAATCCTGTGCTATTGAACTGGCCTCCATTTTCTTTCGAATCACCTGTGGCGGACTTCACCACATTTATTTAACTGACGTGAAGAAAAAGAGGATAAGCCAAAGACATCATTACACATAAAATTTGTATTTAACAAGAGGTACAAACAAGAATGTGAAAGAAAAGCATGTTTTGAGTAAAACAAGAGTTGTCTCTCTTTAACTATCAATTTTTCCAAAGTTCACTGAAAGAAATAAGATTGTAATAGCTTCTGGTAGTAAATGTTTTCAACAGTTTTGCTGTGTAAGAAAAAAGATTATGTGAGTATAGGGAATATTCAGCATGTGAGTGGTGTCGTGAGTGAGAAGGTTGGCACATGGTTTCAACTATCGTGGATTCCTGTGGCAGCTGAAATCTCACTCATTAACTAAGAATATTCTTTGCTTATATAGGTGATCATCAGCTCCGAAGCGCTGCGCGGGAAGAATCACTCTTCAAGTGCAGACAATTTGATTGGTTGGCATTGACCAATCAGCGAGCGAACTTTGGGGAGACTCACGAAAAACTTCTGGGATCCGATTGTCCCAAAAGTGCACAAAATCGACTACATGAAAATATAGCGATTATAAAATTGTCGCATTACACTGTAGTGTTGATTTATTATCCAATGAATACTTGTGGTTGTATAATTGAATTTATCTATGTATGTATGTATGTATGTGCGTGATGATGATAATCATCACAATACCACCCCCGAGATTAAAGAAATTATAATAAAATTCTTTAATATGTCACGTAGGAGCGATACTTAGAAGGCCAATGCACCCTCCTATCTGTTTTCGTAAACAGTCGTTCTGATTGTGAAGTGGACTGCTGTTTTTGGTTTGACGATGGTGATGCTGGTTGCTGCGGAATATTGGGTTGCTGTCGATCCGGATAGAGTTGTTTGGCGGCTCGCTCAAGATATGCCGGCTTCATACAGTCGACAGAAATGGTTGACTAGCCGTTGTGTATCTGAATGGTAAAATACTTTGGTTGTCGTGAAAGTAGTTTAAAAGGTCCTGAGTAATTAGGGGTTAGCGGTTTTTTTACTGCATCTTGCCTAACGAAGACGTAGTCGCAGTCTTGTAAAGATTTGGGAAAATAAATCTCTTTAGGGTGTACTCGTGTAGGAGTGAATGATAGCTCAGCCATTCTGTTTTGAAGGTACTGTGTAAAGGTAGAAGTTGATTCTATAGAAGTGTTTCTGTCTAGAAATTGACCTGGTAACGTAAGCGATGTACCAAAAACAAGATCTGCAGGAGTGCACTGAAGATCTTCCTTCATTAGGGTTCGTAATGAAAGCATAACTAATGGTAATTTTTCTAACCAAGTTTGGGCAGTGTTGGAACTTGTTAATACAGCCTTAAGTTGACGATGGAACCTCTTGACAAGGCCATTTGCACAAGGTGATATGCAGTCGTCGAGATGTGAGTAGCTCCAAGCAAGTTCGCGAATTCCTTGAATAAAGTTGACTGGAACTGTGGACCACGGTCTGTCGTTATGACCGAAGGGCAGCCGAAAATGGAAATCCATTCCCGCAATATTGCCTTAGCAACAGATTCTGCTGAGGTGGACTGAAGGGGTATAGCTACTGACCAGCGGGTGAATCTGTCAATTATCGTTAAGATGTATTGATAACCGTGAATTTCGGATAACGGACCCACCAGTTCCGCATGAAGATGCTGAAAGCGGCCATCAGGTTCTGCGAAGAGTCCTGGGGGTGATTTAACATGTCGGTGTACCTTGGTTCGCTGGATATCTGACACAAGTCTGAGTCCAGCGTTTAATGTCGGAACTCATTCTAGGCCATACGAAACGTTCACCGATTAACTTTGTTGTAATCCGTCGTCTAGAATGCGATAGTGAATGGATGTGGTCGAATATCTGTCTTCTCATGGAAGAAGGAACTAAAGGTTGGGGGTGACCTGTAATGGTGTCGCATAATAATTGCCTACTGCTGAAGGGAACGGACGTGGCTCAATCCGTAATGATGTATCTGCCTTTAGGTCTGACAGAGTGTCGTCCCTTTGTTGTTCGTCAACCAGTATTTAAAAATTCAATGGTTGTTTGGTATACGTATTGATAATAGTAGCACGCGAGAGCGTATCTGCAACAGTATTATGGTTCCCTTGTATGTATTGAATATCCGTCGTGAATTGGGAATATAGTCCAGCTGTCGGTAATCACGAGCGTTAAAATTTGTCTCTCTTAGCATGTGAAGCGTAAATAAGAGGTTTGTGATCCGTAAAAACGGTGAAATTGCGTCCTTCCAAAAGATAACGTAAGTGTTTGATGGCTGTATAAATAGCTAATAGCTCACGCGAAAAAGTGCTGTAATTTTTGGCTGGGGAGGAATAAGTTTCATCTGTATGCTGATGTAATACAGCTCCGATTGTTTCTGAAGAAACGTCGGTCGTAAGAGATAAGTGTGTTTTGTCGTCTTCTTGAAGGTAAGTAAGCTTGGTGAAATTCGCTAGGGCGTCCTTAGCTTGATTGAATGCAGTGAGAGTTTCACCGTTGAGTAATTTTGGCGTTGCGTTTCCCCTGGTTACGGAGTTGATTTGTCAGTGGTGCCAGTATGTATGAACATTTAGGGATAAACTGACGATAGTAATTGATTAATCCTAAGAATCTGCGAAGCTGTCGAAGTGTTGTCGGCAGTGGAAAATCCTGTACTGCTTTTACTTTATCGGCGACGGGTGTAATGCCAGTACCGTCTATTTCATGTCCGAGAAAAACTAGCCTGGGTACTGCAAATACACATTTATCAGGGTTAATTCTAAGACCAAAGTGGTTGAGTCGCCCGAAAACTTGAGTTACATGATCTATGTGTTCATTCATGTCTTTGCTAGTTATGAGAAGGTCGTCGATGTTGGCGAACGAATGTGGTAATCCGCGAAGGGCTTCATCTATTAGCCGCTGGAAAGATTGTGCATCGTTCCATAGTCCGAAGGGCATCCGCAAAAACTCGTACAAACCGAAAGATGCAGTTATTGAAGTTTTATGAATGTCTTCAAGAGCTACCGGAACTTGGTAAAATGCTTTCCGTAGGTCGAGCTTCGTAAATATCTGAGCACCTTGAAGCGTTACTGCAAAGTCTGCTAGGTTTGGTACAGGGTATTTATCCGGCACAGTCTGTGCGTTAAGACGTCGAAAATCTCCACAGGGTCTCCACGCTCCTGATTGTGTCTTAGGTACCATATGGAGTGGGGAAGCGAAGGGTCTGGATGACGGTCGCACGATGCCGAGGTCTAACATGTCTTGAAATTCAGCCTTCGCTAGTTTGTACTTATCCGGGTTTAGTCTGTGAGTGGATGAAAAAAACAGGAGGTCCGGATGTCTGAATCCTATGTACAGTGTTGTGTTTGATGGACTCCGTATAAGTGAAAAGTATTGTAAGAGCAGGGAATGTATCTAAGACGTGCTGTAGCGGGTTGTTTTCAGGAAGTGCGGCACAGATCTTAGTGGATGTATAGGTGGAAATCATGCCTGTAGGTGTAAGTTGCGTCGTCTGGTCGATTAGGGTGTGGTTAGACATGTCCACGGCGAGCTTGTAGTGGGCTAAGAAGTCGGCTCCAAGGATAGGAAATTTAACCTGTGCGACGGTGAACATCCACGGAAATGATCGTCTTAAACCGATGTTGAGTGTGAGAAAGATTTGACCATGTGTCTCAATCTTGGTACCGTTTGCTGCACGCAGGGTATATGCTGATTTGTTCGTTGTGGTCTTAGCTCTGGGTGGGACTACACTGACCTGGGCTCCAGTGTCCACCAAAAATAACTCGCCCGAGTTAGTATCCTTAACAAATAAAAGACCGTTAACTCAATTTCCTCCAACAGCAGACACCGTCTTCATGCGCTGTTGGGGTTGCCTTTTCCCGCTTGTTTTTTTTTTGTAGTAGATGTTGGTTGATCGTTGAAATGGCAAGGTTTTGCACAATGTCTCGCTGCTTGCCCAAACTTTTGGTGGTACCAGCAAATTCCAGTATTGGGTTTCCTCCTAGTGTTCGAGTTAGTTCTGCTATGGTGTCGAGACTTGTATGCGTTGTATGCTGGACGCTAACGCACTCTACTCAGTCACTCCAGTTGCGTGGACAGTTCGTCGATCTGCTGTTGTATTTTATTTAGTGTATCGTCACGTGGTGTGCTGTCCACCGAGGAAATATGAGTGCTGTTAAGATTGCTATACGATTCTATCGGCTATTGCAGCCACTCGTAGTAGGTCCAAGTCCTCAGGAAGTGTGGTCAAAATCTGCGCGGTGTGGGTCGGCAGCTTGTTCAGCCAGAGTTTCCGTAGCAAAGCCTCTGACATGGTGTTGTTACCCAGAAGGTTTTTCATCTTCCGAAGAAGTTATGTTGGTTTCGTTCTGGCCGAGTTGAAGCGTGTTGGACAGGTCGTTGATTCGTCGTTCCTCTGACTTTCCGGTCCTGTATATAATAGCTTCTTTCAGAACGTCAAATGGGTTCTCTTTTGGGACGTTATCTAACAAGTCAGAAATTTCCGATGCGATGTCGAGAGGTAGTTTCTAGACTACATAAGCGAAACGAGCGTTCTGTGACTGGATTCTCTTGGCCTGAAATATTGCGCTCAGTTGCGAGAACCAAACGTGAACATTCATCGTGTTGAAGACGGGAAGGTTGACCAGGACTGCAGCTCCATCACTTTCTGGGACTGCCATGTTGAGTCGCATGAATATTCGCACGTGGTGACGAAAAAGATTTGCGCGCCAAGTAGATATGCTGATTCCGAGATGTTTCTCAAAAGGTGAGAGTGGGACAAAATAAATTGTGGAGTAGGAAGATCAAAAACTGACCCAGTCAAGATAAAAAGAGGGAATAAAAAACAAACTAGGGAGGTTGGTAATCTTCACATGGAGCATAACAAAAGAGAATGTCGGGAGCAGGCCGGGAACAACAAATATTCACATTAACTAGGTAAAAAAGGAGTCTAGCTAAATCAGGGGAGGGGTCCAATCGACACTTGTGCAAGCATTCAGACTGTTTCCTGGATTTACAACGGCATTCAGCCTCGGAACTGGGAGGAATGATGGTAAGGCTAGAGAAGGCAACCCTAACATTCCTCGCCCAGAGCGAGTCTTCTGTCAATGCGGGGCGTAGGAAAACCAACCTCTCGGCGTGTTGATGACACTTCAAGTCTGGCATGCAAAGCCAACCATGACACGGACGCTGGACACAGGCCTCTCTACGAACCATCGGCTTGCGTTCGCCACTAATAAAGAACAGCAAGCGCTCGATCGCCTTCCTACGGCCCTCGCAGAGAGGGTGTACTGACAACCGAAAATGAATGAGGGGAAAGATGTATTGGGAGCACATGTGTATTACCCCTTAAGGACAACTGCCTTCGGAACAAAGTCCAGACCAATGCTCCGACATTTGCCAGTACATCTTCTTCAGCTACAGGCCTGGCCCGAACCAAACTCCAAGAATGTGAACGGGACCGTCCGTTCAACTGAAGGGCCCGGAAGAGTAACGTCGTTCCAAGTACATAACCACAAGCAGGATTACCTAACCACTTGTTGCGATTAATATTAACCTTCTCATACTCTTCAAGTGCCTTTTGCACCACCTCAATGTCACTGCGGCCTGGCACGAAAATGGATACGTCATCGGCGTACGTGGATACCCTGGCTCGAGCTCCACCAAGGACACCAATTCCACGTAGGCTCGGACTGCACGTTCTGACCCTTAGCCAGAAAAGGAGGAGCTCCAACGCCAAAGTGTAAAGTACAGCGGACAACCCTGATGTGCCGACCGAGACAGCACTCGACCGCTTCCCATTCACTTGCACCACAGCACTGGGGAAGCGATACAGGAGGCTGATCCACTTTCAGAAATCGGGTTTTACTCTGGCGGCCCGTATAACAGCAGCCGAGTAGTGATGGCCGGCCCTATCGAATTCCTTGGACTGGTATGCGCGGGTCTATCTTCGTCTTTTACGCCTTCTAGGACCGTGCGGATCAGATACAGATTGCTCTGAATTGTTCGGACCTTCACAGTACCAGTTTATTCCGGTCCCATCAGAATCTCGGCAACTGATTGCAAACATTCCGTCAGGATCTTGGTCCAAATCTTTATATCCATGTTGAGTAAATTATAGGCCTATATTCATCTAAGTACCCCTATCTTGCTTGACCTTCTTCAACAGCATGATCACACCTCCGGTCGAGGATGAACTCCTTCCTGGACCAGTTGTCGAACACAACTGTCAAAATCGGAACAAACATATGCGACAACCTCAAATACAATTCGTAGGGCAGATTATCAATTCCCGGAGACTTGCTACTGCCGACCCATTACCCCAAGTCAACTTCGACCTCCGTGATCTCCCCCTCGAGAGTCAAGGAAAGTCAACGAAATAGCTGCGAAATACTACGTCACGGAGATCAGGTTCCTTGATAAAACGGTTCTGGAAATGCTGCCGAAACACCTCGCACATGTCACTAGTCGACTTCAGGGTACGCTCCTCCGAGTGTATCGACCGGAACATCGACGGATTTGTTCCTTGCACAATTTTGCGCGCCCATGTTCACGGCTTCGTTAGACATCTTGTTTAACCTATATCTAACTACCTGACTCTGGTAGCGCTTGCTAACCGATCGCTCCAGAACCTGACTAGCTAGGCCTATCTCTAGGGAATCCCCCAGCCTCCGTCTGGGACAGACTATCTTTATTTTACAGACACCTAAGAGCGTGTATTGTTTTGTCGCTTATGTTGTTCAAGAAGGTATTATAAAATCAATTGAATCAAACAAAATTTTCTTTACCCGTAAATTTTATATATATTTCCACTTCAGAAAACCCTGCAGATTTAATGTTTGCATGGGCAAGAATGGTGATGTTATTGTTCTGATTCATGCTCTTAAGCATTTATATCCGATAGAGTTATATCTTACTTGTGCACATAGATTTAAAGGGCCTATATCAAGTAATTTTTAAGCTTAAGCTACATTCCAAGTGATCATTAAGAATCCAACTAAACTTCGCCCCACAAAACCTTCTGATCGCCTTGATGCCAGATGATGTTTATCGACATACTCAGGACGCCTCCCACTAGGGATGTCCTAAAATCCCCACGTATCTAGATGATAAGTTGTGTTGAGTATTTTTAGTATGATTTTCTGGCCGCCCCATATATAAAACGAGCGTAATCCAGTTTTGCGCGAAGTAGTGATCTGTATAATTTAATTAATGTTTGTCGATCTTCTCCCCATTCAGTTTGGGATATCACGCTAAGAAATTGAAGGACTATAATACATTTTATTTTTAAATAGGGAATGAATGTTAAATATTTGTCAAAGATAATGCCAAAGAACTTGTGTTGTTCCAATACTGAGATTTCTGCTTCGTCAAATTTTAAACAGAGGTCGATGTGCAATTTTCTTAATTTTTTCGTTTTTGAAAAGGTAAACCCATTTTCAGTGGCCCATTTTTGTATTTTATTGAAGTATTTCTAGAGTTGTTTTTCTATGGTATGCGCATATGTCGTCGACATATAGGGAGCATCTCATTCCTGGGCTTAGAGATTTAACTATGGAATTAATTTTGACGTAGACAAGTGCCACAGAAAGAATACTTCCTTGTGAAACGCCTTCTTCCTATACGGATTTGAAATCTTCAGTCTTCCAGGGAATTTTCTATGAATTTAGTCAGCCTTCCTTTTAGGCACGGTTTATGCTGGTCTTTCAAGATATCAAACTGGCGGGTAAAAGAAGAGGACAACACTCAGAAAACAGTTTTCCTGCTTTATATGAAGGGGTTATCGGAGAAAATACAAAGGATCTGCGGTTCATATAACATCAGGACAACGTTCAAAAGCTGGACGACACTTCGCAGATATCTCTCCCGAGTAAGACCCCCATAGAGGAGAACATGACTAAAGAAATATAAACGGGAGACAGTCCACCCCCTTAAGGTAAGGCTTCAAGAACACCGAAAAGCTGTAACAAGAGGGGAAGTGGCAAAATCAGGCGTGGCTGACAACATATGGAGATAAAAGGGAGATCACTGCCCTCTGTGGGATCAGGTTGAAATCATAGACAAAGAACATCATTATAAAATTCGTAAACTTAAGGAATCAGCACATATGCTAGGCCACAAAAATCTCCTGAGCCGACCAAGCATAGAAATGAATACAATATGGGAACCAGTGATAAGAAGTGCCAGAAAAAAGCAAAAATAACAACGAAAATTGCAATATGAGCTCTGGTAAAAAATTGATTTCTGAAGACATTAAGTTTATAAGTTCCAGAAATTAATACACAGTTGTTCTTACAGACACATGGCTCAATGGATAAAGGCGTTGGTTAGATCCAGTGACAGTGTGAGTTAAGGCAGTGGAGAACTTGGAGAGGTGAATTAACAGGAGATAACTGATAACTGACATCCATTAAACATGGCACGTGGAACTAGAATAGTCTACCCCAGCGAGCGAAATAAAGGGTTTAGTTCGACATTCCAACCACCTGAAGAAGGCCTGGGCGTACAACGGCCGAAACGTTGTGATAAATATGGCAACAAAGATGAGGACAATAGTCCGAATAATGTAAATAGTGTACATAATACCTAATCTCAGAAATATAGACAGATACGTAAATCGTTCTTAGAAATTATTGTTTCTAATGTCCTTCCCTTTTGGTTTAGGTCTTATAACCTTATAATGCTGTAGTATCATAAAAGGGTAGGGAGTTGCCTTAAGATTTCATGAATTTTAGCTTCATTTACTGGTTCATTCGGTGAAATATATACTGAGCAGATGTTTATTGTCCTGTGTAGGGTCACTTTAACAGCATCTGCATGTAAATTAGGTGTTAAATTTATTTTACTTTGAGGTACATAATTCCTAACGAGGATGGATGTACCGCCTGACGCTCGAAGCCCATGTGTGTCATGTATCAGTGTCATGTATTAATGGTATCCTTTTATATTCAATTTGTCATTTTGCTTACGGAATGTTTCCTGAAGGCAAAATACTGCTGGTGACAGGTCTGTTATTAGCATAAGAAATTCATTTTCGTGTGAGTTCCACTGAATTATTTGATACACGATTGCTAAATGTTTTCTGGCTTAAGGTTAGTATGTGGTTGTGATTTAATTTTCCGTGGTTTTGAGTTTTGAGGTTTTGGCCGTTTTGGGGTTTTGGCTTTCCCCCTCAATTTCTTTCAGTTTATTATTTCAATTCTTTCATTGACTTTCTTTTGAGGTTCAGTCTGCACTATATCCTTGCAGGTAGTTCTGAAATTTGGTCCAGTCATTTATTCCTAGGTGTACGAGCTTCTCGATAAGGGCTCTATATTTTTCAGGTTGACTGGTATTCGTTGTGGTCTTCCTTGCGTAATATTTGCATAGGAAAGGCCTTTCATGTAGCTTTCTACAATTTGCCTTGCCTCCACGAATGAGACATTTCGCTTATGTTTCACCTCGACTATCTGCTTTTCCCTTTTCTAGAAGTCGCATGATCGTGAGTATGCTGCATGATTTTCCTGGTAGCACATCTTACTTCATAGTGGCATTCTTCTTCCGTGTGATATGAATCCCTTTGGCTACATTTTCCACATGTTGGCCGACTCCTGCAGCTATCTCTATGATGCCCAAATTTTTGGCACTTGAAGCACCTCAATGGAGCAAAATTATATTGTTCCATTCGCTTTTTCTTCTTTTTTTAAAGCATTAAACCCCAAGCAAGGCGGGAAGCCACTAGCACGCAAGGGGTTACAGAGAGTTGGAGCGAGAGCAAAGAGGAGTGATAGAGGAAAGGATGAAGAGAAGGATAGGGGATAGATCAAGGCATCTGGAGACGTCGATTAACATTACACTTGAATAGTTGGAGATATAGCTATCAAGGAAACAAGAAATGGGGAGAGAGTTCCACAGGCGAGAAATGTGAGACATGAAGCTATTGGACGGCTACATTTAACAGTTTCGACAGTGAAAAGGTGAGAGCGAGATGCCAGCCTAGTTGAACGCTTAAATTCATGAAGTCTGGGAACCATCGAAAGCAGCTCATCGGAGCAGTTACCGTGAAAGTATTTGTAAAAAAGACAGAGGGAGGCAACGGCACGTCTGTGAGAGAGCGGCTGCAGACGAGATGCCAGATCAGGGCCAATTACATTGCATATCCGTCTTTACATATTATCAAGGACCCTGAGACAACTAGAAGGGGCTCCAGACCATATATGACAGCAATACTCCATGCAAGGGCGAATGGTTGATTTGTAGATTTGAAGGATCGACTCCGGCGAGAAAATGTTCCTGACGCGGCACAGGGAGCCAAGCTTCCTAGCGGTGGACGAAGCTATTGACAATGTATTCGTTCCATCTCAGGTCAGCGGACAATGTGAAACCGAGCAGTCATAAAGTGGTGCTCTCGTGGAGTTAAGCGTCAGACACTCTAATGGGAGGCAGGGATGGTTCTCTCTGGTGAGTAATAGAGAGCAGTTTTGTTTTTGAGGCATTAAAGTTAACCAGCCAATTCCTGCCCCAGTCCACAACCGATTGGAGGTCCTTTTCAAGACAAACGGCCAGGTTAGTTTTGTCGGTGACATTAGATTTGTTTTTGAGGCAGGAGTAAATAGTAGTGTCGTCCGCATAGATGCCTATTTGGGAATCTATGACACCAGGAAGATCGTTAATGGAGATAAGGATAGAGCCTTGGGAAACACCTGCGTTCGTGGGATAGGAGCTGAAGGAGAATCCGTTGAGAACGACCTTCAATGTACGGTTCGACAGGAATGATTGTATTATCGAACAATCGACCTGTAATTCCATAACTCTGGAGCTTGCAAAGAAGGCCGGCATGCCAAACCCTAACACCCGGTGTTATTTTTCTAGGGAATTGAGGTGTGACAAAAGTTAGGATATACGTGTCTGTTGTTATGGATTCTCCTTTCGTTTTTATTGTGATACTTCGGTAATCACTGACACCTTGGCTTCCTAAGGACCATGAGATTTCCTCATTTGTGGCCAGAGACAACTCTCTGCTTCTAATAACTCCCTTAGAAGTGTTCAGTCTTTCATGGTGGAAGGTTTTTATTTTGATGTTATAGAAAGTCTTCATCTTCATGAAACTTTCGGCGTGTTTCCTATTTTTCACTTCTACCAGCAAATTGCCATTTCTCAATTTCTTAACTGTTTTGGGGTTAATCTTACTGGATAGTACTTCTTCAATCATCAAAGGGGAAAGTTTTGCTAGAGGAGTTTCATTTAGGGACGCGAGCACAAGAAATCTTGGGAATTTTATTTTGGTTATTTATAATTTTGATGTAGAAAAATGTCACTGCCCGTGCTCCACGTCGGAGTCCAGAATTGGGACTTGTCAAGGACAAAACCCAGTCGCCTTGACAGGTCGTCTACTCAAACCAGTATACTCGTATTCGAGAGAGACTCTGAGCACCCGTTAAACCATTTTTTGCACTTCCCAAACTGGTATGTTTCCAGCCATGTCTAAGTCTAGATCTCTTCGAATCGATTGTCCCTTAGCCATCGCCTTCTAACGCCTATAAGTTGGATAGAAATGGATTTTTGTTTTTATCCAGGTATATATTTGGGGTATTGTATAAAGTACTCGATAAATTGATATATTTATAGACGCTAGGGTTTATCATGACCAGCCGATTGATCGGATCGGGCCTCTCCGACCGCCCGTCTAGTCCAAGTCCAAAGTGGTGTGTTGGGAGTCAGAAGTATCTAAACCTGACTCCTGAAGCCCTCAACCATCAGGATCCCGTCACATTACTGGTCGCCACCCACATCAAACAGGTGGCCTCTTTGGAGGGGTCTTGCCCCTTTTCAGAGGTGTAGTCGGCGTATTCTGAAGCCACAGCCGACAGGGCGTTTGTTAATAGGGGATATAAGGGTTATGTTCACTTAGAATGATTTGTTTTGGTGATTGTGGTATATATGTTTTTCTTTTTATCTAAATGAGGTGTTACGGTGTGAGGTTATGTAAAAGTGTACTTGTGTCAGCAGATGTCATTACTTAAGTTAAAAGTTAGGAACAGTGATCACCAGCATTCCCCATCCCGCTTCGGTTTTGTGTTACGTTATGTATTTTTACATAAATAAGTGTTGTATTTCAGTTTACTTAAGTATTTCCGTCTTATGTATGAGTATTTAATAAACCTTTATTTTTGTCTCTAGCTAGTCTTCTGTTCCTACGATACTCTCTAACTACGGCCTTCCTACTTCTCGACTATTTTGAAGTTAACATTACAACAGTTGCAACGAATTCTTCGAATTCACAACAAAATGAAAGATTTAAAAACTGTAATACTGCAGTAACAACAACTGCAAGAGCAACAACGATTGCAAGTGCAACAAAAACAGATGATGTCGATTGTACAAAAGTTAAACGAAATAGGAACGAATATCTCGTTTACTGCAGACGATGTAGCAAAATTCTATAGGAGAGTTCCCGTATAGACCTGAAGAAGGTCATATCTTCGAAGCAAAGGAATCTTCAAGAAAGACTGTCACGCCTGGTCTAATGAGAAAAAGGTACAACTGCTTTTAACTGGGACCCGCAGATCATAAAAGGCACTGTAAATATATTTGCCGAAAAACCCGGTAGACATCAATTTTGACCAGACGGTAATATTTCTTTCTAAAATTTTTGGAGAAAAGATTTTTACTTTTCTATACACGTTGGCAGTGTTTAAATTTAACAAAAAATAACACGGATGATTTCATTACATACGCAGGAGCAGTAAACAGTGAATGAGGAAAATTTAAATTACACAAAATATTCTCTGATTGGTTTAAATGTGTGTTTTTTGTAAAAGGGTTGAACCTATCAAGGACTCTGAAATAGGTTCGTGTAGTCTTTCAAAGCTAGAACAATACCAAAAATTAACGTTGCAAAGCGCTACGGAAGAATGCCGACGGATATTAAATCTTACCGACAAAATTGAAGGCAAAGAAGTAGTCATCCAGACGGTTAAACGAGAAAGAAAAAATCAATGTAAAAGACCTGAACCATGTCACGGGTGGGGTGCCAGACATTTTAAAAACAAATGCCCATTTCAAAATTCCAGAAGACAGGGCACATTCAAAAGATGTGCAGGGAACAAAAAAAGTAATAAAAAACCTAATTATGTTAAGGTTATTCTGGCAACACAATGACAGTCCGCGTTTAACTGAAAACATGTGAAAGTAAAAATGAACGGAAGACTTGTAAAACTACAATGAGACACGGGATCCGACATAACGGTTATATGGAAGGATATTGGCGCCCCCAAAATTGAAAAGTATACCGAAAAATGGGAAAAATAAATTGTAAAGTTTCCTTCCAAGGGCAGAACTCGAAAGCTACGCTCCACGTTGTGAAAGGAATACTCTTGAATGTTTTTGGAGGTGACTGGCTAAAAAGTTCAATTTAAGGGACGAATTCATAACTTCTATTTGTGGCTCAATTTAACTCACAGCTAAATTGTCTAGCGAAGATTGTAAATGTCGCATAAAAAGTTTCCCTGTTGTTTTTCGAAAGGTTTAGGAAAATACACAAATGTCAAAGCAAGTTTACATCTAAAAGGAGCCAACCCGGGTTTTAAACCTAAACGTTTATTGAAATTATTACCACTCTTTCGGAGTAACCCTACTTTGAACGGGCCACTTCGCATTGTTGCAATGATCCCTGTGACTGGCTGAAAAGGAAGCAGTCAGAAGGCCCCTTACTGAAGCTGCTTCGTCCCGATATGAGCGCTCCTTTTGAATCTTTCTTCCTCTTTCCCACGTTGACTTTCAACGAGTAGCACGTACAAAAAACTGCTCTCGGAAAAAACTTCACCCACAGATCTGTGGAATCCGGGACTGTAGCGCCTACTTCACGTGAAGAAATATCTTCTCAATCCTCAAGAGCCTCAGGAAGATCGGACACCGAGATACTGCCGCGCCACCACCGTCATAACAACAGCAACAACAAATAACAGTATCTCAAGGAACTGTTAACAGGACGTTTCTTTTTTGTGACAAGGCCGCAAAATACCATTTTTTGAACACTATTATTGTAAACCTTCTTCCTTTCTTCTAATTCTTCTGCTATACTCATAAAAGGTTTGAATCTCAAACGTTTGGTTTCATTCTTTTTTCTTACGCCGTGTCACGTCACTGAATTATCCTTTTTTTCTACAGCGGCAATTAGCTACCTTTTTGGGAAAACTTAAACTGGTAAAATACCAACACACTTTGTTCCATATAGAGCGGTAGATGTGACAAACCGTGCACTAGATAGACTAGAATCCTTGGGAGTCATGAATGTGCAGAATGGGCGGCCTTATTATGCATAAATACCCATAAGGGATTGTATACAAGACAAGACTTACTTTCGTCGTAGCGTTGTCTGTAGAAAAATCATCGCTGACTGACGCATTGCCATGGTATGTGTGTCTATGTTGTTGATCGAAGCCTGGTCTGGTTCGCTGACTGTCTTTCTCTGATTGTCACTGACTGTGTCGTTGCAGATATGGTCGCTGATGGTTGCTAACGAGCCTTTTTTATCGCTATTTGACAACTGGTGCTCGGCTCACGAATCCTATCTGTGTTTTGCTCGGGAATGTACTCAGTAACCGGGACACTGACCCATTTCCAGGTAATTTGTAGGCGTCTCTTATTTGTTTGTGCTTTACTTATTAGCCGTAAAATATAGGGGTTTATATCCTTTACTCATACTTCGAGAACTCTAATCTCAGCCGAAATAACTATAGTCAAATAGAAAAAGAGACATTAGCAATTACTTTTGCTATGAAAAAATCTATAAATTTATTCACAGCAGAAGTTTTGCGTCACTTACTTTCGTTCAAAAAAATTGAGCTGCATATCAGTAGAATTCTCCTGAATATATGCGTTCAAGACAGATCCATTAATGGGGTAGATGGATTATACCAGAAGCATGATTTTGCTTTGTTTTTGAGAGTACCCAGATTAAGTTAAGACGAGAGACGACAATCCCACCCATCTCCCATTTGTATCTATGACTCATTTATACAATAAATATGCACTACCACCTCTGTTTCGTTGCATGGGGCAGATAAAATACTAACATAGTTTTGTTTAGTTTTGAGATTAGCTATGTATAGCCTATAGGAGACCAACCTTCTGTATCCCCCGTTTGGCTTTATACCTCATTTGTACATAATATACAATAAATATACACTCCAACCCCTTGGGTTGGGGATCAAATACTAAAATAATATTATTTAGATTTCAGACTAGCTGGATTAAGTTAAGACTAGAAGAGACCACACTTCCCCATTTGTATCTATTACTCGTTTGTACATAATGTACAATAAATATACACTACCACCGCTGTAGTTTTGCTGGGCGGGGATCAAATACTAACACAATTTGTTTAGGTTTTGAGACTAGCTTGGTTAAGTCGACTTCCCCATCTCCCATTTGTCTTTATACCTCAATCTAAATAAATAAACAGCAAATTTGGTCTGTCCGTTCGCCCGTGTGTCTGAAACTCTTCTGACTCGAGCCACACTTGCTCTACATAGATATATTATTCCGTTTTGGATCATCAGGATGGTGTGATTGAAAATTTGCCTTTCATCTGGTGCTTAAATATCCATCATTGGGATTTGTGTCCGAATGAGTAGGGAACAGTTAAAAATTCAAAATATAAAATAACTGAAAAAATTAATGATTTTAAAAGTTTTTAATTTATATTGAGTTTAAAGTAACACAAAAAAAAATGTGCATTTAAAAATTTGTTTTAAATTCAGTTTAAAATATCTCCAAAACTTTGTGCATTTAGGGAAATAAATTTCCTTTCTTCAAAATGTCAAGGAATCAGAGTTAAAATGAGAGATATCGTGGCGTGAGGTTTTGAAGTTCCGAAGAGTGATCTAGAGTTCCACGGAATTTGTGATTTAAAGAACACAATTTGAACACCGCCTGAATCGTAATTTCAGCCCAAATCGGTTTTTTGGTCAGAATTGGACTTATAGCCATGTTTTGAAGTTCCATTGAGTGAATTGAGAAATTCAAAGTTATTTCTTCAAAATTATTATTGCTGGTTTCTAAGTTTAGAGGTCGCTTTAGCCCTATACATTGCTTGTAAGGGGTGTGGCTTTTAAGCTAGTATATAATATGTATATACATTCGCACCCCTTTAGTTTTGTTAGGGAGTGAGGGCCAAATAATAACATAATTTTGCTTAATTTTTGAAAGTAACTAAGTTAAGTGTATTGAAGATTATCCATTCCCATCCCCCATTTGTTAGAGATCAAATTCTAACATAATTTTGTTTAGTTTCTTTAGACTAGCTAGGTTAAGTTAAGACTGGAGAAGACCAGCCTTCTTTATCCTCCGTTTTGCTTTAATCCTCACTTGTAGATAATGTACAATAAATAATACACCCACCCCTGTAGTTTTGTTAGGTGCTATGTTGTAATGCTGCCTTTGTAGCCGAGAATTCGGAAGGTCGTAGTTAGAGAGAGTATCAAGGAACAGAAGACTAGGTAGAGGAAACAAAGAAAAGAGGTTTATTAAATACTCATACATAGACCAGACATAAGGAAACTCAAATCCTACTCTACTTGTCATATTTATAATGGTCCATTGTCATAGAAGTAAGGATTAAAGTTTTGCCACCTCCCTCCCCCATAGCAGCTCCCTCACCAGTCTACAAACACCCTCCCACAAGAAAAAGAAATATTTCCCCGAAGGGATGGCTATCTGTCAGGTGGACAGAAAGGCCCTAGAAAGGGACCTGTCATCACAGAGGAAGACCTTCCTAAGGCCTTTGTTTAAATGCACCTTCGTGAACTGTAAGTCCCAGAAACTTCCCCAAGGCACCTAGTGTAACTACTTTAATCAGAAACACGGGGGGGGGGATTGAAAGGGTGCGACCACTTGGTTGAGGCCAGGGTCGCATTACCCAACATAAAAATGAGGAGATTCGAAGGATCCACTCTGTCAGCGGTTCGGTTTGTCGGCGACCGAGTTGCGATCTCTCTGGCCTTGGGCGCCAGCACAGCAACTCTGTGAGTTTTCGCTTTTCTAGCGATTGATTGGGAACGGACGTAGTCTTCAGATGTGGCAGGTTGGATTTACCCGACTGTCATCGGTGTGAACTTGGTCTAGAGGAAACGGCTTCGCACGCCTTCTACCATTGTTCTCAGGTGCGCCCAATATGAGGCTATGTTGGCTAGTTGACGGCTCGTATTGATTCCAAACGTCCATCGATCTCGCATTCGCGTGCGATAATGTGTCGCCTCCATTCTCTGGTGTGAAACGAATGATGTTTCTCACGTTGCTAGTCGGAAAGAACTGGGTTCACGAGGAAGCATTCTTTCGGTGACCCTATTCTGCGTAAAAATCAACTCCATAGTTAAATCCCTAAGCCCAGGAGTGAGATGCTCCCTATATGTCAACAACTTGATAATAATGTACAGATCTCGGCATATGCATATCATAGAAAAGCAACTCCGACAATGACTCAATAAAATACGTAAATGGGCCACTGAAAATGGTTTTACCTTTTTCAAAACGAAAACCAAATGCCTAGATTTCTGCAAATTAAGATAATTGCTCATAGATCCCTGTTTAAAATTAGACACAGCAGAAATTCCAGTATTGGAACAATACAAGTTCCTAGGTATCATCTTTGACAAAAATGTAACATTCATTTCCCATCTAAAATATTTAAAAATAAAATGTAGTAAAGTCATCCAACTTCTGCATTTAGTGGCCCATACTAAATGGAGTCAGATCAACAAACATTAATTAAATTATACAGATCACTACTTCGCTCGAAACTGGATTACACTAGTTTCATATATGGGGCGGTCAGAAAATCATACCTAAAAATACTTAACGAAACCTATCATTAAGGCCTCAGACTAGTATCTGGGGCTTGTAGAACATCCCCAGTGGAGAGCTTATACACAGAAGCTAAAGAAATACCTCCACATTTAAGTCGCACTAAACTGGCACGGCAGTACTATGTTAAAATAAAATCATGCCCAACTAATCCAGCTTACAGTAGCACATTAAAACCTAATTACTGTAATCTATTCGAACAAAAAGTACTATACAACCCCATGAACACAGGATGAAATTAATTGCTGAAGAGTTAGGGTATACACACTCAAACATACAAGAAACGACTACAGACAGTATTCTACCGTGGACAATCAAACAACCCACAAAGTCTTTCTAGAATAAACTAACTAAACAAAAAACTCACCCATTCAAATTCCAAAACATTCAGGGCATATTGGAAAACTACCCTAGCCATAAACTCATCAATACAGACAGGCCAAAATGTGAGGACAAGACAGGATGTGCAGCCGTGACCAAAACATTTACAAAAAGCGTCTCCCAAATGGAAGCCCTATTTTCACTGCGGAGGCTTATGCAATAGAGTTAGCTCTCAATATCATCACACAGAGCAAACAAAAATTTCTTAAATTTTTCGGACTCACTATTGGCCCTAATGATTTGAAGAAAAAAATCCAACAACCCACTTATTAACAAACTATTATGCAAATTAGCACTACTTGCAAACATAATGACATCAAACTATGTTGGATTTCTAGCCATATCAGAGTGGAAAGTAACAATAAATCAGACCTAGCAGCCAAATCAGCTTTAGATATGGATGTAGATTGTATATTCAACGACCAAAATCTCATAAACTGACTTTAAGGAGGGTATTAACAAATGCATTCAGAAGGAATGGCAACGGTGCTGGGACGACAACCTACACAATAAGTTATTCGCAATCCATCACAAACTAGGAGAATGAAAGTCGGCTTTCAGAAAATCTCGAAAGCAAGAAGTAATACTGGTCCGCTTGCGCATTGGCCAAGCGAGAATAACTCACTCGTACTTGCTAAACATCGGAGATCAACCAGTACACCAAGCATACAGTATTAAACATGCATTAACCGAGTATTCAGACCTTGCGCTCTCAAGGCAAAATGCTATAATATAAACAATTAGTATGAGATCTTCGAGAAAGCAAATATGGATGACATAATAGAATTTCTTAAACAGTGGGTCTCTACCAAAAATTATAAACTAAATAAGAATGTCAATAAAATCAATTTCTCTACAAACTGTATATCTGAAAAGAATGCATCAACGAAATCAGACTCTTGACAAAAACCATCTTTACAAAAATACGTCAATGAAACCTGATCTACAAACTATCTTACAAAGAATACATATTCTATTCATACAAATATTTAGTAAAATTCTTGTCGGTATTAAATAACCCATTGCTGTAAAAAAAAAACACCCCCCCCAAAAAAAACAAAAAATACAAAACAAATCAAACCAAATCAACAAGGCACGAGACTTTATCAAATAATAGTCTGAATGTTCCACACACCCACGCCACCCGCTATGCTGGCAGATCAAAACGGAACAGTAAAACAGGTTTGAGACCGCCCAGTGCTGTGCCTCATCTTGTGTAGAAAGCGATTTGAAGGGGGTGTCCAGATCCACCGCCATCACTGACAATAGAAGTGACCATAATCACACTTCATTTTGATGCACCTAGACTGGTTCAGTTAGCCATGGTAGTCATTGTGTTCGCCGATACAGGGAATCAAACTTGTTCAAGTGGACCAGAGATATTAAAACTACTCAGATCCATTGGACGAGTACCTCGTGCTAACTAGCCCTCGAATCGCTTGGCATCACAGACAACCAACTTCATATAAAGGGCGCGTGGTTCATGCATATAAGTATTGACTCGAAGGAGACGCGACAGGTGGTTTATGTGTCAAACAACACATCTGAATCGGCCTTGAAGGATCTACATCTCTTGCCACCTGATTTCCCAGCCCAGACAATAACTAGTTGAAGGACGCAAAGGAAAAAAACCTGTGCGCGTGCCCACGCAGAAAACCTATTTCAGCGATGCCGAGTACCATTCCGTTCCTTCCGATATAAACCAATAGGGGGCCTACTGAAACGATGGATACGGGACTATTTCAAGTCCAGCGCATTTAATACATGTCCACGTAAACCCTTAGGAAAGCTATTGGACATTACTTTCGTCCCTGATGTGACGCTATCAGCGGCCCACACATCGGTCTCTGTTCCTCACCATTGGATGAAGAGAGTGAAATAAGACCTCAATCGAGACTTCGCATTGGGTATAATTAAACCGGTACCAGTGGGAACTCCTACAACCTGGTTCTCAAGGATGGTTGTCGTACCCAAAAGGATGGGTCCACCAGACGCACGGTGAAGTTACAAGAACTGAACTCTTCATCCATGTGGGAATCCATCACATCCCCATCCTCATTTCATCAGTCCCAATCGTTCTGGTTTAGACAAGGAAACAGTTCTGGACGCATGGAGCGCGCTACTACAGCTTATCGCTTTTCCCAGACGCACACGATACCACTGCATTTATCACTGAATTAGGCCGGTACATATATCTCCGTGTTTTTCATGGATTTCACGGGTCTAGAGACGGATATATCCATCGGTTCGACGATATTATAGTGTACACAGTTCGAAAAACACGTTGCGTAGACGTTAGCCTCCTTTGGAAGACTTCTATAGAGATAGTCCTCGTTCTAGCATAATGGAATATATAACCCACCGAGAGAAGAATGGGATTGTGTTTAACCCTGACAAATTCCATTTTGCAGAGACTGGAGTAGATTCTTAATAACGGTCGATAGTGTGAAACCAACGACGAAAATGACTATGGTCATCCTTCACTTTATTACGCCCACAAGTATCATGAGCATCATGGTTTGGACTGATGAATCAGGTATTTTATGCATTCTCACAAGCTGGGGTGATGGCCCCCTTCCAAGAATTACTGTGCTCGAAGAGCCGAAAATTTTATTGGAACGAAATGATTGACCAACTTTTTGAGTGCGGAAAATTGAGGAAAGGGTCAAGTTGTTTGAAATCAATAAACCAACATGCCTTTCAACAGATTACAATAAAACAGGAATCGGTTACTTTTCAAAAACGCTGTAATTGCCCTGGCGAAGCGAACTTGAAAATTATTTTCGCCGGATTTTACCAACGACGCAGAATCCCGCTATACACCGGTAGAAGGTGAAGCCCTGGGTTTTGACTACGGAGTAGTATCATGTTGGTTATTTATATTGGGATACCCAGATTTGCTAGTGACTGTTGACCATTAACCCACGTCTCTTTAATTTCAAGGAACGCACACTAATATATAAATTCAGCATTAAATCTCATTCTGGAAAACTTAATGCTGCATCCGACTTCGCCTCAGCATGGACTCCATCAGAGGACTCGACAGAACGTCCCCAAATATTTTTAGGGCTATCACATGGGATAGGATCATTGCCGTGGCAGCCATTGACGAAGAATGTCGAACTCTGAGATATATACAGACTGGTTTCCTCAAATCACACCATGACCTCCAGTTGGTGATCTCCCGGTTTTGGCCCATGCGCGAAGGAGTACCGATCAAGGAGTATAAAATCCTTATACCTCGACAACTACTAGCGGAAATACTTGAATCCCTACATTCATACCAGTGTGTAAAAGACATGTTTGCAAATGCAAGGCAACGCCTATTTTGGCCTGGTTTGGATGTCAACGTCTAGCAGACCAAATGCAAGATATGTAACTCTCATCTAGCCTAAGGAGTCCTTGATGCCGCCGTCTAACCCTGAATTCCCATTCCAACAAATCGGGATTGACTTTTTCACGGTAAACTTTATGTTATATACGCAGCTCGGTATACTTGTTGGGTGGAAGTGGCCCTAATCTCATCTGGGAAAGCCAGGGCAGTAAGCGACACCCTGAGAACTTGGTTCTGTACATATGAAGATCTTTCTTCCGATGGGGACCACCTTTTGATTCCCAAGAATACGACACATTCCTTAAGAATGGGACTAAGTCTGCGAGTATAGCGCTAAGCGTATACTCGCAGAGGAACACTGACAGCTATGGTCGGCTGTGTCATGATCGTACAGTCCGTGCTTTGCTGATCCAACGCAACACTCCCATCCAGGATCTTGGCATGTTTCCTACTATGATGTTATACCAGATACATAGATAGCGGTGAGAAATTGGTGATCTGAGAAAGGCAGAAATGGTTAAAAGGTACATGAGGAACGAGCACTTTTACAATTAACCTTGTCGCCCAATTCGGGAATTACAAATTAGCGATTCTGTTCTGATCTAGAATCAAGATGTCCCTTACCCTCGTAATTGGACGAAAACAGAAAGAATCTCGGAGTACTGTGTGCGAGTGGATGTAGCAATCGGGTAAATCTACGCAACCATCGCTTCCTCCGTAAGATCCACCAACTTATTGACATTCTACGTCATTCTACCCAGGGATCGGGTTCCTCGACCTCATGGTCAACCGGTTTTATAGCCGGTTCAAGATAGCAACACGGAAAATAGATTAACCACATCTAGGCCAGAACTGCATGATACCTCTGCAGGTCCTGGGGCTCGGCTACAGCGACCCGGAGAATTCTCTATAGTGATCAACACAGATTACAATCCATTATTACCAACGGGCAACATAAACCAAATACCGCGGGTAATGTACCAGAAGAAATGGAAATTGACGACACCGCAGTAGACCCAATGCAAAATAATATTGGAGAACACCAATGTCGGCCGACACTAGCCCTAAGTCAACGCTCACATCGAAACTCGTAAGCACCTCGAACTCTATCCCCACAAATGCGAGGACAATCTGGATATTCTGGAGTAAACCTTCAACTGACCAAGTCAATTACTTCTGTGGTCAGTGGAGGGCGGGGTATGTAGAATAGAAATGGAAGGTCTCTTTAGATATTGGGGACTTCCACTGGTAGACATAAGTTACCTCATCCGGTGTTATAAACAGCTGAGCGGCCAGAGGCCAAGTATATTTTTGTATTTGTATCTCGTTTGTAAGACAATAAAGTAATTGAGAATTGCTACTATCGTTGCCTTTGTGATTATTTTACAGGGTTAACCCCCTTGATAAATTTTCAATAGAAATTTGACTCCGCGGTGGAGCACAGGATCAATGAAAAAAACAAAACAAAAAACAAATCATAAACTTAAAAAAACATAAAGTAAAAAAACAAAACAAAACGGAATTTTTGACTCTGAATCAGAAATAAAAGCCAGAACTGAATTCCCTAAATTCATCATTATTGAATCTCCAAAGGAAACCCCTCTGGCCAACCTGTCACAATACGGCGATCAACAAATTCAAACACACACGCACACATATTTTAATAAGCACAAAAGACATACAAATTGAATTTAAGATCGAGAGGGTTGAAGAATGCATCCTAATTCCTTGAGGTTTTTCAAATGCCAGAGTATACGCATCACAAGTTGAGCTGAAAAGGACACCCGGTATGTAGAAAATGTGGTAAAAAATACAGATCATATGGAGGAAGATTGTACTCACGTTATTAAATACCCTGTCAAGTGCACCATTCAGACTTTTTGAAATATTGCTACCCGGCTTGAAGCAATCGGATGCTTAGCCACAATGATAAGCAGTGATACAGCGAAACAGCCTGTCTGTTGATGTCACCCGAAAAACTTTAATTTGCTTGTGCATTCTTGGGAGTTAAGTGCGAATTTTTAAACAATGACTAATACTACTAATATTACAACCTCTTCTCTGTCAATCATTGGCGTGTTTATTCACAGAATAAGTATGTAAAAATTTGCTTTTCTTTCAAACATGCGCCGATGGCTTAGCGGGGGAAATCTCCGACTCTTGCCGAATCAGTCGGTTTTCGATCCCGACTTGAAGCAATCGGGTGTCTAGCCACACTGATGAGCTGTGATACAGCGAAACAGTCTGTCTGTGGATAACAATATATATGTATATATATATATATATATATATATATATATATGAGAGAGAGAGAGAGAGAGAGAGAGAGAGAGAAATAATAGAGGTCAAGTATAAAAGAAGTATGTGACTAAAGCAAGCATAATAGTGGAGTCATATGCCAATGTAGCTTAGAAGGCGAATCCAATTATCAGCAATAATGACAACAAAACAAAAAATATATAGAGCACTCACCGAGAAATTGGTGCAACCGACTGGCCAAAATTCCAACAATTCCTAAAACGAACTGAAAGCTGCTAAACAGAAATACTAAAAAATCGGAAGAACCCATTTAAAACCTACATACTACGGCTCAAATATCACCTATACAAAACTCAAAATCTTCAACTAAAGAAAACACCATTAAACAAAATTCTCAAACATCACCAATCCATCCACCAAATCTCAAAATATATATCTCAGGAAAGACATGGCAAAAAACAAAAATAACAACAAAAAACAAAACAAAAAAAACACCTATGACACCCCACAAAATAGAGAATGTATGATAAGCCACCAAAAAAACCCAAACAAAAATTTAAACACCAAAACGTATAAAACTAAAATAAAAATACAAATATGGGATATAGAATAATCCAATGGGACGGTCGTGTACAAAAGCCAAATTATAATTGGATTCTGCTGTTATTTCTCTCCAAGAAAAAAAGACAACATTAATATTAGATATTATCAACAATACAATCACATTTACAACTCTGGATTCATGGTCTCTGGAGGTGTAACCGTCCTAAGAAAAAAATGACATACCCCAGAGTAAAACTGATCTACAAAGGGAATTACAGGTGGTTGCAGTGAGAGCCATTTTACATAGACTGTTCTCACCGCATGACCAGACAGACCAAAACAAAATGGAAGATTTGATAAAGCAGTTACCCAAACCGTTCATTCTCCTAGAGGATCTTTATAGTCACAATACCATTTGGTGATCCAAGTAGACAAACAAAAATGGAAAAATTACAGAAAAAATTATTAAAGATAATGAACTATGTCTACTCAACCAAACAGAACAGACACATTAATCCAGCAACTAGAAGCATGGTTACTGGTCCGTCAAGTTGAGCGTTGACTCCTAATCACATTTTCTTCCCCCTTCGACCGATACTACTTCAGGAGAATGTCATTCGACTTCATAATGTCTTCTAACAAAAATGAACATGATCCAGGGAAAATCGGACTAATAGACGATGTAGTGGTTTATGGACAAACCAAAGAGGAGCATGATCAGAACCTTCACAACTTCATGAAGTTGCCATATCCGTAGGTCTATGTTTCAACAGCGCTAAGTGTGCCTTGGACCAGAGGGAAATACACTTCTTTGGAGCTGTGTTTAGTAAAAATGGGCTTCACCCAGATCCCCATAATCCGGATGAGATAAAATCGCTACTTAGTCTTAATAATGTAGCAGGAATTATCACATATATGGCACCATTTATCCTTCGTCTGTCTGACGTCACAGCAACCTTGAGAGAATTGTTAAAGAAAGGCTCGGAGTACGAATGGACAATTAGCCAACAAAAATCCCTGCAGCAAATAAAAGATATAATTAGCACAGAAATGTTGATCACTTATTTAGATCCACTAATATTATAACTACCTATTGTAAGGTTATTGTTATAACACACACTAGTACTTGGTATAACGTAATTCGTTAAGTATTTTCTGTACATAATGTTTAGGTTAGTGCCGTACGCCTGTATAATTAGCATGAAAACTAGTATCTATCCATTACGACTGGTATCTACTCAGTACCCACCACTGAAATGAGTTGTGACACAAGGTCAGGATTATTGTGAGGTACTCGTGCGTTTCGACCTAGGCAATTGGTCAAAATTTACCCAGTGCTGTAAAAGCGGGCTTGGGTATATTACTTGTCTGTTTTTCTCAGCGAGAGCAACGACTGAGTCACCCTCCGCCCGAAGACAGGGGTCTTGTCTTGTTCCGAGCCTGTGATTGACTCCAGGTTTGAGACTGTTTATAGGCATAGCCTCGTCTGTGTTCCTCTCAAGTCTGTCGCACACGCGGCAGCGAACTACCTGATATAGGTGCGACTGGTATTTACCAACCTCTCTACAAGGCAGGGTGTGGGACAATGCCAATTTTTATGTGGGCGAATCCGAGCCCATAGGTTCGGGCAAAAATTCCCCATAGACTCCACATACACAGAGTTGGGTTTGTCTACCTGCGAGACTCTGCCCTTCAGCATATACTCGTCTGGGTTCCTCTCTTGTCGAAAGCAGAAAGTTCGACGTCTGTCGCGAGCCTATCGGCGAACTGCCTGATAGAGGTGCGAATGGTATTTACCAACCTCTCCTCAAGGCTGGATGTGGCAAAAGGACGATTTTTATATGGAGCGAAGCCGAGCCCATAGGCTCGGGCAAAAATTATTCGTAGACTCAGCATACACTGGGTTGGGGCTGTCTACCTCCCCAGACGAGACTGTCCGTAGGTATAGCTTCGTCTGGGTTCCTCTCTACCCGAAAGCAGAGAGTTCGACAAGTCTGTCGCGAGCCTGGCAGCGAACTGCCTGATGGAGGTGCGACTACTTCTAAGCTCATCCCATGGAACACTTTATAGTATTGGATGAGTTCATAGAGTCACCGGGTGTGCTTTTTATTTCACAACTAAAGACATCGGTGATTCAGGTGAATGCTATGATTTTTTGTGCTTTGTCAGGCACCAATTATTTGAAAATTTGTATTCCTATATATTAACCAACCAGCAACGTCGTACTAAACACGCGGTATTCTTTGAATTAGCAGACGGTAAAATATCTTAAAATGAAATTTTTGGAGGCTCAAGTTCAGAATACATCAAAATATTTCTTCCTTAAAAGGGACACATTAAAATATATATTAGCCAATAAACTTGCGATTAATAAATCTAAAATTTAGATTCCTCTGGAACCAATCTTGCTATTATAAATATAATCATTTCTTGTTCACTAATCTTCAGTTCACTAAACTTTCGGTTAACCTTCGACCAGGATATTTGTTTGATCGTTTCTCTCACAAACGAAATTGAAATTCTCACAATTACTCACATCTTTCGCTTGTTTATTCGCGTATACAAAGATTACAAAATAATGCTTAACTATAGACTCGTCCACGACAGTCAGTCTACCTTTCGCTGGAAATGCACTCTTCTTACATCCATTGGTCGATCACCGTAAATCCGGTTTGCTGATTGGTCAGTTTCGACCAATCAGATCGCTCCCACGCGCACGATTATGTTTCGCGCCATTCTTCCTGGAGCCTCTTTGACTGTATATAAACCGGAGTAACACGTGTCACCTTGAGCATTCCAAAGGAGCATTCCAAAGCAGAGCCGAGCAAAGCAGATAGCAAACCAATTTCGACCGCTCAACACAATTACCAAAATGTAACCTTCAAAGAACTCCCGTCTTTGACTAACGCAGTCAGACGTAAAAGAACTTTCGCTACTAATAAGTAAAGTCGGCAATTCACTCTCAGAGAGATTTCTACAGAGATCCACGCGTGTCTACATCTCGACTTAAAACCCTTCTGATTACACACTAATTCATAGCAATCCCAACATAACTATAGTTTGTTTACATGCGTTAACAGTCGCAGCAAACTTCCTGCGTTCATTTCATAAGGTCTACAACTAAAATTCATACACACTAGACCTGTCACGTAGATCCATTAGACCTGTCACATACATCTGCACATAGACGCATTTATTGTTTATCCTAAATTAACTCAATTCGAAGACAGACGAGCCAAAACTCTCCTTTCTTCAGGTTGGCTCGCCTCTTTATATATAGAACTGGTGACGTATTTGTTTTTCTAGTGCGAACGTACTGACGTACTTTTATTGGGAACGGGATGACCCATTTCCCGACACACTTCTAAATTAAAACTTCACACTCGCTTCATCTTTCAGTAACCTGACCGTATTGCCATTTTTCTAAGTTTATCTATTAATAATTTTGAGCAATTTTTGTAAACTTTACATAGATTCATGCTGTCTTGTTATCGATAAAATTAATCTTTAGATCAAGACATTCTTAATTCTATCTTCTATTAATAATCTGATATCTTTTGTACACTTAAAAAATGATTGTATTTCTTTTCTAAATAAAATCTGTAACATTAATATTTTAAAGTTTTACAGAATTTTTAACATCTTGGTTATTTAGAAAACGCCTTTTTTTCCTATGTTTCAGCATATTCTCCTTTATTATCATTATTATTATTTCTGGGTGATATTGCTCCCCGCCACATATAGACTGAGAGAGCTCTACAGTCAGGAAGTGGTCAATGTGACCAAACAAATATTTGGAGACCAGGGAGTATCCTAACGGGTTATCAGCTCCAGCTTGTTCCAAGAGTTCGCAAAAGAGTGGAAGTTTGAACACCACACATCGTCCCCGAGGTACCTACAATCAAATGGAATGGCATAGCGGTGCATATAATCTGTGAAGACTGCCATGAGGAAAGCAACCTCGTGCAACCGCAACGTCAACATGGTTTTGCTATACTGTAAAAGTTTTTTCTTTTTTTTTTCTCACTCCTACCAACTCCTTGTGCCAGACACAATTTAGTTGGCAGAAGAAACGATAGCTGCCGTTAGTAAGCGCGAGTTAACGATACAAGACAAACCACTGCGTAAAATTTTAAAAACAGGAAAAAACATTTATTGTACAATTATTTTACAATAATCACAAAAGTACAGACAAGAACAAGAAAGGTTGCACAAAAATTTCCTTCTGTGCGCCTAACACGGCAGGATAACAATATTTTCCTGGGGTTTCTAAAAAGGAAAGAGAAGAAGGCCGCTGGAAGTCAGGCCCCGTTCGACCAAAGTCTCCCTCTGACCGCATCTTTAATTACTACCTCGCTTGTGATGGGGATGCCAGCTTCGGGGACCAGTGTGGTTAAATCCCCGACTGGGTCGATCTCTCAGCCATTCCCCGAAAAGCCTTCGGTCGCTGCTAGTGCAGTTGTGGAGAAGGAGAGTGGGAGATGACTGGTTGCTGGTAGGGTTAGAAGGTAAGAAGGTTTTGTCCCATGAAGCACCCGAGACGAAAAGCATCAACAGACCCACTCACTCGGCCTCTAAAGCAAATACTTGTTTGGAGGAACAGAAAAAAGTACAAACCCGGATTTGAGAAAACTGAAAAAATTAAAAAAACTCAATGCCAAACAAGAGCCCAATAGGAAAATGTCAACTCCTAAAAAGGCAGCTCTCTCCTCGACCTCTACCCTGTCCTCCCCTGTTTCAAAATCAGTGACAAAACCTTCGTTCACACACCCGTCCCCGTGTAAAATCCGCCCACTCGATAGAAATGCCAGCCCCTTTAGGAAAAGTAAATCTCACACCTCATGTCCTACTCCCAATCCTTCTCTTTGCCCAAAATATCCTGAAATGCCTCCATCTTCAAAACGCCAGAGAAGTCCATCGGCAGATGTGATGGAAAAGAGAATAAACTTCCATATTATCTAGGGGAGGATATCTGTCGCATTTCCCCGACTCAGGCTGAGAGAACTAAAAGCTATGGGAATAAAATTAAAGAACTTAAGCAAGGCAATACGCCGACACAGACATCGAGGTACCAAATAACTTTCCCACAGCGTAGCGTGTTCTGACAGTCCTTCGAAGTGGGTCGGGGACGCGGCAGATGTGGCGGTATGGTTGAGGAGGCCATAAAATTATATAATATGTTGCCCCCTATCACCATTCTTGATAGTGAAGAAACCCAAAAGTTAAAGCAGTTCTGTTCATAGAGGGTCCCAGTTTTAGTTCACCCCTCTCTCTCTCTCTCTCTCTAGAGCACTAAAACTAACTTGACCTTCGGATGTTGTCGGTCTCTCCCAGGACGGCACAAGAATCAGATGGGCGAGGGGTCAATGGGGGAGGCTGTTGGTATCCTTTCCCTGACCATGTTCAAGACAGTTTCCCAACCCTCAACGGACTGATAATGACTCTCTGGTTAGCAAGTTTGAATGCCTGTCAGAGTCTCGCAGGGAGAGGCTCACTCGCGATCTTCAACATCTCGAGGTGGATGTATGTTGTTTACAGTAGACCAGGTCATGAGGGCATTCTGTCTAAGAAGTTTACCCTTTATTCAGCATGTTTTGATAGACGTTCGAGAGGCGTGTCCTGGCTAGTGAGCAAGTTTTCAGATGCAGCGTGTACTCTTGTCTTAGCGGAACCGGAGGGCAGGCTTTGCGTGCTGGATATTACCATAAAGGATAAGGCCTTGTGGTTTATACGCCAATAACCATGCGGAGCGGCCTGATTTGTTTCGGTGGATCGAACTGGTTTTGATGGCTTCTCGTTCGGTAATTCTAGTGGATGATTAGAATGTTGTCCTTGATCCCGATATAAATCATATAGGAGAATGATCGGGCACTAACAACTCGGATGTTAATTCGTTTCGTTATCGATGGGTTTGATGTTGTTGATAAATATCGAAATGAGCACCCAAGGGAGGTAATATGGACTTGGACTAAGAGTGGCGGCTCGAATTCGGTGGTGCGTTCTAGCTACATCGATCAATCCTAGTTAAGAGAGTCGATGTAGGGCTTTTAGGTTGTCCAATTTTCCATTATATAGTTTACTCGGATCATAGGCCCGTGCGCTGAAGCAGGTTGGCCTGGACAAAACTCTGGGATTAGATGATCTTCCTTATGAAATGTACTTGAGGTAGTCGTCCGCCTTTGTCTCCTTGCTGACAGTGATTTACGACAAATGCGTGAAGCAGGGGATCTATACCCCAACGCTTCACCAGGCCTTCGCAAGAACAAAAACGGTGGGAATGGGATAGGTATTATCGGCCTTTGACGATGTTAAACACAGAATTGAAGATTTTAGCCAAGATCTTAGCCGGCCGTTTGCAGGCTTTCCTCCCTAGTTTGATTGATCTCGAGCAGACTTGTGCTGTGAAGGACAGGACTATTCAGGACAACCTTCATTAGGTACGCTTGATCATCGGACAAGTCGACAGTGATGCAGCTCTGATCATTTTAGTTCAGTCCAAGACATTCAATAGGGTTGACCACCGATTTCTGGAGGCTGTCGTTTTGGCGGGCAGTTTCGGGCCGTATTTTCGCACTTGGATCCGACTTCTGTATGTATCTCCCGGTGCGCTGGTAGAAATGTATGGAGTAAGATCGAATGCCTGTCGTATTGTCTCGCTCAGTTCGTCAAGGTTGTTCGCTTTCGCTTCTGTTGTACGTTCTTGCGTTTGAGCCCTTCCTTTGCAATTTGAAGACGAATCCGTGTCTTCGTGGATTCTTCCCTACCTCGACCAGGTATTCCGCTTATGCTGATGAAGTTTCGTTTCTTGTGTCGAGCAGAGCCAAAATTGACGAAGTCGGTAAAATCAGAGGGTATGTGACAGGGGCCAGGATCAACCGAGATAAGTCTGTTGGCTTGCGGTTGGGTTCGTGAAAGGGAGTTTTTCTTCCCGGACATTACCTCTGAACGGACGGGCCGATCAAGATACCCGATCTCCTCTTGGAAATGAATTGGTCAGAGGTGCGGGAGAAGGCCGAGGTCGCAGCACGTCTGTGGTTCCGGAGGAATCTTTCATTGAAGGGGAGTGCACAAGTATGTACCTCGCACATCTAGCCGATTTTTCCTTACCAACTCTCCGTACTTCCACTCCCGTCTGCTATTCTATTGGGTTTCATAAGGCTCTTGTTCATCTTTTTGTGGGGAGGCAAAGCTCCCATGATATGTCGCTTCGCATCTCTTACCTAGACCGGATGTGTTTGCAACCGGATGAGAATGAATTCTGGAAGGAAGAGGCTCGTAAGAACTTTCCATCCTTGAGAAATGTGCGCTCGTGCGAGGAGGAGGCCAGGCGTTTACCCCCAGGTGAGGGCTCCTTCTATCGCGAATGTCGGCTTGCTATCAAGTACCTCTCACGGGCGACGGTGGCTTATCAAACGTCCGGCCGTTGTCCCGTAAAGCATTATATCAAGTATTAGTGGAGCCGTTCACGATGATTTAACAAATCTTGGGCGTCCGAGTTGAAATCTCTCACCTGGCTGGTGATTCAAGGGGCCGTTTGTGTCTGCAAAATAACTTTGTTCGGCGGATTTGGCAAGGTCTCCAAACTGCGTTCGCTGCGATGAGGCAGTAGAGACCCTAGGTCACACCTTCATTGCAGGGTCGTAGGTTCATTGTGCAAGTTTTTTGAAGGCATCATGGTACGTATGCTGCGCAGAAAGTTCTTTGTCCTCGAGGCCAGTTATGTTTGTAGCAAAATTGTACCGCCGTTGACTAAGACTGAGAAATACGTGTTCTTTTGTTAACTAGGTGTTATGCGAATCGTGAAGGAATTCCATGAGGACGAAGTTTACCCCTTCCCAACTGTTCTTTAAGCCTCAGCATAAAGTCAAGATTAGGACGGAAAGGAAACGACTCCATCCATCGGAATTTGGCGAAAGGTTGGTGAGTCTTGCGCGTTTGCATCGAGTGAAAAGTGCTGACTTAGAATGACATTTTGATGCCGGTTAGACATTAAGGATTTTAGGATTGCTGGAGTGAAAATTGGCAACCTCGCCCAAAATAGGGCAGTTTAGGCTCGTGTTTTTTCTTTAGTTTTTCTTCGCCGATGTTAACTTATCTAGGGTATGTATGCGCATTGGCCCCCTTTTATTTTTTGTTTTCACTTTCTTTGTTTAATTTCAGTTACCTGGTGGATGCGTGGCGCCTTTCGTTTGTAGGATGTGATTTTTCGTATTTGTTGTTGTGCTTGGATGAGTGTGTGTTTCGGTGAGTTGTAGGACGAATGAGTGTTATCTTGATTATTTAAGTCCTGCATTAGCTTCGTCCGGTTTACTGATTTTTCTGCCACATTTACTGATTTGCGGTGGGGTATTATTAATATTGTTTGGTTTTATAAATAATAAATAAATCTTGCTTTACATTGCAAATATTAATTATGGTTTATACATTTTGTATTGTTATTGTATTCCCCCCTCCTAGAGACAAAATAAGACATATGCGGACTAGTTAGGACTTCATAGAATCCCTAATTGTAGATGTAGTAAGAATGGTATGTAAGAATGTGACGTTTTGGTTTAAGGGTTATTATAGCATGTCTGGGTCAGTGATTGTGGCTAGTTAACTTTTAGCTTAAGACGGATGAAGATCAGACCTCCCTATCCCCCTTGTCCATTTTGGCCTTGTGTCATATTTGTACTCATGTGCAATCACAGTTAGGCAATTTCTAAGTAAAACTTTTGCCCGAGCCTACGGGCTCGGAATCACCCCACATAAAAACCGGCCTTGTGTCACATCCTGTGAGGTTTGGTAAATACCAGCTAAATCTCAGTCTGGTAGTTCGCTGCCAGGCTTGCAACGGACTTGTCGAACTCTTCTCCCGAATGTAGAGAGGAACCAAGACGACAGGAGGTAAACAAACACTGGTGGAAACGCTCGGGTTCCCCACGTAAAACTTGACCTTGTGTTACAACTAGTCTGCAGTGGGGGGGGGGTCTTCGGATAGAGACTTGGCTGAGAAAAACAGACCAGTACTCTACTCGAGCCCTCTTTTGTGGGGTAAAGATTTTTATATATTTTACTATAAAATTGTAAAAAAAAGGAAAAATATATTTGTACATATTTAGAAATTTTCGCATCATGGGTTTTTTATTAGGACTCCAGCTAATATGTGGTATTGTGGTATATGTTGGAACGAATAGAGAAGGATGGATTCTTAGGGTGATTGCATCAATTGTTAGAATGAATAAGTTGTGAGTCAGATTAGCTAGATGCAGGATAGACAGTGAAGATCAGACTTTCCACACTTCCCCTTCTGTCTTGAGCCACATACAAATGTATATTTGTAAAATAAACATCCTAATCTGATTAGAACCAACAACTACAATGAAAGCAAAATGAGAAAACTATTTGAAAATACTGAGACCATCAACATAATGTCCTACCTTAAAGAAATAGGTTTATACCGAAACATACCACACCTACAATGATCATCTACAAACTATATATGTGTAGTGATGGCAATAAATAAATTAGTAAATAACTCGCTACCGCTATTACTAGACTATGTAGTAGTCCAGAACCTGAATAATTAATAATTGATAATAAAAGAAAAATTAAAAGTACTTTAAAATACAGATAAGAATGTTAAGTAACAATAAAGAAAGATAAAGTTAGATTATAAAATAGCTAAATAAAATATCTAATACTCCCATGTGTCAGAACAAGCATTTTACTGCCAAAAGAAACACAAATCAAACTCTCTCTCTCTTTGTTTTCAACCACTGAAGAAGGCAGACGTTTGGACAGTTTCGGATAAAACCAACAGATAAACAAAAATTATTTATTTCTCCATACATATATGTTCTTTAAAATATACAATCATTTCTCTGAAATGTATACTACGGGATTTTATTATTTTGTCTATGCTTATTTTGTTGTATCTCACTGATTTTGTTTGTAATATTATAATCTCTTTGTGGCTTGTGGTACCCTTTTTAACCCTAAAAATACATACACAAAAAACAACAAAATTCAGACAAGGCCAGCACATCACCAAGAACACCATAACTTCACAACATATCTATAAAACATGTTTCCCCTGAAAGAATTAATTTATATACAAAAATGTAGTTGAAGGCAAAAAATTCCATTCAAAATACAGTGTGAAATGTAACGCCCTGTTTTATGTATGATGGACTCTCCTGTCTTGTAAAAATTATAGTTAGACAGGAGAGTTCATCATACATAAAATAGGGAGTTACTTTTCAATGACCCTGTATATACACTGACTACAATGTTTTAGTATAAATAAGAAATATGAACATTCTTGTGTGAAAAAACAACAACAAATAAAACTGAATGATTTAATAGTGTACTTGAAGTTCTACTACACTTATTGGCTAATTTTGCTCAAAACAAAAGCAATACATTTTTGAATGTTACTTGTGAAGAGGACTATAAAATTTAGGGAATATATTAAGAAATTTGTTTTGTCAGCAAAAAATAAGACTTTTAATTCCAGTGGAACAGTACAAATTAAGCAGTTAATTAGTTATATTTCTTACATAAATGACTATCATAGACAATATCAAAAAACAAAAGAAATGCATAAATAAAGACCATATGCTCAATGTATAAAGTAGCACAATTTATTTTTTATTCATACAAATTATGTATTAAAGAAAAGAAAAATGGATTGAATATCTCACTAAATTTCTAAAGAAACTCTCTACTTGAAAGAAAGTTATTTTTCAGCTTATATCACTAGTTGAATTTCTTAAAAATCATCTGTTAAAACTGTGTTTCATCTGAATATCTCTGAAGGAGTTGTCAAAAATGTTAGCCAGTGGTCATAAGGTGGTGAGAATTTAGTCATCTTCATTGTTTTTGTGAAGTGTCAACCTCAAGAAATAAATATGATTTATAGTGTTGGTGACTCATCTGTAAATTAAGCTACTTCTTAAGATAGTTGGCCTCTTGCTGCACTGATAATTTTGTCATGTTGCTACTTTGTCTCATATCGCTACTGAAAGCCTTCAGACATTTGAATTTAAGGCAAAAAGATAGGTTCCAGGAACTTGTATGCACATTTCTCTAGGCGTTATTTTTAAGACACATGAAGGATTTATAGTATATATAGATGAAGGTTTGGCTAATATATAAGTAAAGGCCAAAGTTACTGTCTATAGTACCATTTTATTGTTGACTCTATTTGGTTACAGTGGTCAAAGTGAGTGACTATCGACTTAGTCCTTTTGTGATTTGAGAGTTCATACAGAGTAGTTGTGTTTTTGACTGACAGAAATTAATTTGTTGAATTCATCCTTTCTTCTTTTTCTTCTAGAGTTGTACGTCCAGTTACTACTCACAGCCGGCAAATCCCCAACCCTTGCGTCTCTACATCGAACCAATTTCCCACTTCTTCTTTGCGCACGTTTTTTTCTTCTTTTTATTGGGTCTGACACATCCGTGTTTTCCGTTTGATGTTGTCATTGGTTGATTTTTTATGATGTTCTCTGACCCACATAAGCTATGTCCATGTTCTGTCAGTTATAGAGGATAGGAACAATAGAAGGAGGGAAATGTGTAATAGAGAAAGAGAGATAGATAGATAGATAGATAGATAGATAGATAGAGAGAGAGAGAGAGAGAGAGGTTTTTGTCATTCTCTTAGTGAAAAGGAAAGTGTATATTTCCATATGGTGTTACTATCCTACTACAGATTTATCAACCAATCAGGTTGAGTTTTACAAAATTTAAATTGAGTTTTTCAAGACTGATTTTACTTCATTTTGATCCTATCTTACCATAAATTTTGCACAAAATAAAATTGTGCCACAAATATTTGTCATCCATTTTCTTACAAATTACTTAGTGATCAAATTTTAGCAGAATATAGTACAAAGAGAGTTATTAAATGTTCTGTTTAATGAAGATCTTCTGTATCTTAATTTTTCAAACACTTTTTAAAATAAACTCTTATAGGTGTGCAGATCAGTAATATACAAATGGAAAGTTAAATTTTAAAAATATATGAGATTAAACAAATTCTTTATTTTTATGGATGAATAACTTTCTAAGGTTGTGAAAATTGAACTAAAATGCATCATATAATCATAATGATTCCTTGAAGTAAATGAAAACATATGTAAAACTGAACAATGTTTTTTAAAGATGAAATATATATATTATATATCTATATATATTTTAAATATCTAAATGTTGGTGACAAATTTTTACATATTTTCTCTATGATTTTTTCTTAACATAACCTGATGACATTTTTTTCCGTTATTACGCTCCACCCTCCGTACATACATCTGCAGTTAGTGTATTTGTTGTGGGTGCAGACTTTCTCCGGAACAGGTTATGGAACTAATTGATTTATGGGGCACAGAAAGTCTTTGCTTCTTGTGACTAACTCGTATAAGACAGTGGTAGTGATTAAAATTATTAAGCAAGGTATTTAAACAAGTGAATTTAAAATGAACAAGAAGACAAAGATTTAAGATACAAATAATTTATTTTGATATTTAATACATCTTATGGTGAATATAAAACCTTTGAAAAGAAGGTTAAGTTCACATATACACATTTAAAAAGGAAAAGACAACATACTCACATTTAAGTGCGTTTCATAAAAACTCTTTGAAAGGGGAAAGTTACATGCACACATTTAGGTGTGTTTAAATGAACACCTGAAAATGAAAAGGTACAAAGACACACGTGTATTTAATAAAATCATGAAAATGGAAAAATTCAATGACACACGTTGAAGTGTGTTTAATAAAACCCCTAGAAAGGGGAAAAGTTCATAGACATGATATACACACATTTAGGTGTGTTTAAATAAACCCCTGAAAATGGAAAGGTACAAAGACACATTGAGGTGTGTTTAATTATATCCAGGAAAATGGAAGAATTCAAATACACATATTCAGGTGTGTGTAATAAAACCCTTGAAAGGGGAAAAGTTCATACATTGGATTCATTGTAGAATCTACATCAGAGAAGCGCGAAATGTTTTAGTGGATCAGTAAATCGGTTGAGTTGATTACGCGTAATCCATTTGCCAACTTCTTGTTTGTTTTATGGTATGTATTTCTAGCTTCCCTTAATCAGGTACTGGCTCATAAAAATGTCCCTCGAAAATGAAAGGGAAACCGTGTCAATGGTCGATTAATAATTTTTATTATATTTTGAATGTTTTCAACGCTAGTGGAATTGCTACTCGGAGCCTTATGTGTAAATAACTAATTTTGGTCATTTGACTCCTGACTCTTGAGATGGAAACTTCTAGTCGACCCGATAATACCCACCCAATGTTGTTAGTTGATGGAAGTTGGAGAATAAAGGTATAGGTGGGAGAGAAAGATGGCTATCCCTGTATGAGTAAACACACGTCCTTGTTTCTTCTTTCAACTTATTACAAAGCATGCTCTTAGAACAAATACCATTACATGGTAGCAGAGGTGAGATAAAACTGCGAAAAGAATCCAGAATTCTAAAGTGAACTGAAACGGAGAACAGGATAGCGATTTTTAAAGCCGGAGAGCCGCTTCCCGTGCTCGCAAACCCAAGGAATCCACCACGTGCGTTTAATATCAGGCCAAGCGTTATGATGGAAAGTTTCTTTTTTGCTGTCTTTTAAGTCTTGAAAAATTGATAATAACAATGTCTACCGGTATGAGTGAACCATTGGTGTACTTGGAAACGTCAAGCATGGTGGAATCCTTCAATTTTTTTCCAACAACAGTGCATCTTGTACTTCTCCGTAAAGGGCATACCAGAAAACAAACAAGTAGATAAAATTCTGTTACTATCAGGAATAGAGGGTATAAGATATTATAACTCATGGTCGTTCGAAAACGAAGCCGATAAACGCAAACCAGCAGTGGTTTGGCGAAAGTTTTTAGAACAAATAGAGACAGAAACGACCTTCCGGATCGCACGTTTTTACCTGCAAAAATACTCGCAGAAGGAAACAGAAATTATCGACGATTTCCTGGCAAGTTGTAGGCTTCAAACGCAAAAAATACAATTTTTATTGACTTCCGGAAGACAGAAGAGCGAATAATTGACCAGATTATTACGGGAAGTAAATATCCTACACAAACAGCTACTCAGCAAAAAGACAAAACGAAAAACGAGATGTCCATACAAGAAGTGCTCAACATTTGTAGGAGTCACGAGGCTTCAATTAACTGCAGGAAACAAATGGGCGAACTACAGGGGAAAAGCGAAATCAGTGCAATAATGCACAGACCTGAAAATATAGATAATTGCTGTAAATGGGAAATGCCCTGCTCGAGGGGGAATTTGCTTAGCATGTGGACAGAAGAACCACTGGGCTAACATGTGCCACAACAGAAAAGTCAAGGGAAAAACTGATAGGCAGTCACAGACAAACTAGACTAAAAAACGCCAGAAATCCACACCAGCACAGCCCAATACATATAAAAATCAACATCAGAAGTCCATTCACGTTCAGAACCAGATAAGACAGCTTCGAGAAGATGTCTTTCTATACTATGGAAAAGCACGGAAAAAAGAACTCTCGGATTGAAGCATTCGCCACACTGGACATAATAATATTAACGAACAGAAAAGTCGTACACAACCTAAAAGCCAAGGTGGACACAGGTTCAGAGGGAAATACACTCCCCTTACATACATTCTAGCAGATATTTCCGGAATAGGTAGACCGGAATGGACAACCACTCCCCGACACAACACAAACAGAAACGACAGTACTGACGGCTTACAACGGATCCAATATCCCACAACACGGATCCGTACATATTCAATGTGCCTACAGGGGTGAATGGAGATACATCAAATTTTATGTTGTGATCTCCAAGGGACCTACCATATAAGGATTATCCTCCCTTAAGAACTTAAAGCTGGTCACTGTGCCATCCAAAAAACAGTGTGTGTCAGCCAATTCTGCAATTGTTACTCCTTCAAACTGCACCCCAATCAATTCCACTAAAGATCTGATAGAAGCATACCCGGAACAAGTTGATCGGATTGGTCACTTTGCAGAGGAGTACCACATCGTACTTCGACGAAACACCCATCCGATAGTAAATGCACCAAGGAAATGCCCCATCCACATGAGGGACGAAATCATGGCGGAACTAGACGAAATGATGTCCTAGGGAATAATCCACAAGATTATATGTCCGCAAGAATAATGGCAAACTCCGATTATGTCTAGACCCTAAAGACCTAAATAAAGACATCATGCGTTGCCATCACAAAACTCCAACCATGGAGGAGCTCACGCACAAACTGACCGGTGCTAAATTCTTCTCCAAGCTGGATGCAAAAAATGGATCAACAGCTGCTAAGCACATTCAATTCGCCCTTTGGAAGATACTGCTTCCAAAGAATGCCTTTCGGACTCGTGATGTCACAAGATATATTCTAACAAAAGATGGACATGATAACAGAGAAGTGCACTGGAGCATTGGCGTTGATTGATGATATGATCATCTATGGGAAAACCAGAGAGGAGCACGACCATAACTTACAGAAATTGATGGAGATAGCGCAGACTGAGGACCTCACATTCAACAATGACAAATGTACAGTCAACCAGAAGCAAGTAAAATTCTTCGGTGCAGTTTTCGACGAGAATGGGATACACCCAGATCCCAGAAAAGTGGAGGTAATAAAATCACTTCCCTGCCCAACAAATTTTACAGAGTTGCAGAAGGTACTAGGAATCATCACCTAAATGGCGCCATTCATTTCTAGACTTTATTACCTTACGGCAAACCTGAGAGAACTCTTGAAAAAGATGATAGTTACAAGTGGGGCGTTAGCCACCAGAAGTCGCTGCAAGAAATAAAGGACCTAATATGCAAAGAAATGCTGCTCTAAGATCATGACCTGTCTAAAAATCCATAATACAAGTTGACGCATCGTCTAGAGGCTTAGGAGCAGCCTTAAATCAACAAAGGCCATAGAATTCGCCTCAAAATCCCTAACCGAAACTGAGCAGCGCTATGCAAACATCGAGCGGGAACTCTTAGCAGTCGTTTTTGGCTGCGAACGATTTCGGGCGTACATTTACGAGTGTTCATTCGAGGTCGAAAGCGACCACAAACCTCTGGAAATGATCTGCCTCAAGAACCTGACAGCAGAACACCTGACTTCAACGAATGCTATTATGGCTCCAAGAATACGACATGGTCATCAATTATTGACCAAGCAAAGGGATGACGCTGGTAGATAGACTATCTAGACTTCAAAATAAGAAAAACAGAGAAGTCATTGATTTAGACCTCAATGTAGATTTCGTGCAATTCTCAAGTGAGAAATTAGCGAAGATCCATCAAGCGACGAATACCGACCTAAAATTGTGTGATTTGAGAGACCAGATTCTACAAGGCTAGCTAGAAACTCTCAGAGAACTGCACAAAAATGTAAAGCCGTATTGGTCCTATCGAGACGAGCTCTCTATCGTGAATGGCATACTGCTGAAAAGTGACAGGATATTGATTCCTGAATCAATGCAACCCGAAATAATGGAGAAAATTCATTATGGTCACCAAGGGAGTGACAAGTGCAAACTTAGAGCGAAAAGCTGCGTTTTCTGGAGTGGCATAAATAGAGACCTCGATAAGATAATACAGCAATGTGCCACATGTCAAAGGCACCAGAAGTCACAAGGTGCCGAGACTCTGATGCCACATGAAATCCCAGTGCAACCAAAGCAAATCATGGCCACTGACATTTTCAACCTGAAGTGACACAACTACTTCCTCATTGTGGTTTTTTTTATTCCAAATACTTCTTCATCCGCAAATAAAGGGAATTCTCCAGCCAGGAAGTCATCAGCCTGACCAAGCAAATTTTTGCTGAACAGAGAATACCAGAAAGGCTCATCAGTGACAATGGGTCGCATTTTAGCTCTCATCGCTTCAAGCAATTTGCCAAATCATGGAACTTTGAGCACATCACTTCATCTCCCAGATACTCGCAATCAAACGGCATGGCTGAACGGTGCATACAGACTGTTAGCCATAAGGAAGGCCATGCTGAGCAGCCGAGACATAGACATGAGTCTGCTATGTCTCCGATCAACTCCAACAGATCAGGTCATTCCATCTGCAGGTGAACTGCTATACAATCGGAAGCTAGTCAGCAACCTCCCTGCAAAATGCCCGAAAAGACCTTTGGGATGACCTACTCCACAGACAACTGATGCAGAAAAAACAACATGATAAGCATGCAAATGATCTCCCTTGCACAGGACAACTGGTTCGGGTACAAGACCAAGATACAAGAAATTGGACCCCGCTGTCGTCAGACCAGCCTACTCTCAACCGCGGTCCTACATCGTTGAAAACCCAGCAGGACAGGTCCTTCGTAGAAACCGTAGGCAACTTAAGGAAGACTTCAGCAATTCTGATAGGACACTGACACCGCTTCCCAAAAATCTGTGTAACACTAACCCCCAACCCCTAAAACTCCAAACACATATTCTGGCGAAACACCCAGCACAAATGCCAACACCAGTACACCATCGGGAGTAACCACCAGATCTGCACACAAAACACAGTCCAATGACAACACACCAAATGGAATAACCACTAGATCGGGACGTGTTATAATCACCCCCCCCCAAAAAAAAATACAACCTATAAAAACTTTCATACGTGAGAATTACCGGTGAACTCTATATGGACAACACTCCTCATGAAAAGAGGGATGTCATAGTATGACTGGAGTTACCACCCCGTAGACGGAAGTTGGTGAATAAAGATATAGGTGGCGGTAGAAAGATGGCTACCCTGTATGAGTACACACGCGTCTTTGTTTCTTCTTTCAACTTACTACTAAGCATGTTATTAATAGAACAAATACTATTACAGTTGAGAGGAACATCGTTTTTAAAATGTTTAGGTTGTGAAATTCTTCTTCCAGATTTTGTGGAAAGCTGTGTTGTGTTTTGTTGAGTGATCTGCACTTCCACATTTTTTTCTTTGTGATGTATGTGATGAAATGTCACCTGAAGGTGTTGGTGACTGTGGAATTATTATATCTTTTGTGTCAATGTAAGCTGGTTTGATTCTGTCAATAGATACAGTTTCTCTCTTATCATTGTGCAGAATTGTAAAATATTTGTCAGCTCTGTTACAAGCGACGTAGGGACCATTATAAAATGGCGCTAATGGTTTCTTGAAAAAATTGTTGCGTACGAAAACTTTTTTACAATTGTGCAAGTCTTTTGGGATATAAATTTGTCTGGATGGTGAAAATTGCAATCTCGATATTTTTTACTTTAATTCTTGAGCAAATATTGTAAACAGTTGCAAGTTATTGTAGTAGTAGTACCGAAAACCATTTCTGTCGGAGTACGCGGCAAATATTGTATTAAAGTCTACCGTATTGATAATAAAATCAGTGGCAAGTTTTCTACCCAATTGTTTGGGTTATCCCTAGATGCTAATACTATCTTTAACTAACGATGAAACCTTTCTACCATACCATTTGTGTATGGATGGCATGTAGTCATTTTGATATGGTGTATGCCTAGAACTCTTGGGAAGTCCTTAAATAAATTAGACTGAAACTGGGGACCACGATCTGTCATGATCGTGGTTGTGAAATCCATCTCTCGAGGAATGCGCTAACAACCTTCTCTGTATTGGTATCTTCGATCAGATATGTTTCCAGCCAATGTGTGTAGTGATCGGCAGCAGTGAGGATATATTGATAACCTCTTGATTGTGAAGGAGGCTCAACCAAGTCAATAAGAAGCGTGCGTCTGGTACACTAAAAACTCCGATAGGAGACTTAGTGTGTCTACCGATTTTATGGCGCTAGCGGGATAAACAACTTTTAGCACAGTCCCGTATGTCAGTCGTAATACTGGGCCACACAAATCACTGTGTGATCAACTTAACTGTTGCTCTTATACTTGGATTTGACATGCCATGAAAGTGATGAGAATTAGCTTTGCGTAATGTTGTAGGAATATAAGGCCCTGGGGTTTTAAGTCTTTTGTCACTAAAAGGTGATGGCCAACTGGAGTGATGTACCTTGCATCGCTAAATGTATTGTTTTGTCTAATTTTTGTTCCTTGGCAATAGTCGAAATCGAAAACAGCTTTATCTAAATGATAAAATCATGTTACAGACAAAGTGCCTGCAACAGTGTTATCTTGTCCTTGAATATGTTCATTTGTCGAGGTGAATTGTGAAATAAAATCAAGTTTGTAGAAGATTTTTTATTCCTATTGAAAAGTTGGGGTTACCATTTGTAAAGGCCCGTTAGTTGATATGTCATCTCAATTTATATTTAACGCAAAATACCACAAAATATGAAACAACAAGAAGGAACACAAAACGGTTTTATAACAACATCAATATTTATATTTGTATAATGATGTACAAGCATAGGGGTTACTACTTTTGTCGGTGTTATGTCCCTTTGGCTGAATTAAAGTTTTTATTAATGAAATTGAAATATTTTTATCCGAGCTCACAAAAGTTGAATGAACTTGCCGCTCAAGATGTTTACTGTGAGAGAGTTGAAAGAATTATAAAGCTGAGAAAATGCTGAATAAACTTTTAGCTTTAGAAGAGTTGAATGTTCCGTAATGTTTGTAATTAAGTCTCTATTGCTTGTAGTTGAATATTCGTAGTTTGAAAAGTTTCGTATGTTTGTAATGTAGTTTGTAAAATTTCGTACGTACGTGAATGTGTGCGTGTGTGAATATATTTTCATAGCGTCCGACATGCACTCATTCAGACACAACTACAAATACAAAAAACACTCAGGCGAAACGAAAGGAGCCCCACATCCACCAGAGAACTGGAATCACTGACCACCTAACGAGAGAGGGGATGGGGAGTTAAACTAAAGGAAAAAAGGGACAGAAATAAAAGGAACCAATGAGCGAACACACCCTAGCTAAGGGTCTCGACGTCTCCAGTACAGCGACGGCAGTTTCAATATTTCTCCAAGCCTGCTAAACAAAGTCTCTTGGCGACTCAGAGGGCCCCACGAATCACCAGCCAGGTGAGTGATGCCTCATCATTATTGAGGCATTTCAACCCAGGCGCCCAAGGCCATATCAAGCGAGCCTCCTGCTTCGCAAGACCGAGGTCGTCAATCAGATCATCCTGAACGCCCCCACCCCTGACTAACACTTGACAGAATGCCCTACGAGACAACGCCTGGACGTTGGAGAAGCCATCCGACGCCCGTAAGAGGTGTTTCAGAGCACGACGACATTCGCGGTAGAAGGAACATTCGGCTCAGGGTGTACGGCCGACCTCCTCCCGGCACGAGTGCACATTTCTCAGGGATGGGAAATGTTTACGGACGTCTTCCTCCCAGAATGTGCCATCCTCATCCGATCCGCGACACATTCGGTCTAGAAAGTTGATGCGAAGCATATATTGATGAATCTCAATGCTAGGCATACCCAGACAGGCCTCAGAGGGATGAAGGCAACAGATCTCGCGAGATACCATAGCGGCCTTGTCTCTCCACAAGAAAGAGAATAAGAGCCTTACTAATAATATTAGTCTGGTATACGGGAGTGGAAGTACAGAGAGTCGGTAAAGGAGAATCGGGTAAATGTGTGAAACACATATTTCCGCCCTCCCCTTCAAGGAAAGCCTCCTCGGATTAACCGCGATCTCGGCCTTCCCTTGTACCTCCGACCAATTCATTTCCAACTGGAGATCAGGACCAAACCAGACGCCGAGTATTTTGATCGGCCCATCCGCCCAGAGGAAATGTCCGGGAAGAGAAACTCCCCTACACGCACCCAACAGCAAGCCAGCAGACTTATCGCGGTTGATCTTGGCCCCTGTCACCATCTCATACACACTGTCTCTTTTCTGACTTCTTCAATCTCGGCTCTGCTCGACACAACCGAAACGTCGTCAGCATAGGCAGAATATCTGGCTGAGGTGGTAGCGCCAGGTAGGGAAATTCCGCGCAGGACCGGATTCGTCTTTAACTTGCAAAGGAATGGTTCCAACGCAAGAACGTAAAGCAAAGGCGAAATCGGACAACCTTGACGAATGGAGCGAGACAAAACAAAAGGCTCCGATCTTACCCCATTCACCTACACCAGTGCACCGGGGGTCGCATACAAAAGTCGGATCCAGGAGCGAAAATCGGGTCCGAAACCGAAAAAGACTGCATATGCCCGCGTTTGTAGTCACGGTCTGCTTATCCGACAATGTGACGCACGCGATATGTCGCCGAGCTGCGCTCTGATTTTCCTCTGCAGGTAATTCAGCGACCATATTCGTCGCCTCAGAGGACATTCTTTTTAACTTATCCCTAACTACCAGAGCTTGATCCTTCTTGATAAGCAAGAAGGACAACTATCCCTTAGCTAAGGCTATTTCTCCATTATTACGGGATTTCACTGCCCGATCAACTTGTGATTCTAACGCCGTTTGCGCCGCTAATCTATCCAGATTGAGTCGAGGACTAAATTCGATAGCAAACGTTCTAATTTTCGATTTTAGGCGTTCCCAACAACCGCCCCCGTCAATTCCCTCTGTATCATTAGCAGCAACTGGTTCCGGAAATCCTGCTCACCAAATAGTGAACAGTTTAATTTCCAGTACCCAGCCAACCTAACCTTAGGCTTATCTAAGTTTACACGGACCCGGACAAGCCTATGATCCGTATAAACTATATAATGGAAGCTTGGACACCCTAAGAGGTTTACATCGACTCTCCTAACTAAAAGTCGGTCGAGGTAGCTTGCAAGCGTCCCAGGAGCCGAATTGCCACTATTTGTCCAAGTCCATGTTACCTCCAAGGTTGCTCATTCCGGTACTTATCGACAAGATGAAACTCGTCGATAATGTCCCGAAAATGGTTTCACGTCCCGGTTGTTAGTACCCGGATTAAGCCCTACATGGTCTATATCGGTGGGGCTGTGTGTGTCTTTCGTCCTTGCGGATTACCAGCTACCAGCCATTCCCCCTCCCCCTTTCTCCGCAACTGCACCAGCAGCGGGCGAAGGCTCTTTGTAGCCTTAGATATTTCGCCAACCGGGGAATTAAACGACCCGGTCCGGAAGCTGGCACGCCCATTACAGGCGAGGCGGTAGGTAAAGACGTGGTTTCAGGGAGATCTGGGTCTACTGGAGCTTGATTTCCAGAGGCATTCTTCTCTGGGCAGGAAGAGGAGAGGTGACCAGTCTCTCCACACTTTCAACATACAAGTTTCAAGCGTCCAACATCCAGACAGTTGGGGATGGAGCGGAAGGCTTCTTGGTTCAACATGATTTCAAAGCTCCACTCCTCGTTCAGGCTATCGCAGGAAGCACCCAGTATTTCGCCATAATCGGACTGAAACACAGCGAGGTGTTCCCCGATAGCCAGTGGAGGACACCTCATATATCTATAGTTACACTGGCCCTTCGTCTTCGTACTTCGTGCGCAATGTCAACTCTTTCGTTATTAAATCACCGCTCGATGCAGCAACGCAGTCTTAGGGCTTAGGTAACAATACGTCCCACATGAAATATCCGGCTCCCTTAACGACTCTGAGGGGATTGAACCCCAAGGACTCCAGTGATTTTAACATAGTGTTTTTCGTCGAGCGACAAATTTTGCGCGTACGCTTGTCCACGACGAAAACTGACACTATTCTTTTGTCAATTTTTCTCAATTCTGTGGGGTCTTCTAAGAGTCCACCTCCTACGACAAGGTGAGCGTAACTCTTAGCTCGCTCCAAGAACTGCGCTAAATTGATTATACAGCTAGGTGGGGACTTCCAACAAGAGGGCGATTCCCCAGCCTCTGAATTATCCTTACTCTTGTCTTTGTTTGGGCCACTATTGGGCTCCATGTTTTTCTCATTGTGGCCATTATTGGCCTCCATACTTTTTGGACTTGGGCCATTTTTGGCTTCCATAATTTTTTTCCATGTCTTCATTCAGAGCTGTATCTGCTAAGACTGGGTACTCCACTGGATTATCTTTGTCAGGTGTTTTTTTTCTTTACAGAAAATAAATGTTTTTTAACTTACTTCTTGAGAACAGCTACGATAGGCTTTTTCTTCTTGATACGGAAGGATGTAACTTTACATTTTTTCCATTTTTAAAAAAATTTATACAATGGGAAGGGAACGGAAGTGGTGGTAAGAAACAAAGACTGGCTATAGGCGGGAAAAATTCTAAATAAATTTCGCCTAGTAGCGAAAATTTAAAATGACAACAAAAATAAAGCAGTTAAAAAAAACACAAAACTCGCCCGAAAGCGAGACAGCAAGCAAAAATAATTACAAAAACAAAGAACAGATAAATACAAAAAAAATCACATGACAAAACGAGAAAAAAAAAGGTTCACCTAACGGCATGAAAAAAAATTAAAGAACAAAGTTTGCCTAACGGCGAAACAATAAATAAAAAAAAAGAAAACACAAAAAACAAAGGAAAAAACAAAGAAAATACGAAATTTTCAAAACGAGACGGAGCTAGTTACATAAACAAAATGGCTGACGCCAAAACAAATAAACAAAAGAAAATAGACAATACAAAGTTTAGAACAAAATAAATGTACAAATAGACAGAACAAGGGTTACAACAAAATAAATAGACAATACAAAATTGGAACAGAAAAACAAAACACGAAAAACTTAAAGGATATTAAATGGAAAGAATTACAGAATTAACGGTTAGTCAAAAAATAAAGCGAAACACAGACAGGGATTACAAACCAAAGAAAACAAAGATATAATTAAAAGAGAAAATTAAATAGGAAAACTGGAATAAAATGAAAAAGGAGCAAAAATTTAGGGGGTAAAAATTAACAAATGTGGAGGGAAAAAAAGGAAAAGAAAAAATCAAAATTTTTCAAAACAGTCGTAAAAACACAAAAGACGGTAATAAAATCAAACTTAACCAGAAATAAAGTTCAACACAATAAGGGTAATATCCAAAATAATCGGGCGGCAAAACAGCTGTCAGAAAAGATTAAAAAAATGTCAACAACTTTCGAAAAAGGCTGGCAGTGAATATTTATTTCCGTGAAATGACAGAATATGTGGCACAAGGCCGAATGGGGAATGGGGAAGTGGTCGGTCTTCTGACTTAAATTCTAAACGCTGACCCAATCATACTAACAATATTTCTTGCACCAAAACAACACATTCTTACTTACCTTTCTCACCAACACCCACCATAATACCTCTATGTCTCCATGAAAATACTAACTAGTCCCCATATGTACAATTTGTGGTCTGTTGGGGAGGGGAGTAAAACAACAATTAAAAATTTAAAAAAATAACCCCAATGAGTATTTACAGTATGAAACAAATAACTATTTACAAGAAACTAAACAAAATCATGTTAGTAATACCCCCGACTATCACTAAATGTGACAGAAACATCAGAAGTTAATGCGAGACCAGAATAAATTAAAAACATTCATTCGTCCCAAGCACTCACATGGACATGCACTCAATCAGACACAACAACAGATAGAAAAAATCACACCCGAAACGAAAAACGCCTCGCATCCACCAGAGAACTGACGTTACTGACCACATAACGAGGAAGGGGATGGGGAATTAAACTTAAAGAAAAAAATTGGGACAGAAATAAAAGGGGCCAATGAGCATTCATACCCTAGCTAAGTTTAAAGAAAAAAGTAAACTAAAGACTCAAAAAACTAAACCTAGTCTAACCTAATTTTAGGGTGGGTTGCTGGTGTTCAACTCAGCTAAACCAATATCCTGATGCCTAACCGGCATCAAAGTGCCACTCCAAGTTAGCCCCTTTCACACAACCCAAACGCGCAAGATTCACCCACCTTTTGGCGAATTCTGATGAAGAGAGTCGCTGCCTTTCCGTCCTAATCCTAACCTTAAGCTGATGCTTAAAGTATAAGATCAGTTGGGAAGAGACAAACTTCTCGCCTTCATAGAATCCCTTCTGACGTGTCGTCCAAATCACGACTCTCATAACACCCAGCAAGCATAAGAACACATAGTGTTCAGCCCTCGTCAACGGGGGAGCCACATTGCTACAAACAGAAGCGGCCACAAGGACAAAGAACTTTCCAGACAGCATGCGAACTATGAGACCTTCAACATACTTGCACAGCGGTGCTACAACCGTACAATGAAAAAAGGCGTGACCAATGGTCTCGACCTCCCCACTACAACGGCGGCAGTTTGGATATTTCTCCAAGCCCGCGAAGCAAAGTCTTTTGGCGATACAGAGGGCCCCACGCATCACCAGCCAGGTGAGTGATGCCTCATTGTTATTGAGACATTTCAACCCGGGCGTCCAAGGCCATATCAAGCGAGCCTCCTGCTTCGTAAGACCGAGCTCGTCAATCAAATCATCACGAACGGCCCCCCCCCCCTAACTAACACCCGATATAATGCTTTACTAGACAACGCCTGGGCGTTGGAGAGGCCATCCAACGCCCATAAGAATCGTTTCAGAGCACGACGACATTCACGGTAGAAGGAGCACTCGGCTTTGGGTAAACGGTGAGCATCTTCCTCGGACGAGTGCACACTTCTCAAGGATGGGAAGTTCTTATGGGCGTCTTCCCTCCAGATGGCACCCACCTCATCCGGTTCGCGACACATTCGATCCAGGAACCCAATGCGAAGCATATATTGACGAATCTCAATGCTAGGCATACCTAGACCGCCTTCAGATGGATGAAGACAACAGATCTCCAGAGAGACTCTGGCAGCCTTGCCTCCCCACAAGAAGGAAAACAAGAGCTTCACTAAGGCCAGTAAAGTGTTATACGGAAGTGGAAGCACAGAGAGTCGGTAAAGAAGAATCGGGTAGATGTGTGAAACACATACTTCCGCCCTCCCCTTTAAGATTCCTCCGAGACCATAAATTAATTGCGATCTAGGCCTTCCTTAGTACCTCCGACCAATTCATATCCAAGTGGAGATCAGGACCAAACCAGACGCCGAGAATCTTGACCAGCCCATCCGTCCAGAGGAAAGGTCCGGGTAGAAAAAAACTCCCTTCCACGCACATAACCGCAAGCCAACAGACTTATCACGGTTGATCTTGGCCCCTGTCACTAGCTCATAACCACTGATCTCTTTGCTGACTTCCTTAATCTCGGTTCTGCTCGACACAAGAACCGAAACGTCATCAGCATAAGCAGAATACCTGGGCGCGTTGGTAGCGCCAGGTAGGGAAATTCCGCGTAGGACCGGATTCGTCTTTAACTTGCGAAGGAAAGGTTCCAACGCAAGAACGTAAAGCAAAGGCGAAAGCGAACAACCTTGACGAATGGAGCGAGACAATACGAAAGTCTCCGATCGTACTCCATTCACCTCCACCAGCGCACCGGGGATCACATACAGAAGACGGATCCAGGTGCAAAAGTACGGCCCGAAACCAGCCGCCGAAAGGACAGCCTCCAAAAACCGATGGTCAACCCTATCAAAGGCCTTGGGCTGATCTAAATTGATCAGCGCGGCTTCACTGTCGACTTGCTCGATGATCAAGCGTACCATATGAAGGTTGTCCTGAATAGTCCTGCCCTTCACAGCACAAGTCTGTTCGGAACCAATTAGGCTCGATAGGACAGCCTGCAAGCGGTTCTTAGGCAAAATCTTTAACTCTGTGTTTAACATAGTTAAAGGGCGAAAGTTACCTAACACATCTCCACCGTTTTTATCCTTACGTAACAACCTGATTACGCCGCTGGTGAAGCGTTGCGGTATAGACCCCTGCTTCATCCAGTTGCTGAAAATCAGTGCCAGCAAGGGAACAAAAACGGGCGACTGCCTCAAGTACACTTAGTACGGAAGGCCATCTAATTCTGGAGATTTGTCCAGGCCAACCTGTTTCAGCGCATTCCAGATTTCCGACTCTGTGATGGGATATTCGCACCTAGCCGCTTCAGCAGCCTCAAGGCAGAGGAAGTCAGCTAAATAGACGTCGAACTGAGCAGGGCTCAAACCAGGCTCCCTGCTGAAAAGTTCCTGAAAATACTCCCGAAAAGCCTCACATATGCCCTCGTTTGTGGTCACGGTCCGCTTATCCGGCAATGTGACGCATGCGATATGTCGCCGAGATGCACTCCGAACCTCCTCTGCACGCAATTCAGCAGCCATATTCGTTTCCTCAGGAGACATTCTTTTTAACCAAGCCCTAACTACCAGAGCTTGATCCTTCTTGATAAGCAAGGAGGCCAACTCCGCCTTAGGTAATCCTACGCCCCCACTATCACGGGATTAAATCGTCCGATCAACCTTTTGCTCACAATCTGTTTGCGCCGCTAATCTATATAGATTAAGCCGACGACTATAATCAGCAGCGATCGTTCTAATTTTGGATTTTAGTTTATCCCACCAGGCATTTCCCACCACATCCCTTGTCAGTTCCCTCTGTATCATTAGTAGCAGCTGGTCCCGGAAATCTTACTGCCCAAATAATGAGCAGTTCAATTTCCTCATGGAAATTTGGACACCCTAAGAGCCCTACATTGACTCTCATGACTAAGACTCAGTCCAGGTAGCTAGAACGCACCGGAGTACCCGCCCCGCCACTATTAGTCCAAGTCAACACTACCTCCCGAGGGTGTTCATTTCGGTATTCATTGACAAGATCAAACCTCTCGATAAAGTCCCGAAATGAATTCACGTCCGGGTTGTTAGTACCCAATTTTGGCCCTATACGATCTATATCGGGATCAAGGACGGCATTCAATCCCCCGCTAAAACTACCCGACGGGATGACACCAAGAACGGCTTGATCTGCTGAAACGAAGCAGGTTACTCAGAATACTTATTGGGCGCATAAACCTTGATGAGAGGTATAGCCTTATCCTTTATGGTAACATCCAGCACGCAAATTCTGCCCGCCAGATCTGCGAAGACAAGAGCACACGCAGCCTTCAAGGACTTGCTCACCAGCCAAGAGACACCCCTCGAACGTCCATCATAACATGCTGAATAAAGGGAAAACCCTTTAGACAGAATGCTGTCATGATCGCGAGAAGAAAAACGGGTCTCTTGCACACAGCATACATCCACCTCGAGGCGCTGAAGGTCACGATAGAGCCTCGCCCTTCGAAACTCGCATCTCAGGCCTCGGACATTCAAGCTAGCTAACCAGAGAGACGTAGTGAAAACCGATTAGGGTTGCTTACCTGAGTTAAAATGGATGGGGTCAGGATACTGACCGCCTCTCCCATCGACCCGTGGCCCAACTCAGTGTTGATGGTGTCGTCTTGGGAGAGGCCGCCTATATCCCATGGAAAGGTCAACTTTAGTGCTCTATATAGGGAGGGGTGAACAAAAACAGGGACCCTCCCAGCACAAAAATGCTTCATTTTTTAAATTTTTTCGTTTTCAACGATGGCTATTGCTGGGTACATTTTGAAAGAGGCTATTGCCTCGTCGAGCATAGCCCAAACGAGTTTAGCCCCCGTCCCAGTTCTTATGACGGTTAGCACTCTTTGTGCTTCTGGGAAGTTTTTTGGGTCTTCTATGTGTTTGTCTGCAAATTGTTTTATGGAGAGGAGATATTTTAAGTTTTTTATCCGATTTCCGTAATCGCGAGCTTTTTCTGCCTGTGCAGAGGAAATACGACATACCTCCTCTCCTGAGTTGAATATATGTTTAAGTGCTTTTTTCTTTTTTTTCTGAGTGTCTTGTGTGGGCCTTCTTTGCCTTTTGTTGGGGCGTGGGGGAATTTCATGTGTTTTAGTGGGAGAGGGTTAGTATCGGATTTGTCTTAAATGGCTGGGATCTCTATTAAGAGGTGCAGAATTTGTCTGTTGTGAATGTTGGGCGGAAGATGTGGAGGGTGTGTCCTTTTTCATTGGAGAGGTCTTTTTTTAACTGAGTTCTCTCCTGAGAGGAGTTGAAGGAAGTGGGGATTGTTGTGCAGAAGATATAGAGTGAGTGGCCTTTTCCACTGGAGAGGTCATTTTTGGATTGGGTTCACTACTGAGAGGGGTTGAATGATGTGGGGATTGTTGGGCAGAAGATGTAGAGGTAGTGGCCTTTTTAACTGAAGAGAACTTTTGTTTTCCAATTTCTCTTTCAGCTTTTTGATTTTCTATTTTTTCGAATCCGGGGTCGTACTTTTTCTGTAAATGTCTTAGAGTATATCCAGAGACCGGGGCGTCGCCTTACTGCTGAGAGAGGGAATGGGTCTGTCAGTGTCTTTTGTTCCGAGGGCTTCAGGGGACTGAGGACTCGCTGACTGACGCTTCCCTCTGGCTCTGCCAGCCACCTGCCATTTCCCCTCTCCCTTCTCCTCAACTACACTTGCAGTGGAAGAGAGCTCTTCGGAGAATGGGGACTTTGGTGATGACCCAACCGACGTAAGACCACTCCGGTCCCGGTAGGTGGCATGCCCTTTACAGGCGAGGCAGTTTTTAAAGTCAGAGGGGCAGTTTGGTCGATTGGGGCCTGACTTCCAGAGGCCTTCTTCTCAACAAACTGGTCAATTTCGTATTTTCTGTGTTGTTTCCTTTGTTCCTTGTCTAGCGTTTTCGTTTTTTCTTTTCGTGTTTCCTTTTTTAAATTTATTGTTTCGCCGTCACAATGACCGGCAGCTTCAGGTCACCGACGTCAAGACAGTTGGGCATGGAGCCGAAGGCCTTATGATCGAGCATAATATCGAAGCTCCATCCTCCAGTCAGGCTATCACAAGAAGCACCCAGAATCTCTCCATACTGGACCAAGAAAGCCGCCAGGTGCTCCCCGATAACATGAAGAGGGACCTCATATACTGTAACATTGGTCCTTCTCCAGCCCTCGTACTCTGTACGAAGAATTAAATCTTTCGTGATTAACTCCCTGCTTGTGGCTCTTACACAGTCTTCGGTGGTGGGTAACAGCACGTCCCACATGAAAAAGCACTTGCCCTTAACGATTGTCGACGACGAACACTGACAGTATTTTTTATATAAGTTCAATTGGCTCCTCCAAGAGCCCACCTTGTACCACAAGGTGTGCGTAACTCTTGGCACGCTCCAAGAAATAAATCCGCAATATCGATAATGCATTTAGGAGGAGACTTCCAACAAGAGGGCGATTCCCCGGCCTCTGCATTATCACTTGAGTTGTCTTTTGATGGGTCTACGTTGTTGCTCTTTTTGGCCTCCGTAGATTTAGAGGCTTTTTTGAGCACGTCTATAATTTCTTCATTTGTAGGAATTGTGGGTAAGGCAGGATACTCATCGGTGTTATTCTTGTCAGGCGGATCTTTCTTAGGGTTGAACAAATGCTTCCTTACCGTTCTCCTGAAGGAAGATATTTTAGGATTTTTTAGACTTAAAAAGAAGGTACTTTTTTCCTTCTTAACCATTTTTAAAGGGGAGTGGAGGGGAAAGGGGGGAATAAATAAGTTCCGCCTTAGGCGAAACTAAAAAGGAAAATTAACAGACAAAAAACAGCAGGTGACAGACAAATATTAAAACACAAAACTCGCCCGAAAGGGAGACAGCAAGCAAAAATAATTACAAAAACAAAGAACAGATAAATACAAAAAATCACATGACAAACGAGAAAAAATAAAACAAGGTTCACCTAACGGCAAGAAAAAAAATTTAACACGTACAAAAATTAAAGAACAAAGTTTGCCTAACGGCGAAACAATAAATTTAAAAAAGGAAACACGAAAAGAAAAAACGAAAACGCTAGACAAGGAACAAAGGAAACAACACAGAAAATACGAAACTGACAAAACTAGACGGAGCTAGTTACAAAAACAAAATGGCTGACGCCAAAACAAATAAACAAAAGAAAATAGACAATACAAAGGTTAGAACAAAATAAATGGACAAATAGACAGAACAAGGGTTAGCACAAAATAAATAGGCAATACAAAAATAGAAACGAAAAACAAAACACAAAAATTTAAAGAATATTAAAAGGAAAGATTTACAGAATTAACGGTTAGTCAAAAAATAATTAGACATGGGCTAAGCAAGATGTCTTCCGAAGCTGTGAATATGGGCGCAGATCTGCGCAGGGAAGAAGTAGATATTTGGCTGACTTTCATCGGCTTTCGCTGACTGAAGCGGCTAGCTGCGAGGGAGAGATCCCGGAGAGCGAGGTCGACGCGGCATTGAAGAAGGTCGGCAGAGGCAAGTCGCCCGGTCTGGATGGTTTGCCCTATGAATTGTACTTGAGGCTGTCGCACATCTTTGTCCCGATTTTGACTGTGGTGTTCAACAAATGGTTCCGGTCGGGGTCCATCCTCAACCGGATTTCCAGGGGCGTGATCACTCTGTTGAAATAGGGCAAGGATGTTGGGGGGCACTTAGACGACTACAGGCCCATAACTCTGATAAACACAGAGTTAAAGATTTTGGCCAAGATCCTGCAGGAGCGTTTGCAGTCAGTTGCCGAGTCTCTGTTGGGTCCTGAGCAGACTTGTTCTGTGAGGGGCCGAACAATTCAGAGCTACCTGCATCGGTTCCACACGATCATAGAGAGTGTAAAAGACGACGATGAAGCCGCGCTGATCAATTTAGATCAGTCCAAGGCATTTGATAGGGTTGGCCATCGCTACCTTGCGGCTGTCCTGCAGGCCGCCGGATTCAAACACGACATCTGCCGCTTGATTAGCCTCCTGTATCGCTCCCCCAGTGATGTGGTACATGTGAACGGGAAGCTGTCGGGTGCTTTTGCGCTGTCTAGGTCGGTTCTTCAGGGTTGTCCACTGTTGGCCCTACTCTATGCTTTGGCGCTGGAGCCTCTCCTTCGCCGGCTAAGAGACAGGACGTGCAGTCCGGCCCTACGCGGAATCGCCGTTCCTGGAGGAGCTCGAGCCAGGGTTTCTGCGTACGCCAAAGACGTATCTGCTTTCGTGTCGTCCCGCAGCGACATTGAGGCGGTACTGAAAGCGCTTGATCGGTACGAAAAGGTGACAGGGGCCAAGATAAACAGCGACAAGTCGTCCGGCTTGCGGTTAGGTGCCTGGAAGGGGTCGATCTTCCGGGCCCCTTCGGTTGGACGGACGGCCCTGTCAGCATTCTTGGAGTGTGGTTTGCACCCGACCTCCAGCTGGAGAAAAATTGGTCTGAAGTACGAGCAAAGGTCGACGCGGCCGGTCAGACTTTTCGTCAACGGAGGTTGTCCGTGAAGGGCAGGGCGGAGGCGTGTGCCACTTACATTTTCCCTCTTGTACTTTATCGATTGTCCGTACTTCCTCTCTGTGACGTCCACAGGAAGCCACTCGAGCGATCGTTATCCGTCATTTTATGGAGGGGACGCAGGAATTTGTTCGACAGACGAGTCTGTGCACAACGTCCGTGTCATGGGGGGATGGGAATACCATACTTGGCGAGCCACAAAATCGCCTCGAGGTTGGCTTTCCTATGCCGCGCGGTGACAGGAGGAGAGTCGATTATGGCGGGGATTGTCAGGGACGCGTTCCCTTTCCTTACTATCAGTCTCCCCTCGAGGGCTGAGCGCCATCGAAAGCCCCGGGATCAATCGGATTTCCTTCGCGAGTGTCAGTCGACCTTGTTGGCTGTTCCTCGGTCCAGTGACCTTTCTCGGCCTAGGAAGGTCTTCTATCGTCTTCTAGTGGAGGGGGTCGCGAAGTATTCCCTACTGGAGAAGCTCGGCCTGTCGGAGGAGGAGTTTCGTCTTACTGCAAGCGGCGGATTATCTCAGTAACCCTGAGTTTTCGCTTACCTGGCGATTGGCTCGGAATCGGTTGCCTCCCAATGTCAAGGTCCTCAACCCCTCCCCATTTTAGGCCATGTGGCTTGGCGGATTTGCCAGACTGTGAACGGTGTGGCCTTGGTTTAGAGGAAACGGCTTTGCACGCCTTCTACCATTACCCCCGGGTCCGCCCCTTATGGGATCATGTCGGCGAGTTGATGGCTTGTCTAGCTCTCGAAAGGCTCGTGCCCATTGATCGCGCATACGCGTGTGACAATGTGTCGTCACCGTACTCTGGGGTGAAACGAATGTTGTTTCTGACGCTGCTGGCCACGGCCCGAATGGTGATTTGGACGACGCGACAGGAGCATGTCTTGCGAGGCAACCGTCTTTCTCATCAGGATCTGATTCAATTCTTTGAGCATCAGCTCAAGATGGAGATCAGAACTGATAGAAAATGCTTGCATTCAACAATCTTTAGCGAAAGGTGGGTGACTGAGGCGAGCTTGGTTCGTGTGAACGGGGCTAGTCTCGATTTTCTCTTTTAGGTCTACCTAGGTCACATCGGAGCGGATTCCTGTGGAGCTCTCCCCTTGGTTAGGTTAGACAAGCCTTGTGTACCTAGTTAATGTGAGTAAGTGTTGTTCCCGGTCTGTCCCCGGCCACATCTTTGGTTATGATCCAGATTGGGATTCCCAACCTCCGCAGTTTGTTTTTGGCCCCCTTTTATCTCGACTGGGTTAGCGTTTTATTTCCCCATGTCCGTATAATTCCTTATTTTCTCACTCCCTTAGCGAAAGAGCCTCTTGATTTTGTCCAATGGGCAGAATACAGCGGCCTGTCGCAGTTAGCTCCTCTTCATTTCCTTAATCCTTCAACAGGGGTCTCTCTCCCCTGACTATAAATACTGGCTGACCCTTCTCTCTCTCTCTCTCTTTTTCGACCCAGGCCTCGGGCCGCAACCTCGCGCGTGAGGCGAAGTACAAAAACTTTCTCTTTTTCACTTAGGCCAATATGTGACATCTCACACATACAGCGTTCCCCATATTCTGGGAACACGCTAAAAACAATATACGCGTTCGTACGGACACTCAACACACACATAACTTCTACATACAAACTATGTAACTTTTCATGTTTTCATGTCATTGTAATTTATTTTTAATATATATTTGTTGCATACATGTATATCGGTCTTGTTTGTTTCTTTATCTTCTTTGGACTCCATTAAAGTCCAACATTCCTATGTAGCTAGACCGGCCAGCAGGAAATCTTAGCCCAGAGATATCATCCTCATCTTCACACCCAACGGGTCCTCTACAGGCCTCTCTGTTTTGAGGGTTGGACGGGCCCTACTAACATCAGTTATGATTAGTTTACTTTGTGTTAATTTTAGTTTATTATTGGGTCCATCCCCCTCCCCTGTCATTCTTCATTATTAGATGTTTATGTATTATTTATTATCATTAATTTTTTATGGCATGGGGCGCGTTTTGTAGGTCCCCCTTGAGAGGATGCGGTATTGTGGTGTATGAAGGATCTAGTGGTGACGGACCAGTCTTTATGCTGAATGTGGAAATTGTAATAAGTGGATGAGTCGTGAATCTGATTAGCTAGGTATAGGTTAGTTAGTGTCGACCAGCCTCAACCCCTCCCCATTTTAGGCCATGTGCCACAATTATGTATTTTCTAATAAATATTCTAGTACACCAGGGTACCCAGTCAGAACCTCACCCTTGGAGTGTTGACTGTGTTATTGGGTGGTTTTTGAAAGTTGTGACAAGCATTTCTTAAGCCGATAAGTTTTTGATTTTATTTTTGCTAAAAACATTTCGAATCTTTTTTCAGTTTTTCTGGCCTTTTTTATTTTTTGTTTATAGATATTTGTGCATTGTTGTTCCTCTCATTTTTTCACCAACAACAGAAGGAACAGCCACAAATGGAGATGCCCATGGAAGTGGACAGTATGCCTCCACCTCGTGCTTCGTCCCTGAAAAGGAGCAGGGTGGAAGAAGAAGAACCTCAACAAAGTCACTCTGGTCGTAACAGAGCGGAGAAGGGCATGGATAGAACCAGGTCACTCTCCATCCCTGCTTCGCCAAAAGAAGCGGTTAGTTTCCCTAAAGCTAGGAGCCTCCCTACTTCCCCTTCCCTTGCTCCAACCCCCTCTCCCTCCACTTCCTCCCTAAGTTCGTTAAATACTCCACCTCACACATCTAACTCCTCCCCTCCCCATCCTTCAAGGGAGAGAAAGAAGAAGAAGAAAATGTTCGAGGGCCTCGATTCCATTTGCAAAGTTGACAAAGAGGAATACAAGAAGGGCCTATCAAAGCAAAGAAGAGCCCTGTTGGGGGTCTTATATAAAATGACGGAAGTGGATGGCAAAAGCATCGAAGACCCCCGAAATTTCCCGATGGCTCCTGTGTGAGGGATACGGGGGGGGGCTATTTAAGGGTCTGGAGTCACCTATTTGAAGCCAAGGAGGCTTTTCTAAACATTAGAATGTTTGAGCTGGACAACCCCAACCTAAAAAGACTATGAAACTTTTGTGCTGGGAGGGTCCCTGTTTTAATCCATCCCTCTCTATATAGGGCTATTAAGCTAATAAACCCCACGTACGTCGGCGGTATTGTGTTAGACGGTCGTATGTCGATCGAATTAGGAATTGGAAGCCTTGGACAATCCGTCGGGGTCCTCATCAACGCAGATTTCCGCCCGGAATGTGAATAGGTTTTTGCTCTTATTCTTTTAATTTTTTGCAAGCTTAGAAGATGTCTATCAAGATAGCTACGCTGAATGCGAAGGGCTTGAGGGATCGGGGTAAGGCGGCCTGCCTGCTCCGGGATCTCTTGTCCTTTGTTGTGGATGTCGCCGCGATTGAAGAGACTCACTTTGTTTGCAGTTTCGATGCGTGTGTGCTGTCTAACGACTTTGTTGTCTATTCAGCATATGGGGACCGGGTTGCCAGAGGAGATTCTTTGCTGATGAAGCGGAATATAGATGCGAAAGTGGACCTTGCGCATACCGATGCCGAGGGCCGGTTGATCGTGGCCGATATTGCCGTGAAAAGTGGTTCGTTTCGGGTCGTTGCGGTTTATGCGCCCAACAACCGGGAGGAGCGGGTTTCGCTTTTTAGGCGGTTGGGGCCTTTCCTTGTCGCTCCACGAAAGACACAGTGATCAAATCACTTTTGTCCCTGGTTAAAAGTTTCAGGGTTTTTCATGTGGGACGTACTGCTGCACAAACCAGAAGATTGCCTAGAAATGGCTAAGAAAGAACTTATTACGAAAGACCTGATACTTAGAACAGAATATGAGGGTCGGCGAAGGACCAGTGTGGCCGTATTTGAGGTCCCTTCTCAGGTAACGGGAGAGCACCTGGCTGCATTTTTTTATGCAGCACGGCCAAATTTTAGGGGCTCTTTCCGACAACCTGAATGGGGGATGGACGTTTGACATTATGCTGGATCATACGGCCTTCGTGTCCATCCCCAACTGTTTGGATTTTCGAGGCCGGAAAATGCCGGTCATTGTGACCAGTAGAAAACCTACTTGCTGGCGGTGTGGGGAGACTGGTCACCTCTCCTCCTCCTGCCCAGGGAAGAAGGTCCCTGGAGTTCCGGCTGCTGGCGACCAAAATCTCCCTCTGGCCGAAACTGTTAAATCCGAGGCGCCTGTAATGGGCCTACCTGCGAAACGGACCTGTGGGGAAAGTTCCTCGGTTGGGTCTTCACCCACATTACTCCCAAAACCGACGTCTTCCACAAGTGTGGATAAGGAGAAGGAAGAGGGGGAATGGTGTGTCGTAGGTAGGGGCAGAGGGAAGATCCGAACAGCGGGGCCTCTGTCCCATCATGACCACGAGGATAAGAACACCTACAGCCCCATTCCCTCTACCAGCTCTGAGGGCGACGCCTCGGTTACTTATGATAAGACGGCATCTGTTACCCAAAAACTAAATGAAGCAAACTGGCAAAAGATATTAGACCTGGAAAAACTGAAGGAGAATATTGACACAAATCGGGCTAAAAATCAAGAATTTCTAGGGGCGCCTTGCCCCTCATCCTCTGCCCCGTCTTCCCCTTCATCTTCCAAAAAACATTTCGCTAAACCACCTCTGCCCAAATCAGTGTCAAATTTGCCGTCCAGACAAATAATTCATACAGACTGTCCTTCAAATAAGCCTTCCCCTTTCAAGACCCCATCTGGCATCACACCCTCCCACACTCCTACATGAACTCCTACTCCAACACCTTCACAATCCCCTAAAAAGAGGAACAGAAGTCCAAATTTGCAAGTCGCTGTAGAGAGGAGAAAAAAGCAAACCACCATATCTCCCAGGGGAAGACGTCTGCCGCGTATCCCGGGAACATGCTGAAAGAATGTTTGGGCAGATGAAAAATCCTAGACCATTAAAAGTTTTATGGAATTTCCGGCACATCAATAGTGTCGATCTGGAAGTCCCTGAAAATTTCAAAGATGCTGACAGTTGTTCGATCTGGCCCGGGTGCGCGGGAGATTTGGGGCATGATAGAGGAGGCAAACGCGTCCCTGAAATTGGAGCCCCCAGAGTCCGTTTTACTGGAGCCGAAATTAAATGAATCAAAGGGTCCCTGTTTTTGTTCACCCATCCCTTTATAGAGCTATTAAATTAACCTATCCTGCGGACATCGGCGGCTTGTCTCATAATGATACCGTCGAAATTTAGATGGCGTCTGGATCAATGGGACGAGCTGTAGGTGTCCTCACCACAAGCCATGTTCTATCCAGAAGGACAACCCTAATTGATTTGATAATGTCTCTTTGGTTGGCTAGTGTGAATGCCCGATGCCTGAGGTCGGCCTCTCGAAGGGTGAGGCTCGCTCGTGACCTTCAGAGCTTAGGGGTGAATATATGTTGTGTGCAAGAGACCCGTTTTTCTTCTCGCGATTATGAAGGCATTCTGTTTACTCTTTATTCAGCATGTTTTGATGGACGCTCGAGGGGTGTCTCTTGGCTGGTGAGCGAGTCTCTGAAGGCTGCGTGTGCCCTTGTCTTCGCAGATCCGGCGGGCAGACTTTGCGTGCTGGGTGTTACCATAAAGGATAAGGCTCTGCGTCTCATTGGGGTTTATGGGCCCAATATCCAGGCTGAACGATCTGCTTTGTTTCGGCGGATCGAGCCGTTTATGACGATATCACGTCGGGTAGTTTTAGTGGGGGATTGGAATGCCATCCTTGACCCCGACATAAATCGTATAGGGTCAAATTCAAATTCCGGTACTAACAACTGGGGCGTGAAACCATTTCGCAACTTTGTCGACAGGTTTGATCTTGTCGACAAATACCTGAATGAGCACCCTCAGTGGGTAGTTTGGACTTGGACAAATAGTGGCAGCTCGGCTGTAGGCATGCGTGCCAGCTACCTCGACCAAGTTTTAGTTAGGAGAGTCGATGTAGGGCTCTTAGGGTGTCCAAGTTTTCATTATATAGTTTATTCGGATCATAGGCTTGTCCGGGTCCGTGTAAACGTAGATAAGCCTAAGGTTAGCATGGCTGGGTACTGGAAATTCAACTGCTCGTTATTTAGCGAGCAGGAATTCCGGGATCAGCTGCTAGTAATGTTACAAAGGGAACTGACGGAGGCTGTGATGGGAAATGTCTGGTAGGACAAATTAAAATCTAAAATTCGAACGTTTGCTACTGATTTTAGTCGTCGACTCAATCTAGATAGATTAGCGGCGCAAACGGCTTTAGAGCAAACAGTTGATCGGGCAGTTAAATCCCGTGATAGTGGGGAAGTAGCCTTATCTAAGGCAGAGTTGGTCTCCTCGCTTATCAATAAGGATCAAGCTCTGGTAGTTAGGGCTAGGTTAAAAAGAATGTCCTCTGAGGCGACGAATATGGCCGCAGAATTGCGTGCAGAGGAAAGTAGGAATGCTTCTCGGCGGCATATCGCGAGCGTCACATTGCCGGATAAGCGGACCGTGACTACAAACTCGGGCATATGTGAGGCTTTTCGGGATTACTTTCGAGATCTTTTTACAAGGGAGCCCGATCTGAGCTCTGCTCAGTTCCACGCCTATTTGGCCGACTTTCCTTGCCTTGAGGCAGCTGAAGCGGCTGGGTGAGAGGGTCCCATCACAGAGTCAGAAATCTGGGAAGCGTTGAAACAGGTTGGCCTGGATAAATCTCCGGGATTAGATGGTCTTCCTTACGAAGTCTACTTGAGGCAGTCGCCCTTTTTTGTTCCTTTGCTGGAACTGATTTTCAACAACTGGATGAAGCAGGGGTCTATACCTCAATGCTTCACCAGGGGTGTGATCAAGTTGCTGCATAAGGACAAACACGGTGTGGATGGGATAAGTAATTTTTGCCCTTTAACTATGTTAAATACGGAGTTAAAGATTTTGGCCAAAGTCTTAGCCAACCGTTTTCAGTTTGTCCTGTCTAGTCTGATTGGCTCCGAACAGACTTGTGCTGTGAAGGGCAGGACTATTCAGGACAACCTTCATATGGTCCGCTTGATCATAGAGAAAGTCGACAATGAAACCGCGCTATCAATTTGGATCAGTTCAAGGCCTATGATAGGGTGGACCATCAATTCCTTGAGGCTGTTCTTTCGGCTGCCGGTTTCGGGCCGGACTTTCGCTCCTGGATCCGTCTTTTGTATGCGACTCCCGGTGTGCTGGTGGAAGTGAACAGGGTAAGATCGGAACCTTTCGTATTGTCTCGATCTATTCGTCAGGGTTGTCCGCTTTCGCTTATGCTTTACGTTCTTGCGTTGGAACCTTTCCTTCGCAAGTTAAAGGCGAATCCGGTCCTGCGCGGAATTTTCCTAGCTGGTGCTACCACCTCGGCCAGGTATTCTGTCTATGCTGACGATGTTTCGGTTCTTGTGTCGAGCAGAGCCGAAATTAACGAAGTCAGAAAAGAAATCAGTGGTTATGAGATGGTGACAGGGGCCAAGATCAACCGCGGTGAGTTTGTTGGCTTGCGGTTGGGTGCGTGGAAGGGAGTTTCTCTTCCCGGACCTTTCCTTTGATTTGTGGTCTCGGAAGTATCTTTCTTTGAAGGAGAGGACGGAAGTATGTGTTTCACATATCTACCCGATTCTCCTTTACCGACTCTCGGTACATCCGTCTGTCACACTAATTTTATTAGTAAGGCTTTTGTTCTCTTTCTTGTGGGGAGGAAAAACCCGCAAAGGTATCTCGGGAGATCTGTTGCCAATATCCATTTGAAGGCGTTCTAGGTATGCTATGCATTGAGATTCGTCTAGATATGCTTCGCATCGGGTTCCTAGTTCGTTTGTGTCGCGAACCGGATGAGGAGGGCGCCTTCTGAGAAGTGTGCACTCGTACCGGGAGGAGGCCCACCGTTTACCCCGAGCAAAATGCTCCTTCTACCGTGAATGTCGTCTTGCTCTGAAACACCTCTTACGGGCGTCGGATGGCCTCTCCAACGTACAGGCGTTATCTCGTGGGGAATTATATCAAGTGTTAGTAAGGGTGGCCATTCATGATGATCTGATTGACGAGCTCGGTCTTACGAAGCGGGAGGCTCGCTCATTCGGGCCTTGGGCGCCCGGGTTGAAATGTCTCAATAACGATGAGGCATCCCTCACCTGGCTGGTGATGCGTAGGGCCCTTTGGGTCGCCAAAGATTTTTGCGTAGCGGGTTTGGAGAAATATCCAAACTGCCGACGCTGTGGTAGGGAAGTCGAGACCATTGGTCACGTCTTCTTTCATTGCAGTTTGGTAGCACCGTTGTGCAAGTTTGTTGAAGGCCTCATGGTTCGCATGTTGCAGGGAAAATTCTTTGTTCTTGAGGCCGCTTCTGTTTGTAGCAATGTGGCACCGCCGTTGACGAAGGCTGAACTTTGTGTTCCACTGCTTGCTAGGAGTTATGAGAGGCGTGATTTGGTCGACACGTCAGAAGGGATTCTATGGAGGTGAGAAATTTACCTCATCCCAACTGATCTTGTACTTTAGGCATCAGCTTAAACTCAAGATTAGGACGAAAAGGCAGCGATTCTCTTCATCAAAATTCGCCAAAAGGTGGGTAAATCTTGCGCGACTGTGTAGAGTGAAATGGGCTGACCTGGAGTGGCACTTTGATGTCGGTTAGGTACAGGATTTTGATCTTCCTGGGTTGAACAGAGGCAACCCGTCCCGATATTAGGCTAGTTTAGGTTTTATTTTGAATCTTTAGTTTTCCCTTTTTCCTGTTAACTTAGCTAGGGTATGGATGTTCATTGACCTCTTTTATTTCTGTCCCTATTTTTCTTTAGTTTAATCCCCCATCCTCTCCCTCGTTTAGGTGGTCAGTGATGTCAGTTCTCTGGTAGTTGCGGGATGGCTTTCGTTTCTCGTGTGTGTTTTCGTATTTGTTGTTGTATCTAAATGAGTTGTCCAAGGTGTGTCCCGGGAAAAAACCCGCACCGCAGCCTGGCCCAGTAGTAGCAGTGGCGTCAAAAACAGATGTGGTTGGCAAAGAGCCGGATAAGGAATGGAGGGAGGTAGCAAGAAAAGGGCGGAAAGCATCAAGCCCTACCCCTCAACAGGAGGCCTCAAAGCAGCAACAAACCCAGGAGAGGCCAGAACCTGAAAAGTCATGTCACTCACCATCAAAAAGCCAGGAACAACAAGCCAAACAAGGGAAGCAGCACCGGCAGCAGCATGTGGTTCAACAGTAGCAGCAGCCGAAATCAAACAAAAAGGAGCACCAACAACAAAAGAATAATCAACCAACAGAACCAACTCCAGAGGAACAGCGAATCAAGACTAACATGGAGGCGGAGGTAACACCCCCACCTTAGTCTTCCTCGTTGAAGAGAGGGAAGAGGAAAAGGAGGAGACCCCTACCAAAAAAGAAAGATGGACTGGGTGAAGCAGGAGAGAGAAAGAAACGACTAATGCAAGATCGTCATCTTTCCCTGCTTCACAAGTAGAAGCGAAAGAAATAAATGTTCGCGCAAGGAACCTACCAACTTCACCATCTAGGGCTCCGTCCCCCTCCCCCTTTACACCCTCCAACCAGTTACTTCTCCCCCGCCGTCAACTTCAACCCCCCACCCTTCCAGGAAATAGAAGGGGAGAAAACAGTTTGACAAGGTGGAGGACATCTGTAAAGTAGACAGAAAAGCGGCAGAGAGGGACCTTTCTACACAAAAAAGGCACTCTTGGGCCCACTTTTTAAAATTGTATCGGTGGAGGACCCCAGGAATTTCCCCCGGGCTCCGGGGGTAATTACTTGCATCAGGGACACGGGAAGGCATCTGAGGGCATGGTCCCATTTACAGGAGGCCAAGGATGCTTTTCCCGAAATCTGAATGGCCCAGACGGGCACAGCTAACTTGAAAAAACTTTTCAGATATTGTGCAGGGAGGGCCTCGGTAAGTCTCCATCCCTCTCTTTACAGGGTCTTGAAATTAACTTACTCCATGGACGTCGGCGGGATTGTCTCGGATGGACGGATGACGTTGGAGTTGGGCACAGGGAGCCTGGGACAATCCGTAGGGGTCCTTTCAGTTACAGATTTCCGCCCGGTATGTGAGTAAGTTTTTTGCCTTTACTCTCCTTTTTATTTTTGCAGGCTTAGAAGATATCTATCAAGATAGCTACTTTGAATGTGAATGGCTTGAGGGATCGGGGTAAGGCAGCCCGCCTGCTCTGGGATCTCTTGTCCTTTGCCGCGATCGAAGAGACCCAGTTTGTTTGCAGCGTCGATGCGTGTGTGCTGGAGAGCGACTTTGTCGTTTATTCAGCATATGGGGACCGACATACCAGAGGAGTTTCTTTGCTGGTGAAGCGGTCTCTTGATGCGAAAGTGGACGTTGTGCATACCAATGCCAAGGGCCGGTTGATCGTGGCCGATATTGCCGTGAAAAGTGGTTCGTTCCGGATCGTTGTGGTTTATGCGCCCAACGACGGGGAGGAGCGGGTCTCGTTTTTTCCTGGTGGATTCAACGGGACTAGTTTTAGCGGGGGACTGGAATGCCATCCTGAACTCCAAGTTAAGACAGGCGTCGGGGAGATAGCGGGTGTAGGGGCGATCGTAGCCTGGTTGATCTGATCAACGAATTCGGTCTCGTTGATAGATATCGGGTCGATCACCCCGGGGGGAAAATGTGGACGTGGGCTCTTAATTGGCCTTTTGACAAGGTGGTTAGCTACCTTGACAGAATGTTAGTTAGAGGAGCCGACGTAAACTTGTTAGATTGTCGCACGTTCCACTGGGTAGGCTATTCGGATCACAAACTTGTTTGTGCCCGGGTGGAGTTAGAACATAGGCCTAGAATGGCTGGTTACTGGAAGTTCAATCTGTCTTTACTGGACAGGCGGGACTTCCAGGAGCCGCTAATTAGCTTAGTGCAGTGGAAGTTAGTGAGGGCGGTTATCGGGAATAAGTGGTGGGAGAGACTCTAGAGTAGGATTAGGTCTTTCACCATTGATTTCAGAAAACGGCTCGCCCTAGATACAGCTGGAAAGGTGAAGACGGTTAAGGCTAATTTTTCCCGGGCGGTGGCTGGTGGGGGGCTAAAGATAGCATTAGCTAGGGAGGCCCTGGAGCGTTTGAACAGCGAGCGCTACATGGGCCAGGTAATTAAACATAGGTTAAGCAAGATGTCTTCTGAAGCGGTTAGCATGGGCGCAGATCTGCGCAAGGAAGAAATCCGTCGAGGTTCCGATCGTTACATTCGTAAAGTCGAATTTCGCAGCTATTTGGCTGACTTTCCTAGACTTTCGTCGACTGAAGCGGCTAGCTGCGAGGGAGAGATTACAGACGGCGAAGTCTACGCGGCATTGAAGGTCGTCAGAGGCAAGTCGCCCGGTCTGGATGGTTTGCCCTATGAATTGTACTTGAGGCTGTCGCACATCTTTGTGCCGATTTTGACAGTTGTGTTCAGCAACTGGTTCCGACAGGGGGCCATCCCCGACCGGTTAACCAGGGGTGTGATCACGCTGTTGAAAAAAGGGCAAGGGTATAGGCCCATAACTCTGCTAAACACAGAGTTAAAGATTTTGGCCAATATCCTGCAGGAGCGTTTGCAGTCAGTTGCCGAGTCTCGGTTGGGTCCCGAGCAGACTTGTGTTGTGAGGGGCCGAACAATTCAGAGCAACCTGCATCTGATCCGCACGATCATAGAGGGTGTAAAGGACGACGACTAGACCACGCTGATCAATTTAGATCAGTCCAAGGCATTTGATAGGGTAGACCATCGTTACATTGCTGCTGTGCTGCAGGCCACCGGATTCGCACCCAACTTCTGCCGCTGGATTAGCCTCCTGTATCGCTCCCCCAGTGCTGTGATACAGGTGAACGGGAAGCTGTCGAGTGCTTTTGCTCTATCTAGGTCGGTTCGTCAGGGTTGCCCACTGTCGCCCCTACTTTATGCTTTGGCATTGGAGCCTCTTCTTCGCCGGCTGAAGGATAGGGCGTGCAGTCCGGCCCTACGCGGAATCGCCGTTCCTGGAGGAGCTCGAGCCAGGGTTTCTGCGTACGCCAATGACGTATCTGCTTTCGTGTCGTCCCGCAGCGACATTGAGGCGGTACTGAAGGCGCTTAATCGGTACGAAAAGGTGACAGGGGCCAAGATAAACTGCGACAAGTCGTCCGGCTTGCGGTTAGGTGTCTGGAAGGGGGTCGATCTTCCGGGCCGCTTCGGTTGGACGGACGGTCCTGTCCGCATTCTCGGAGTGTGGTTTGGACTCTACCCCCAGCTGGAGAAGAATTGGTCTGAAGTACGAGCAAAGACCGACTCTGCCGGTCAGATTTGGAGTCGACGGAGGTTGTCTGTGAAGGGCAGGGCGGAGGTGTGTGCTACATACATTTTCCCTCTTATTTTTTATCGATTGTCCGTACTTCCTCTCTGTGACGACCACAGAAATCCGCTCGAGCGCTCGCTAACCTCCATTTTATGGAGGAGACGCGGGAATCGGGTCGACAGACAAGTCTGTGCACAACGTCCGTGTCATGGGGGGTTGGGAATGGCACATTGGCGAGCCATAAACTCGCATCGAGGTTGGCTTTCCTACCCCGCGCATTGACAGGAGATTCGATTATGGCGGGGATTGTTAGGGACGCGTTCCCTTGCCTTACTATCAGTCCCTCGTCTCGCCTGTTGAGCGCCATCGTAAACCCCGGGATCAATCGGTTTTCCTTCGCGAGTGTCGGTCGGCCTTGTTGGCTGTTCTTCGGTCCAGTGACCTTTCACAGCCTAGGAAAGTCTTCTATCGTCATTTAGTGGAGGTGGTCGCGAAGGAACCTCTGCGTGAGGAGCTCGACTTGTCGGAGGAGGAGCTCCGCTCTTTCTGGTCTTGGGCGCCAACGGCGGATTACCTCAGTAACCCTGAGTTTTCGCTTAACTGGCGATTGATTCGGAATCGGCTACCTCTCAATGACATAGTCTTCATATGGGACTTGGCGGATTTGCCAGACTGTGAACGGTGTGGCCTTGGTCTAGAGGAAACGGCTTCGCACGCCTTCTACCATTGCCCTCGGGTCCGCCCCTTATGGAACCATGTCAGCGAGTTGACGGCTCGTCTCGCTCCCGAAAAGCTTGTGCTCATTGATCGTGCATACGCGTGTGACAATGTGTCGCCCCCCCGTTATCCGGGGTGAAACGGATGGTGTTTCTGACACTGCTGGCCACGGCTCGAATGGGGATTTTGACGATGCGAGAGGAGGAAGTCTTGCGAGGCAATCGTCTTTGTCATCAGGATCTGATCAGCTCAAGATGAAGATTAGGGCCGATAGAAAACGATTGCATTCGACAGTCTGCAGCGAAAGGTGGGTGAAAGAGGCGAGCCTGGTTCGTTTGAACGGGGATAGCCTTGGTTTTCTCTTCTAAGTCAGCCTACGTTACATCGGGGTGGTTTCCTGTGGAGCCCTCCCCTTGGTTAGGTTAGACAAGCTTCAGTATATCTAGTTAATGTGAATAAGTGTTGTTCCTGGACGGTTCCCGGCTATCCCTTTGGTTATGATCCAAGTCAGGATTCCCAACTTCCCCAGTTTGTTTTGGCCCCCCTTTCATCCCAACTGGGTCAGATTTTATATTTCCCATGTCCGTCTTAATTTTCTCATTTCCCACTCCCTTAGCGAGAAAGCCTTTTGATTTTGTCCCCTGGGCAGAATACAGCGGTCTCTCTTTTTGAGGGTTGGATGGGCCCTACTAACATCAGTTATATTTAGTTTAATTTGTGTTGATTTTTAGTTTATTATTGGGTTCATCTCCCTTCCCTCTCTTTCTTCATGATTAGATTTTTATTTAAAGTTATCTATTATCATTAAATTTTTAAGGCATGGGGGCGCGTTTTGTAGTTCTCCTTGAGAGAATGTGGTATTATGGTGGATGGAGGATTGATTGGTGACGGACGAGTTCTTGTGGGGAATGTGAAAATTGTAATGTATGAGTGGGTCGTGAATCGGATTAGCTAGGTGTAAGTTAGTTCGTGTGGACCAGCCTCAACCCCTCCCCTTTTTCGGTCATGTGCCATCATTGTATTTTTAAATGCATTAAATATTCTAGTACACCAAGGTACCCAAAAACTCCAACACCATCTTCCACAACTGGAATTTGATAACAAGCCTTAATCAAATCTATTTTGGAGAGAATTGTTGCTCCATGCAGTGACGTAGTGAAATCGCTAATGAATAGTAAAGGATAGCGATCACGGGTCGTAGTAGAATTAAGCCATCTAAAATCACTACATAATTTCCAGTCCATATCTCCCTTCGGAATCAAATGAATTGGAGATGTCCTAGAGCTTTTAGAAGGGTGGATTATTCCCTATTCCATTAGGTTCTGAAACACTTATTTGGCAAATTTTAATTATCTGGTCGCAGTCTACGTGGTGCCGCGTGAGTTGTTTAGATGTGGTGAGTAATCGTTTGCTTGACAACTGCATGTTGTAATGAAGGACGGATTGTATACGGGTATTGGCAAAGAATGTGGGTGAATTTGCTTCCCGAGAAGAATGCAGCAGCAATTCCCGTGGTGATGTGTGCAGTGCAAATGCCAGAAACTTAATTTTGTCTCATCATCTGACAAGGTCCTTTTTGCCAAATTCACTGATAACTTCTAGTGAGTGAGAAAGTCTGCTCCAATAATGGGTATTTTAACGTCTGCTAGTATAAATACCCATCTGAACTCTCGCCTAAATTCAAGATCCAACCTAAGCGTTTTTTACCATACGTCTTAATACTAGATCCATTTGCCGCTTGTAACGTATACGCTCAAGTTGAGGCACTTTGTTTTTTTAATGCTAGACTTAGATGGTAAAACGCTAACCCGTGTGTTTGTGTCTATAAGGAAGTTTAGGTTAGTAGATTTGTCATGTAAATAATATAAGCGACTACTCTTGTGATGTTACTTGCCCAGTCAACAGAGTCGCAGTTTTTAGCTGGCGGATCCGTTTCCTTGGTAATTGCAAGGCTTCGTACATTTGTGGGCTTTATTACTAAAGGTTTTATGATACCTACATATATCATTATTTGTTTTGTGTTTATGCCTGCTTGTACTCCTGTTCTATCTCTGCTGATTCCACGCCTAATCAACTGTGCCATTTGGTTGATAAGTTTGGATATCACCTGTTTCAGTTCACGGATTTCTTGATCCTTTTACCGGTTGTCACTCAGAGAATGCATTGAACGATTATTCTCTGTTGTAGGTATGTGATCGGCAACATCAGCAAGTTTGTTTAAATTATCATCTTTCGTCATAGGTGCTAGGATCTGCGTAGTGGTTGTAGGTAATTTGTCCATCCACATACGCTGCAGTATAGTATCAGACATTGTATTTGGTCCCAGCAAGGATCTCATATGACGTAGCAATTGTGAATGAATTTTATCAACCAGCTCGATGATATTGAATAAATCCTGCAGGTTGCTTTCATCTTACTTGTAAGTTCATTTAATTATTGCCTGTCTCAGCGTATCTTATGGTAGGTCTTGTGATAAAGATTCCAAAAGATCTGCAACTTCTATATAGCCACTTGTGGGTAGTTTCTTAACTACATAGCAGTATCGCAGTCGCAGGGAAGTAATTTTTTCGCATTGAAGATCGCTTGCAATTGCAAGAACCAAACATTGACGTTGTTGGTGTTGAACGAAGGAAGGTTTAGGGTTATCACTGCTTCGATTTACTGTTGTTTCTGCGTTCTACTCCAGGATCAAGGAGATTGTAGAAGGAAAATATTATGTCTGCTTTTAAAAATATTCGTCTCATGTCGTTATGTCACCACTTGTTGCGGGTACAGACTTTCCATAACGGGACGCAGAAAGTGTTTGATTCTTTGGCTAACTCGTATAAGATCGTGGTAGCGATTACTAATTATTCCGGGTGCTGTCTGGAATAAAGTAATCTTAACCCAACGTATAACGCAATGATTAAGCAAGGCATTTAAACTAGTGAATTTAAAATGGTAAGAAGATAAAGATTTGTTCATCAACAAATAATTTATTTGGATATTTAATACATCGTATGGTGAATATAGTAAGACCCTTGAAGAGAGGGGTAAGTTCACATATACACATTTAAAAGGGAAAAGTAATATAAGACATTTAGGCGTGTTTAAATAAACTCCTGAAAATAAAAAAAAATACAAAGGCACACATTTTTAACTAAGTGTGTGAAACCATGAAAATGGAAAAGTACAAAGATATACGTTGAGGTGTGTTTAATAAAACCCCTTCAAAGTTCGTACCTTGGATTCATTGTAGAATCTACATCAGAGAAGCGTAAAATGTTTCAGTGGATCAGCAAATCAGTTGAGTTGACTACGCGTAATCCATTCGCCAACCATCTCTTGTTTGTTCATGGTCTGTATTTATAGCTTCCCTTAAAGTAGGTGCTGGCTAAATTGTACTTGGATTTTAAAAAATTACAATATAATACATATTGCTTATAATACATTACTTCTTGCCGTCAATTTTCTACAGAAAAAAGTCCTTCAAAAATATAAGGAAAACGCTGTTAGTGGTCAATTAATAATTTGTATTATATTTTGAATGTTTTCAACACTACTGGAAGTGCCACTCGGAGCCTTATGTGTAAATAATTTTGGTCATTTGTCTCCTGAGATAGAAACTTCCGGTCGACCCGACAGACTTTCTAAAAAAACAGAATAAAGCATTTTAAAATAATTTAAATGTTTTCTTTTAAGTTAAATTTTGGTTTTAAAAAGATAATAAAGTTAATCCGTATTAAAAGAAAAATTAATTTCCATATGTAATTAAAGGTTTTAGGCATAAAACATTGGCACATTTTCTTGTCACTCATCGAACCCCCATTATAAACGAAACATGTAAAGTTTGTAAATGTGTACTTTTTACTTGATTAAAATATGTTTACTTATGCACAGTAACCTATGGGGTCAAAGATCAAACACAAAAACTGTATAAATGATACCGACTTTAAAAGCGTTCGAAAAATAAAAATTAGAGAAATATGGGACCCCCAGCAGTGCAATAGTTTAAACATAAATTGGTATTTTGTTTAAATAATAAATTACTTTAACCTTATATAATCAAAGAATCTTTTTTTTTGTTTTTAATTCTATACGTTTTCTTAATAAAATTCCCTACACGCCAGCGGTCCTCTGGTGGAAACCTCCAGTGGTCCACCAGCGATAAACGCTAGTGGCATGCCACTGGCTTGCGTGCAGGGAATGAATAATTTTATTTTTTATAAATTCGTTAAGTAGTTACTTTTATTTTTTATTATATATTTCATTTTTAAAATATATAATCGCACCTAATGTGATTAAAAAAAAACAAAAACAAAAAAAAAAACTTAATTTAAGAAAGTGTATTATTAACGGAGCTGATGCTATCAAAAAATGAGCAAAATTGGTAGAGTTTTTAAATTGATTGCGTTCACTTTAAGCTCTCTCTTAGCTATTCATTGGCATCCAAGTGAGTGACGCATTTATTTTTATTTTGTCCATAAAATTATAATCCTATATAACCAATAGTTTAAGAATACAAGTTTTTATTCTCTATGATTTAATGATCAACTGTGATAAATCAGAATTATTCCCCTTTTGTACATGCATAGCAAAAAAATAATCTAACAGATGCTAAAAGGAAAAAATAATATAAAATTCTTTTAAAAAAAGTTCACTCGAAAATGGTATTAAACTTTACCTTTTTAGAGCCAGCAAACAGGTTGAAATTTAAACTATTGTGACGAACAGCATTAGAATGATCACACTGAAAATTTCTAGGTAAATTTTTGTGAATAAAAATTACTTCAGTTATGTAATTTTTTCTGTCCATTCTCAAAGATAATGAGCTTTTTGCTTTTATTAAATTATGCACCAATTCTCAAAAAAAAAAAAAAAAAAAAAAAGTTATTTTAGATTGAATTATTTTTGGTAAGATTCGGGACAAATTTTATTTTCAGTATGTTCACGCATTGCAACTTTTTTACTGAAATAACATTCAGGGATTTGTCTTTATGTAACCTAACCAACTGTAAAACATTTCGCGAACACCAACACTAGTCTAAATTAATACACACGAGATATTGGATAAAGTGTATGGGGGAGGGAGGTGTTTGTAACAAACCCCCCAAACTAAGGTTTTGTAATAAAATAAATTCACACTATTCAGTATACAATTCAGTCATTTCCTGATATTTGGTAAATATTTTAAAATAGGGGTAGCAATTCTTTGCTTTCATTTCGGAGAAAAAAAATTATCCATTTTTTGGTCGTACCTAGAAATTTATTTTTTTTTAAATTTCAGTTTAAAAAATAACGCTAGGTAGTTTGCTCTCCTGGCGTCTAATCACTCTTTTTCTTTACATCACTGAATCAAACAGCGTCTCTAATATTTCTTTTCCGTCTTTCTTCGTTATCAAAACGGGACACTTAAAAGTTAAATACACAACAAATATTTATTTGAACAAATTATCTATAAACAAAAAGTGTTTTGTTTCACTATCCTCTGCCAGCCGCAATGATGTAGAAAGCATTACCTCGCACCATCGCCAGTGAGACACGCTGCAAGAGCGACTCCGTTTCGCGAGGCTCGTCCCTTAATCGAGACGCCATCGCACCAACACTCCGAAGGAATGCCATCAAACGAGGGCCAATAACCCCAGAAGTCTCCACTGCCACAGGAGTAAAAAGAAATTTGTCTGCAAGAGAGAATACTTTCTTAAAGAGTGAATATGAAAACAAATAAAAAGACGATGACTTTTTATTTAAAAAAAAAAAAAAAGTACACACAAAAAAAATAACTATAAAAACAAAACAAAAAAATAATAACACTAAGTAATTTAGTAACATTTTGACTGTACACCGCCTACCACCGGGTCTATAGAATGTGGTTGATAGTAGATTTGTCGAGTTTATTTGTTTAAGAACGTCTATCTCTCGTTGATGTCAACAGCAACTGCTACTACAATTATTAGTACGACTGGGAAAAAAAACAAGACTTGGATTATATAATAATTATTATTATTCTAAACACGATATTTTTCGAGGTGGCCTTCTTGATGTTAAGCTAAATCAAAATTTAGGTATGTAATGAATTTAGTGGGTAATGAACTGAATTTTTATTTTTTTTTTTTTTTATATAGCATGTACCTTTGGAAAAACAAAAGTTAAAACAAAACAATCTTTCCTTTTGCCCTTCTCTCAGTCATCAATTATTAACATTTGTTTGCTAACCCTCTGTTGCAACAACCCCTTTCCCCACTAAAACAACAAAAATTACAAAAAAATATGGTCGGAAATCATTTGTCTAAAAGACATCATTGATCCTATGAGTTTTAAAAAATATTTTAAAAATGATCTAAAGAAAAGCAGAAAATAATCACAAAAATTGTGTTGGGAAGGGCAAACAAAAGGACCAACATTTTGAAGACAAAATATTTGCAAAATAAATAAATAAATAAAATAAGATTCGAGACAAGAAAAAAGTTTGTTTTGTTTTTTTTACTAGAAATATTTTATAATTTGTCAAATATTTTTAGACACAGCTGAGAGAGATCGTAAATGTGAGAAAAGTCTGAATAAAGTTTGTTTGGTTAAGCATCCGTTTTACTTTTACATTACATCAAAAAATAATTTATAATAAAAAAAGAATCAGTAGTCGATTGAAAACTATATAAATCTAAAACATGGGACCAGATCCTAAGTCTATTGTACGTGATGTGTTTAAATTGGAAAACAACGAATTTAGAGCTGAACTTAGTGATCTGAGTAACAATATTTGGAAAAATCCCGAATTAGGTTTCAAAGAATACAAGGCTCATGATCTGTTAACTGCTTTCCTGGAGAAACATGGGCTTAAAGTAGAAAGAAAATACAAACTAGAGACTGCATTCAGGGCTACTTTCGGAGACTGTGGAGAAGAGAAGAAAGGGTCTCATGTGGCCATTTTCTGCGAATATGACGCTTTACCAGACATTGGTCACGCTTGCGGTCATAACCTTATTGCTGAAGTTGGAGTAGCCGCAGGGGTTGCAGTGAAAAAAGCTATGGAGACGGCTGACCAGTTAGCTGGTAAGGTAAGAGAAGAGAAAAATTTTAATCGTTACCTTTTTCTTTTAGTGTTTTGATACCGATTATAATTCAACACTTATGACGATTAAAATATGTAAAATAAAAATAAGTAAAAGATTGAACTTCCATTACAGTACAGTGTAACCCGGATATAAGAGATATTTTCTCTGGTCCCAAATTAGAGCCATACTTACCTAAACAAAATAGACCAAACCCGGATATAAGAGACTTCTTCTCCGATCCCGACAACTCTCTTATATCAGGGTTACACTGTACTTCTTTTGTATTTGAAATGTCACGCACAGACATGAAACGAAAAATAGTCCGAAATTAATTAAATTATATTTAATTTTTCAAAATGTTAAATAAAAATTGAAATGTAATTTCCATGAAGAAAATTTCAATTTACATTTTCAGTTAATGAATTTCAGAGAAGCTGGAGTGGAGAATATTTTCATTCCATACAACATTATGATGGAATCAATTTTAGTAACTCCATGAGATCGCTAAAGAAAGACCATAGCATAATGAAAAAGACTCCAAACTTGACGAAAACAAAATTTTATCGTCTAAATGTTTGCTATTATTAAGAGGAAAGACGAAATTTTTTAAAAATTATTTTTAAAATTTTTTTCCTTCTTTTTAGAACATTCTAAATTTTGATTAAAAAAAACAACCTTGTTTCTCTTTGTATCACCGGAACTAGTAAAATAATAACATATACAATTTTTAGCACTTTTGTTTTTGTATGACACACATTAATTTGGAAAATCTTGCAAAAATAAAAATAATTGTCGGATGTTAATGAAACTTTCAGAAACTATTCATAGATGATGGAAATTATTATAAATATGTTTTTTTTTATTAAAGTCATGGCAGAATTTTTTTTTTATACTCTTACCCCCCCCAACTAATTTTATGAAAACTCTAGAAATTCGATCGAATACAGTTTAGTGATTACAATAGTTAAAAGCACAAGGCTTTGAGGAATGTAAATCATGTTTTTTTTTTTAATTGGAATTAAAAGCAGCTCTGAATTGTAACATAAAACTCAATAAAACAAAGATGTTATTTAATTTCAAATGCTTTTATTTGCTTTTATGAATATGGATAATTTTCTGAAAGCAAAAAAATTTTTCGATGAAAAATGAATTTTTAATACAATTATATGTTATTTCTTTAATTATAATAGATTTTTACATTTTAGTTGTTAAAATATTATAAAATTAGTTAAAAGCCACATCCACTTTTGTAAATGTCCTTATGAGATAGATCTTTTTTACCACATTGTAAATTGTATCGTTTTGATTAATCAGAAGACCCGCAGTAATTAAGAAATGTAATTTTGTGTTTATAATCGGGCTGTAATTATAAAGTACGGAAGACCAACCAGAATACAATTAAGTTGCGTTATTTGAGTTAAGCAATGTTCTCTACTGTTAAGGCCTTTACTTTTGCGAAACACGTGTGGAGAAGTTAATTTGATTTTTCAATTTCAACTGAGAAGGGTACCTACAAGTATCAGTATCATCTTATGAAATTTATATGATCTTATTTTTATATTAATCTCAGTTATGACATTTTTCCATAAATGAAATATCAAAATTAATAATAAAATGAATGGAAATATTAGGTCATCTCATAAGTTCTGTCCAAATTTTAACTTTTTGTTAAAATGAACGAAATTTAAAGAGCATTTTATAATGTCTAATGGAGCTGAACATTATTTTTATGTTTAGATGCATTTAAACTGATCAAATTTTATTTCAGAGAACAATAAAATTAAATTTTGTTTGATTAAAACCCTGCTAACATGGAAGTACCCAAGAATCATTTGAGGCACATAATGCTTTATGAGTTCAAGAAAGGAAACTCAGCAGCCGAAGCGGCTAGAAACATTCACTCAGTTTATGGAGAGGAATGTGTGAATGAAAGAACTTGCAGAAGATGGTTTGCAAAATTCAGAGGTGGAGATTTCACCCTTGAAGATGAAGATCGAATCGGACGTCCAGTTGAGTTTGATGAAGAGCTTCTTGAAGCAGCCCTTGAAGAAAATCCTGCTTTATCAGTTGAGGAATTGGCAGTGGTTCCTAGTTCAAACCATACAACTGTTCATCGTCATCTTCAACAACTTGGAAAAGTTCCTAAACTTGGAAAATGGGTGCCTTATGAATTGTCTGAAAACAACCTCAAATCCCGAGTTGACATCTGCTCTTCTCTCCATTGTCGCCAACTTGTTTCACCTTTTTTGGACAGACATGTGACTGGCAACGAAAAATGGATCTTTTATCGAAATGTTAAGCGTCGTAGACAGTGGCTTGGTACTGCCGAGAAGGGAACTTCATGGGCAAAAGGTTCTTTCAATCTGGTGGGATTGCCAAGGAATAATCCACTTTGAATTCTTACCACCTAATGCAACAATTAATGCTCAAATATACTGTCAGCAATTAGAGCGTTTGAACCAAGCTTTGAAGAAAAGACTTGCTCTAGTGAATCGAAAACGGGTGATGTTTCATCAGGATGATGTGCGACCACACACAGCAAGAATCACGTTACAAAAGATTGAAGAACTTGGTTGGGAGAAAATTCCTCATCCACCTTATTCTCCCAACCTTGCTCCTTCAGACTACCATTTGTTTCGTAGCTTACAGAATCATTTGGAAGAAACAGCTTTTGTAACACAGGAAGAGGTTAAAACTGACATTTGTGAGTTCTTCGAATCAAAGCCAAAAGAATTTTACAGTAATGGAATTAGTACGCTTGTTAACAGATGGAAGGAAGTCATAGATAATCAGGGAAAATTGTTGATTGAATCTGTAATTAAATGTAACATTTGGTCACTTGTTTCAAAATTCAAAATTCGGACAGAACTTATGGGATGACCTGATACAAATAACACAGTAAAATGTAATAAATGTACATGAAATTATAGTATTTTATGTACACTTTTGATAAAATTTCATAAGAAAGGTAACTATAAATTAATTAGATACCTTTCTTATGAAATATGAAATTTAATCTCACTCTTAACAGTCTTATTTTAATTTCTTTATAATATATTTTCCATAAAGCATTGTAAACGTAAAAAAAAAAAAAATTAGAGTGCTAAGTTTTCCTTAAAAATAATGAGGTAAATAATTTGTTCACTTAAATCTAAACAATTTCACTTCTCTCCTTCCGTAGAACAAATTATCCTCACGTAATCTGTCAATACATCATTCATCACCTGTCAAGTGACGCGAAATGTTATGACCTGCTTTGTTTAATTTTCAAACTACACATTTTCGGTGCAGAAACTAAATAATGCCGGTTTCAAATATTTTAAATAAACATTATAATTTCTGATTTTCTTAAAATAAGTTTTGAAAAAATGATAATTAATTTTTAAAAGAATTTCAAACTGAGATTTTCATTTTTTTTATAAAATGGAAAAAAATGGCTGACATGATTGATTATCTGCTGGCTCAAAAATTAACAAGATTTTTAACGAAAATTTCGGACATGCTAGGAACGATTAAAAAATGTAAAAAAATACCACAAAAATACTTTGATCTTTCCTCTTAATAATAACAAAATTTAGACAATAAAACTTTGTTTTTGTCAAGTTTGGCATCTTTTTCATCATGCTATGCTCTTTTTTAGTGATGTCATGTAGGTACCTAAATTTTAGCTTGTACTACAACTACATTGGATTTATTTTTATTGTTTCTTTTTTTTTTTTTACAGTTTTTTCACAATGATTCTACTACACATTGGGAGTGTATTTGTTTCCTGTGTTGTTGACTGATGGTTATTACCATTCAAGTTACATGTGTTGTGATATCATATAATAAGATAGCTCAGAATATTAAGCTAAGACAAAATAATTTTCAAGGGGAATATATGAGAGTAAATCAGTGTTTGGTATGCATAAATCTTTTGAAATGTTAAACTTAATATCCATTTTTGAATTCATCATTGAATATGCTTTTTCCACGTTTCAAATAGAATATGTGTGCGTGTGTGTACTCCCTCTCTGCTGGGGCTGTAGAATATGCTGACTACACCTTCTGTAGAAGGTTATCCTCCTGTTTGCCAGGGGTGCTGAGGATGGAAACCTGAAAGCTGAGCAGTCCATGACCAGAGTGTATAAGTTGTATTGTGACAGACAACTCTCCTCTTTTTAATGAATTTAAAAGCAGTTCTAAAACAGCAGGATGATGAGATGGCAATAACTTTAAGAAAGGCCTTATTCAACAAAAGAAACTGAGCCAACTGACACAATCAGTGTCTCTAAAATATAGCAGAATTTATTAAAAAAAATGTATGTTCATTTGCATACAATAAATTTACATACAAAACAACAAAGAATAGTTCATTTCATAACTATGACACTATTGTGACACTGGTAGTATGAAATTAGGATTAAAAAAAAAAATAATCATGTGGAACCCCCATATAGAATTGGAGAATTACAAAGGGTTAAAAACATTAAAATCATTAAGGTGAAAACTGTAGTGTAGTATGTTGGATATATTATACGGAGGGATGGTCTTTGGCACAGCACCAGTACCCTCTACCACCAATAACAATATTGGAATAATGCTCCATGTGTGAGACTCTAACAGTGAGTAAATGATGCCAATATAAGCAAGCTACTACAGAGTAGAAGGAGGGCAGCTCTTGACTGGTAAACACATTACACCGGTTACTCTGACTCTTGACATGGTATTACCGATAGGATTTTTTGTATGAGACTATGGAAAATTACCAACATTCAGAATTCACAACTTTGAAGCATGGAGAAGAGACCAGCTGTAGACCAGCAGTATTTGCAGCTCAGTATGATAGGAACTAACAGCAAATGGGTGATATTTATCAATACATGGAACTGTTACAAAGAAATGTGTGAGATGATGAGCCTGGCCGTTATATGTAATGAGCTGAGAACAGCATGCACACCTGAGGTGAACAGACTGCTAGTTGACCTGATGGGAACAGGACTTGCCAATGTTGAAGAGCAAGATATAGGCAGAGGCCGCGACCATCACAACTCGAGAGCAGAAGTTTGACAGGGTAGTCAGTTTAGAAACAACAGATGATTCAACACTCCATCTCTATAACACCATGCACCCCATCACATTATCCAATGTGTAGAGGTCAGACCATGAGCAACGATCTCAGAAAACCAAGACCTCTCTGGCTCCACAATATGCCAAGCCCTGTAGAGGATGTGGAAGTAATTTACATCCTGATGGATTTTAAAGGCAGCCCAGTGGCCAAGATAGCATGCTTCAATTGTAGGATAATTGGGTACATAGAGAGGGTGTGCTAGAAACCAAAAAAGGGGTCCGCCAATGGGTCAACAATGATCATGGCAAAAGAGGAATCTCATATTCTCGGCACAAAAGGGCATGCAGAGAGTCCCAGCAGGATAGACAAAGGGAATGGAAGGGTAAAGCCAACCCAGAACAACCAAAGGCTGTGCCTCACCAATTTGGAATGTAAGCAAGTTCCAAGGAGGGGGTCTCCATATCCACCACCATCATTGACAATAGAGATAACCTTAATTCTGGAAGCCCATGTGGAATTCGGGTACATTTCTATGGGACTAACTAGCCTCTATACCCATCAAATTGACACTGTAGCTGACACTGGGGTACAGACATGCTCCATTGGACCTGAAATACAGGAAGTTCTAAGATGCCCAGACAAATACTTTGTACTGACTAATCACCAAATCCAGAGCATCACAGAGAATCAACTGCAATTAAAAGGTGTGATATTCGCTAACATCAGAGTTGGATCATGGGGGATGCGTCAAACTGTATATGTGTCTGAAAACACATCTGGATTCTACCTGTCTGAATCAGCCCTAAAGGAGCTAGGCCTATTATCACCCAACTTTCTAACCCCAACCTCAGCAAAATGTGCAACGTAATGACCCAACATGGCCTGGATCCTGACACCAACAACGTAGAGAATGGGCCACATCTATTGGCATAAATCGACATGCATAACTGCAACCTGCATGCTACCAGACTGAACCCCTAGTTACCACACCAGAGGAAATGGAAGTGTAGGATGCAGATGGCCCGGAAAGGATGGAAGTCCCCACAGTGTTGGAGGGTGATGAAAAGAAATATCAAATAAATCAACCACTACCAAGCTAGGGCCCATGTCACAGCACAAGAATATTGCAAACACCCAGAAACCTATCTTCACAGATACGGAATATGTCACACACAAATATTCTAGAACGTCTAGCCAAGTGACCACAATCCAAATGTCTCGGTGTTGGGTTGGGGGGTTAGCATGTAGAATAGTACGTCAAACGTATTATATGGAGGAATGTTCTCTAACGCCACACTGGTACCCCCCAACAATATTGGATTAACCAGTGTATGTGTGAGGCTTGAGCAGCGGGTAAATGATACCAATATAAGCAAGCCACTACAGAGCAGTAGGAGGGCAGGTATTGACTGGCAAACATTTTACACACGTCATTCTGACACTTTACGGAAACATGAACTGAAATATGAAGTGAGGGTAAAAAAAAGCTGTTTTTTCTCTTTTCTTTTTGATAACAAGCTGGTGATGTACATTTTACATTTGAAAAATTGTAAAATGTAAGCCGAAAATATTTGCCAGGCTGGGAATATGAAAGGTCGTCAAACAAGGAAAATAATTTCAGAAATGCGAAAAGTTGTTATTGGGAAAAATCATTGTTTTGAATAGTTGACCAATTTTTTATTTGAAGGTCATTGTTGGCCGGGAAGCAAATTTGAGTAAAGCTGAAAGGTAAACAATGCGATTTTAAATTGGTCATTTTGAAAGTAGAAAAACAAAATGAAATTCTTTAGAGATAATTTTTAAACTCAAAAGTTTGTTAGTGAAAAAATTATTGTTTGGGTAAATGGCTGATTGTTGAAAGGAATGTTAAAACAAAGTTTATTGTCAAAGGGGTTATTGCTTTGAAATAGCTGACTGCTTTGTTTGAGGGTTGGAATCATGTCCCTGTGGTTGAAGGAAATAATTGATGAATAATTAATGAGTTTTGAGGTGTGTTAAGTCGGGAGAAATACTTATAAACCAAAACACTTAATTGAGTCCAGCAGTTGGAGTGAGAGATGCAAATGAGACATAACAGCAGCAGAGGAGGAGCTGCTGAACCCCATGCTGACAGAATTCCTGACTTTATTCCTTGTATATATTTTAACCTACTTCAAGTTTTAGAAGCAAGAAACACACTGCCATGACAGAGAGTTTAATGGGAAGGGTTATTTTTGTTGTATCAATGACTATATAAACCAATTGAAAATTAACCCAGTGACCTTATTTTTATTTGTTATGATATTTGTATTTTCACCACTGGAAGCATTCTTTGTCCTTTTCATGGCACTGTTCCGCCACAACTTGATCCTGTGTTTAAGTACGGATGAAAATTTGATCTTCACTGCTCTGTGATCAAAGAACACAATGTGGAGCAGGGCAGATGAAGAACCAAAGTGGTCAGCAGATAATCATCAGTTGACCTGCAGCAGTGCTGACCAGCATGGGAAGGTCCCTGGATTGAGCTGGGTCAGCCATATTATATAACACTAGCTCACTGTTGAAGTGAGCATGTTGGGACCTACCTGAGTTCTGAGAAGCATGTTGGATATTCAGGATACTTATTCTCCCATTCAATTCAGTAAATATTTCTCCAAATAAGTCCATTGTACTGTTCAACTTTTGAATTGCCTGTTGGGTGTTATGGATTAGATATGCTTGTGGCTCTTCCTTTCTGATTTAGGTAGGACTTTAATTCTTGGCTTAATAAAGGATTCACCTCTATCAGAGTGAACATAAGATGGGAATCCGCAAAGGCTGAAGATTTGGTCAAGGCATTTTATACCCATGGCTGAACTGACATCTGAACATGAAAAGGTGTATGGGAAATGGGAATATTCATCTATAGCCATTAATTAAATACTTATTATGAGTATTAGATGGTAAAGGCCCTTTAAAATCTATGCTTAACTGGTCCATGGGACCCAATACTCTTATTAATTCCTCTGGTGCAGAACATTTTTAGAACTTTGGCTTCACTTTGGGACAGATTTGATACTGAGAGCAAAACTTCTTCACATCTTCCATTGAATATGGAAGGTTTTTGCATTTAATGAAGTGTAATATCTCTGTGACTCCTAGATAATATAAACTACTATGAAGTTCATTTAGAGATGAACTTATTAGGGCTGCATGGTGAGCTTGTGTTAGGGCATCTGGGACAACATTGTCAGGTTCAGGTCTGTATGTGATTGAATAACTAAATTTAGCCATTTCTACTCTCCAACTCTGAATTTCTTTGGGTGAGATCAAGTGCATGTGCTCTGATTAAAGGCCAACAATTGATCCAGGGTTAAATTTTCCAGCAACTGTTGCCTAATGTAATTGGATGAAATTCCACTTATATGATTTGCTCTTCTCTGTGTTATTTATTCTGCCATGACATTTTTATAGTTGCAATCTTTACTAAGATTTCAGAGTTCCTGAAGAAAGTTCTCAAGGGACTCTTCTGGCATCTGGTCAGAGGCTGATGGCTAGCAGAGATCGCATTAGGTGTCTTAATATATAATTGGTCTAATGTTTGGATGGCTTCCTCATAATTTATACAATCTTTTATGTACTCATACACCCCCGGATGAAACACAATTTATCAGAGCTCAGAACTTGTCCAGCGCTTCCTCCCCACAATCCAGGATAAAATTTTCAAACGTTATTTTCCAATGCTTCCAGTCCTTAGAAGTGTTAAGGGCATTGTGATCCAGTTGATATAATTTGAGAGTATTTTGGATATGTTAAACTTTTTCCATCTTTTCTTGGATAAATGCTTATGAATTTAAGAGCAATTTAAAAACAGCAGGAAGACAAGACTGCAATAACCTTAAGAGAGCCTTTGTTCAACAAAAGAAACTGAGCTGAACAACACTGTTGGTGTCTCTCCACATAATCCCTCTTCTCAAAATACAGCAGAATTTTTAAAAAAATGTATGTTCATTTGCATACAATAAATTTATATACAAAACACATGAAGCGTTCATTTCATGGGCCTGATTACTTGGGCCTGATCCAATCAATTGGTCATGTCAATCTCTAGCACCTATATAATTTGTCTCACATACTGAGCACATAATGATCAAACACCCAACCCTTTATTATTTAAAAAGTCCTAGAAGAGAAACAAAATTTGACCACTGTTTCAAATTAAGGTGTTAGATTTTTTGTATACTGAAGCTCAAAATTAACAGTTCAAAGTCCTCTCTCAATGAGAGTATACTGGTAGCTGTATCCCTGTTTCAACCAAGATAAATGGGTTTAACCCCCTTGGTAGATTCCCAATAGAAAGTGAACTCTGTGGTAAGTGGTGCAGCACAGAGCCAATGAAAAAAAATCAAATGGCAAACCTCAGTAAAAAAATACCCAACAGAAATATCTCTGAATCTAATTCAGAAACAGAAGCTGCAACAGAATTCCTGAGATTCATAGTAATAATTAATCTGGAGGAAAATCCTCTGGCCAATCTGTAACCATTTTTAATTGAAAAACTTATTAATAGCTGGGGAAATCCACGAACAGTGGAAAAATGAAAAGTGGCACCCTACTTGTGGAAGTCAACAAAAAACAGATGAATATTATACTCAAAATGAAGGCTTTTCATAATTTAAAGTGTAAAGTGTACCCACATGAAAGACTGAACACCTAAAAGGTAGTTGCCAGAAATAGGGAGCTGTTCTTGGCTATGCCAGGAGAAATAGATGCAGCCTTGGGAAAACAAAAGATTACTAACCGTAAAATCAACAAATTCTAGCACACATATATCTTAACATTTAATAAACCCTCAGTCCCAAAGGAAATAAAAATTGGTTTTATGATTGAGAGGGTTGAACAATACATTCCCAATCTCTTGAGGTGTTTTAAATGTCAGAAATATGGGCATTACAAGGAGAGTTGCAGAAAACATCCGGTATGTGCAAATTGTGGTAAAAAAGATCCAGATCATATTGGGGAAGAGTGTTTTGATCATATCAAATGAGCAGAACCATCTGGCTTTTGCAAAATATTGCTACATATATAAAAGAGAGAATGAAATTTTGGAGGTCAAGCATAGAAGAGATACATCTTTCTCAGAAGAAAGGAAAATAGTTGATTCCTATATGAAAGTTCATACCTATGCAAATATTGTTCAGAAGTTGAATCCAGTTGGCAGCAGTAATAACAAGAGACAAATATAGAGCACTGATCAAGAAGTTGGTGTAGCTAGGACCACAAGACTGGCCAAAGTTCCAAGAACTGCTAAAAAGAACAAAGCTGAAAGCTGCCAAACAGAAATACTAAATAAATTGCAAGAGCCACATGCTGTGGCTCAGGTGCCACCCATAGAAAACACAAAATCTCCACCTAGAGCAAACACCAGTAGACAAAAATCATAAAGATTACCTAGCATCCACCAAATCTCAAAATAGATCCCTCTGGAAAGTCCCCCCTAAAACAAGACCAACCAAAAAAAAAATCACTTTTGACACCCACAAAAAATAGATTTTAGGTATTAGAGTGAGTTGAAGATATGCCACCAAAAAATTCCAAACAAAAACCAACACATTCAAAAGTATAAATACAAACAAATAAAAATACTACAATAGAACTGTCATGGACTAATGTGCTCTCTGTATATCCCACTGCATGACCAGAAAGAACAAACAAGCTGGAAGATCTGATAAAGTAATTACCCAGACCCTTCATTCTTCTAGGGGATTTTAATAGCTACAATACCATCTGGCATTCCAAGGAGACAAACAAAAGGAAAATTATGGAAAAATTCATTATGGATAATGAGTTATATCTGGTCAGCTAGGGATTATTGACATACATCAATCCAGCAAGAAGAAGCCTGCCAGTAACTGGCCTAGCTATATGTGATCCAGCAATTTATTTGAACTTTAACTGTTTACAATAATACATGTGGTAGGGATCATTTTCCCATCATCCTGAGGAAAAGTGAGGTGATTGATGAGCACCATCTAGGTGGAGGCTAAGCAAAGCTGACTGGGAAATATTCAGAAATTTATGTTAATTAACTGAAAATAATATAGAAATGGAGGAAACTTTCACGGAAGCCTTAATAGACATATCAAAGGAATGTATCCTCAAAAACTCAACACCAAACAAAAGAAACAGACCCTGGTTTGATGATGGATGTAAAGAGGTAATAAGACTGAGTAAGGCAGTAAAATGAGAATTTAACAAGGAGCCAACAACTGCTAACCTCATTAATTATAAACTAAATAGAGCAAAAGCATGTAAAGCAATAAAAGAAGCCAAAATGGACTTGGCAAAATATGTCCACAAAATAAAAACAAAACTGTTTGGGAAATGATTAGAAAAATAACTGGAAAGCATCAATGTATACCAGTACAACTCTCAATAAATATAGCACAATAAGGAACACAAAGGCTATAACAAACGTATTGTTTGAAACATTTTCAAAAAGTTCTTCCAATAAAAACTGTAAACAACAATCTCAAATTAAACCAAAATGTAGAAAAATATGAACTAAATTTCAAAACAAAAAGCCTGAAAGATTACAACAAAGCATCTTCTTGGACAAAGCTAGAAAACTCCATTAAAATTTCAAATAATTCAGCTGTAGGACTGGACGAGGTCTTAAAACAACTCCCAAAAGAGACATTAAATTGTTATTAAAAACATACAATGATATCTGGACAAAGGGCAAGTTCCCTGAACAATGTTAACAACCAACTGTCCTACTAATTCCAAAACATGGAAAAGATGACTCAGACACTGGAAATTATAGACCAATTTCACTTAGAAGCTGTTTATGTAAAACCTTGGAGAGAATGGTGAATAATTGATTAATTTAGTACTTAGTCAACAAATTAATGACAGACTTACAATGTGGATTTGACAAAAACAGGAGTACAGTGGACCACCTGGTTTGGTTGGAAAGAGAAGCTTACAAAACTACCTAGAAACATGGGATCATGTGAGATCTACATGACCTTGGACTGAAAGTTATGATGAAAAAGACGCCAAACTTGACGAAAACAAAATGTTATCGTCTAATTGTTTATGTTATTATTAAGAGGAAAGATCAAAGTATTTTTGTGGTATTTTTTTACATTTTTTAATTGTTCCTAACACATCTGAAAATTTCGTTAAAAATCTTGTTTTTTTTGAGTCAGCAAAATTGGCAATTTTTTTTTCCATTTTATAGAATCAATAAAAATCTCAGTTTGAAATTCTTTTAAATATCAATTATCATTTTTTCAAAACTTATTTTAAGAAAATCAGAAATTATAATGTTTATTTAAAATATTTTGAACCAAGCTTAACTTAGCTTCTGCGCCGAAAAGAGGTAATTTGAAAATAAAACAAAGCAGGTCATAAACTTTCGCGTCACTTGACAGGTGTTGAATGATATGTAGATGGATTCCGTGAGGATAATTTGTTCTACGGAAGGAGAAAAGTGAAATATTTTACATTTAAGTGAACAAATTATTTACCTCGTTATTTTTAAGGAAAACTTTCAGCGCTCTAATTTTTTTTTTTACTTAGCTTTCACCTTTACGTTTATGATGCTTTATGGAAGTACATAAAATACTATAATTTTATGTACATTTACTACATTTTACTGTGTTATCTGTATTTCCATTCATTTTATTATTAAATTTGATATTTCATTTATGGAAAAAATGCCATAACTGAGATTAATATAAAAATAAGATCATATAAATTTCATAAGATGAAACACGTGTTCTCCACACGTGTTTCACAAAATTAAAGGCCTTAACAGCGAGAACAATGCTTAACTCAAATAATGCAACTTAATTGTATTCTGGTTGGTCTTCCATACTTTATAATTACAGCCCGATTATAAACACAAAATTACATTTCTTAATTACTGCGGATCTTCTGATTAGTCAAAATGATACAATTTACAATGCACTAAACAAAGATCTATCTCATCCGGACACTTACAAAACCCGATGCAGCTTTTAACTAATTTTATAATATTTTAACAACTAAAATGTAAAAATCTATTATAATTAAAAAATAACAATTAATTGTTAATTCATCGAAGAATTTTTTTGCTTTCAGAAAATATTGTCCATATTCATAAAAACAACTAAAAGCAAATAAAAGCATTTGAAATTAAATAATATATTTGTTTTATTGAGTTTTGTATGTTACAATTCAGAGCTGATTTTCAGGTACATGGGGTCCAATTAAGAAAAAAAAACATGATTTGCATTCCTCAAAGCCTTGTGCTTTTAACTATTGTAATCACTAAACCCAATGCGATCGAATTTCTAGTGTTTTTATAAAATTAGTTATAGTGGGGGGGGGGTAATAAATATTAAAAAAAAATTTCTGCTATGACTTTAATAAAAAAACATATTTTTAATAATTTTTATCATCTCTGAATACTTTCTGGAAGTTTCATTAACATCCGACAAATTATTTTCATTATTGCAAGATTTTCCAAATTAATGTACGTCATACAAAAAAATGTGCTAAAAATTGGATATGTTATTTTACTAGTTCTGGTGATACAAAGAGAAACAAGGATTTTTAAATAAAAATTCAGATTGTTCTAAAAAGAAGGAAAAATTAAAAAAAATAATTAAAATAAACTTTGATCTTTCCTCTTAATAATAACATAAATATTTAGTTGATAAAATTTTGTTTTCGTCAAGTTTGGCGTCTTTTTCATCATGCTATGCTCTTGTTTTAGCCATATCATGGAGGTACCTAGGCTAAGTTCATTAAGAAATTTCTTTTAAATAGAACTTTTCAGGTCCAATCCAAAAATTGAAGGAGGAGGAGTGCCACAAGGGTGTATATTATATGTCACTGTGTTCAGTATCATATAATAATTGTGCATGTCCCTCCATTTGTTATTCTGTGTGATCATTATGGCCTGCCAATACCTCATAAATAATGGACTATTCCGCTTTGATCATGTGTAAAGGTGGGAAAAGACACTATTTGGTTTCAGTGAGAAAATGAATGAAAGAAAGCATAGAAGATAAAGGTGTTTAATGGCTGTTTCAGTGAAATGGAAAAGTTGTCAATTTCAAATCCTTCTTAAAATAATGACCAGCATTCATATTCATGATTGTTATTGCAATATTTTGTTAAAGTTGTTAAGCTCAAATATTTAATGATGGGATAGGGGAATTTCTATGGATATTTTATTCTCATAAAACTCACCATGATCTTATTCAATCATTAATTTAAGAATTAAGTGTCATCAGAAAATTTAAGTAGAAAAAACAGAGACATTTTCTAGTTAATATAAATAAAATTGCAAAAGTTTACTTGTTAAAAACAAACAAAAAATACAAATGCAACAGAAAATTTGGTACTTTGTTTCTTAAAAGTTGTTACAGTTTCCTTTTGGCAGAGCAAGAGGACAGATGCTTGTGTGCTTTATACTTATCCTGTACATTTTATAAGACAAGGCTAATTTGAAAGTACATGCTTGTAAATAAATTTGAAAATTCTAATAAAGTGCTGTAACTTTTACACAAAAAGTAGTTAGAAATAACTGTGTAAAATGGGTTTGGAATCAAAAATATAAAGTGTATATGTGTTAAGAATCTATTAAATCTTATTAACCATTTATAAAAATGTTATAATTTTGTTTATGATTCATTTAGTTAAATTTTGAATTTTTTCAGTCTTTAGTTCTTTTAGTTAACAATATTTCATTCTTTTCAAACCCATGTAATGAAAAATATGTAAAGATAACCATCTCATTATTTAATTGTAGAATGTTATAAATCATTTTATTGACAGTTACTAGTGAGATAATAAAAAATGCAGTTATAAATTCTCTTTGAAAGTGAATTCTAGTTCTTGTTTAAAGATAATTTTTGTAAGACATTTCAGTTATTTTCTTATTCTTATTGTGAAATAGAACACATACTTAATAGAAAAAGTCAGTGAATGTTGCATGATTATCCAGACGTAAGTTATCACAATTCTTGTAGAGCTACTTACAAATCTCTCCCATTTCTTGTCTTTCTATCTATTTACATTATTATTAGGTAAGTTACTCACTGCTTATCTTTGACTCTCTTGCTTTTAATATGTTCTGTGAGTATCAAATGCTCCAACATTTCTGAGATACATAATAAAGAAAGAATTTCCTTATTATATGTATCTCAGAAATTTAAACTGTCTCTTTCTGATTTTAAGTATACAGGGAGTGATGGGTAAATTGTTGCCATTTTATATTTTTAATTTTGTGTATGCACATTGTTTTTTGATTTTGCTGACTGCACAGCATAGTCAGGTCAGTTGGGCAATGTTTGTGAGAAAAAGAGCCCCATGATGTAATTCACTCTATCAGAAATTTTAAAATGGCATGCTGATCTGCTTGGCATTTGTGCCAGAAGCTCTAATATGAACATTTCAGTGTGTTTGGGTGTCAATCTGAGGACAGTGCAGAGGATTTGGAAAGAATTGGATGAGTGATTATGAAGGTATGGCAGCTTGGAAAACTCACTTTGATTGTTCTGATAAGAAAAAAACTCCATTCATCTTATCACAGGGGCTCCAACTCAACACAGAGGCTTGCATCAAGTGCCTTGAAGAGGTAGTGTTGCTCTGGGTCAAGAGGGTAGCTACTGGAAGACCCTATGTCTGGGAATAGGACTCTGCATCATGTCACACAAGGAGAACCCAGTCATGGCTGTCAGACAATTTCTGTGACCACATCATCCCTACATCTTGTCATCTAACTCCTCAGACTCCAACCCCCTTAATTATTATGTGTGGGACACAGTTGAGCGAGAGACCAACAAAACTCCTTGTAATACCAAAGATGAACTGAAGGCAAGGATTATGGCAGCATTGACCAATTTAAACAAGGAGACTGTGCAGGAGATTCTGAAGTTGTCTGGAGGCTGTGGTTGAAACCAATGGCAATTTTGTTGAATAAATTTACTCTTTAGTACTTCAAGATATTTCTGTGTAATTTTGGTAAATATATGTGTTAAAATGAGATGCCAGTGTTAATTTCATTTTTGCGTAATTTAGATAGCAATTCATCCATTGCACACTGTAAGTGACCTGTTGTAAACTATTTAAATATCATGTGAGTTAGCGTTCTCCCCTCCTTCCTATAAATAGTCACCTGGTCAGTGATTCTAGGAGTTTGTACATGATAAGTAGTTAAGTGAGGCTTGGATTCACTTGAAGTCTTTCTTCAGTTACCAAAACTTAAGACAACTCACTCAACTACTAGTCTAATGGCTGAATCTATTTCAAATATAGGATGGCAACCTAAAAGCCTAGACATTGATCCTAGCTCACCCATTGTGGCAAAAGAATGGCATCATTGCTGTATAGTTTTTACAAATAATGTTGAGGTTTATGAGGAAAAAATTCTTAAGCTAAGAGCACTGATATGGCATTTGAGTTTATCAAAAGTTGTTTAGACTATGACACCATACTAGCTAAGTTGGATGCCATTTTTATTAAAACCTGAAAGGATATATTTGTAAGACATTTACTTGCTACAAAAAAAACGGGAACCTAAAGAAAATCTGGATGATTTCTTCAGCGGACTAAGGAAAACTAAGATGGGACTGCCAAACAATGCGGGGACAAAGCTATGCGATATGCTTTTATCAGTAGAATTGCTTATCCAACACTATTTCAAAGACTGCAGGAAAATAAATCAGTGGATTTACAGACAGCTTACGATCAAGCTTCAGCCCTAGATTTAGTACAGAAGAATAATGAAGCTTATGTTGCCCTCTGGCTGTTGAGAGTAACCCATCTGGTAAAGATGATAAAATTAATATCTTAAACCTACCTGAAACAACAATGGTAGATGTGAATTACAAGCCTGAGAGAACTAATAGGAAAGCATGTTTCTTTTGTGGGGCCGTGCCATTCTATAAAAGAAATAACTGTCTAGCTCGGGAAGCCATATTTTTAAAAGGGACACTTTGCAAGAGTGTGCCAGTCTTGAGTAACAAATGCCATAAGTGCTATCGTGTTCTCTACCAACATAGCAT